>CAMQGK010000256.1:1200000-1617500 GCA_947000775.1 Pterois miles
GTCACGCGCGGTTTACAGCAGCAACAGACAGTGGAGGTGATTGTTTCACAGTATATTGATGACATCATATCAGCAACATAACTACAATTTAAATGTCTAGGCATCTGTACAATATGACAGTGAAGGTGATCTTCTGACTGTATATTGACGTATCAGCAATAATATTAGCATTACTTTTTTTTACTACCATTTTTTTGTGGACAGAATTCCTTCATTTGTTAACACAAGGCTTTTATTCTGAAATATTTGCAGGACAGTGTTGTAGAATATGCAGTGACTTGCAGCACTCCATGAATGAATATAGTAGGATGTTTTAATTGAGGATTAATGCCATTATTTACAGATTACCACAAGTTTCTTAACCTTTTTCTGTCTAAAATAAATATAAATGACAATTATAATGACATGAAATGGCCATTAGGAAAGGCAAACTATGTAGAAAGAGCAGCAGCAGCAGAAACACAGCTGACATGCAGCTGGTGTGAACAGCGGACGTGTGAATCATGCAGCCATTCGGTAATGCAGCTGCCACACACTCCTGACGTTCCCTGTGTGTCCAAGCTGTAAGTGGTTGAGCTGGTGTATGTGTTCAACCCATTCTCACTCCCATCTTGTTAAATACAGACGCTTGGTCAGTGGCCCTCAATGTCTGATACTGACGCAGCGAGACACACCTCAATGTAAACTGCATCACCGGCACAGTGAACGGTAAACTGAACGTGGCACAACTGTCCATCCTAGAAGGGGGATCCCTCCACTGTTGTCCTTCCTGAGGTTTCTTCCATTTTTTCTTTTTTCCTGTTAAAAGTTTTTTTTTCATTTTGGTTGGGGAGTTTTTCCTTATCCGATGAGAGGGTCATTCTGGAAAGGACAGAGGGTGTCATATCCTATACGGATTGTAAGGCCCCATGAGGCAAAATTCTGATTTGTGGGCTATGCAAATAAAAATAAATAAAATAAAACTGAGCATATCCATTTGCGACTCATGAACATGCTGTGTTTTACATGGCACCCGAGGAATTATGGCACCTGGCACGTCTAGTGCAATCATAGAGGCCTCAGCCACTGTCAAGCACGGAAAATGAAAAGGCCCCTAGTCCACAAAATCATGGACCTCTGATCTTTTCACATCACTCACAGTGGTTATGGCATATGGATTTTCTGTTTATAAAGGAGTTCCTGTGTCAGTATTCCATATGATTTTTTAGTTTTTGAGTGAGGTTTTCAATGTGAGTTTCCTGGGCACAATTTGCCATCTAACCAGATCGTATTGTATAAAGCTTCAATAGGCAACAAAATTTGGCATTATTGGGCAAAAATTCCATAATAACCTTTCAGCATATGGTAATTTCAAATATTCTGGGAGAAAGCTAGACTTCTGCACCTCCTCATGGCTCTGTTTTCAGGCTTTAAAAAAATCTAGCCTGTGATGGAAGACTTTGACCAATCACAGGTCATTTCAGAGAGAGAGTGTTCCTATTGGTTGTGTTCTGGCTGGTGGGCGGTGCTTGCTATTTCCTCAACTGATCTCAACATGGTCACAAACTTTCTCATTTTACAGCTACACAGTAACTATAAGGTGTTACTGAAAACAGTTGAGGAGAGAAATATTCATTACAGTAAGAGTATATTGATTTATGTTTGATCAGCACTGCATGATCGCTGAGTTGGAGCATGACTGACTTGTGGCTCTCATAGATGGCAGCCGGACAACAGACTCCAGATCAGCTCTAATCGGTTGCTTTCATTCTGTCTGTGAAATCTTGCAATTGCCATTAGGAGCACCAGAGGACACAGAGGAACATGATTTTTTTTTTTTTTTCAGATTACCTGTCTCATGCACCGTTTTATAAAAATAACTTTTTTGTTATCATATTAGTTCCATTTCTACCCACTGCTGTTTTAATTAGATTTCTGCTGAGAGCATGGATTAGAGTAGGATTATCAAGGCCTTGTGCCAAGTGTACCTATTTCCAATTGCTAACTCAAAACTCTGCCTATACCTTTGAGTAGAAGTAACTTTGTCGGTCCTCTGACAGAATCCACTGCTCTCAAGACAGCTTGGATGTCACATGTGGAGCAAGATCCTGTTGAGGTGTCTCCGAAATGTGAGAGCAGCTCTTAAAATGAAGCCAGAAAGAGTTAAGCAGCAGAGCAGCCGCACCCTGCACCACTGCCCGCTGTACCAGCTGCCTGCCGACTGTGCCAGGGGAGCTGGGAGGGCAAATCCCTGACTGTGAGAGATAAATGAAACCAGGCAAAGCCCCTCATCTCCTCTGACTCGTTAAATATGCTGCTCAGTAGTCCAACGGAGATGACATGGATACTTCCCCGTGGAGTCAGATCTATTTTGTTATTCCTCCTTTTCGTTTGGACAGGCTCAGCTATGGTGGAAGATGTGTTACACAAGTTGTTACAACACATAGTTTACATTATAAGTCAGCTTTTCATTCAGAGAGACTAACACCAAAAAAAAAACAATTTAACTGGAGCTACAGGAAACAACCATATGTGATGTGATGTCAAAAGAACTTTTTTCGACGTGATATAAACCCAGATTAACATACACTTTGGTTGCAACATCATAAATTAGCCAATAAGTAAAAGCCGGAGGCCCTGGTGTCAGATCCATGGCCTGAACATTCAGCCGGATATTTATAGATATTTGGCAGGACAGTTTAACTTGAACAAAGAGACCTCTGGGTGGAATTTGTTTCCCGCAGAGTTCCTGAGCTTCCTGGTTTGGAGACTGATCCAGGATTTGGTTATTTATTGAGAGACAGAAGACAAATAGCAGTGAAACAAAACTTGACCCATACAATCCTAGTTTTGATAGGCTGTTAATATTTATGGAGAGTCTATAAAGTGTGCATGAGGGCAAAAGCTGGAAGAGACTTTATCTTTGGAAATTGTGACTGTAATTGATCTCTGCTCAATTTTCCCTGATTCAACATTCAGACTCCTCTCTGTCTGAAGTCAAAACACCAGTAATAATAATGTACCTAATATATTTATTACTTGATACAGGAATTCACTGTATAAAGTCTAATGTGCAACTTTTCTACTTGAAACAGGAAGTGCTCTGTTAATTTAGGAGGACATTTACAGTGTTCAATCTGCCTAACCTGTATGTCTATATTTATGCCTAACCTGTGACTATGGGAGGTCACCAGAACACAGCAAAAAGTTAAACCCCCGCGGTTTTGATGACAAGCCCTGCCTTGTGACAGTGAGTCTCTGGAAGAGAGGCCATTGCCTGAAACTTAACATAACTACCAGCTTGAGGGTCTTGAGGAGTTTTGAACCATGGCAATCAATGTTCCACCCCCGCTATCAGTCAGGACCTGTTGGGTTTGTGCAGGAAGCTGTCTGGTCATGCTCCCAGCTGGATGTCTGCAGCCTCCCCTATGCCCGTCGCTGGACTGTCCTGGAGAAGAAAAGAGGAAGTGCTTTGATGCTCCTGTGGGTGCTTTTCATCTCATCACCACCTCCATCCCCCCTCCCCTCCCCATCTACAGACATGGCTCATATAAAAGGAATAACAACACAGCTTCATAGCAACACATAGGTTCATAACAACACATAACGACACATAGCTTAACTCCTTGCCATTCCAAACTCTTATTTCAGAGGGATAGGGGTGGGGGATGTTTAGCGGTCTATGAAAACTCAACAGTACATGTCACATAGAAATGGTGCACATCATCTGAAAGCTGGGTACATAAAGATTAGTTTGAGATGCTGCTCAGCACAATGTTCTAGATAGCAAAAACTGCTAAGAATTTTTTAAAATTCAATTAAATCAATGGAAAAGACCATTCCTATGCTCTTTTATGTCAGGTTTTATTTCTCAGGTTAACGGCTGTAAAAAAAGCACCCTTAAAAATAGTCTGTGATCTTCTGACATCCAATCTAATCAGCTTGAACACATTGAACTTGATCCATTTCATAACATCCATTGTCATTTTCACTGTACAAAGGTAGTAGTTTAAAGCCCAACCATGCAGTTTTTTGATGTTGAAAATACAGCAATGTAAAGGTGGTGGTATGTAACAAGTTTGGATGAGAACATGTCTGACTGCATGTGTTTGAGTGTCTGTATATAGGATATGTAGCGATCTATGGTCCTGAATTGTTCTTGTTTGTGTTCTTACAAAACCAATAAAAAGAGTTGTATTTAAAAAAAAAAAAAGCACAAAAACAACGGGTCTGCCTCCAGCTGGTGCATAGACTTCAGTTTAGTTGTTTCATTGCACCAGGAATACATCTCACTGGGAATGTATCTGGATATCAGTCTTAGACAAACTCACTCTCTACAAAGAACATCTTTAACGTCTTTAACGACTCCTGCAATGGTTTTATACAGACAAATGTGACCTTTCACATTTATCAGATTTTAATTTTTCTTGCGAAAATAACAATTTTTGTCCTTTGTCACTTCCCTGCCCTTTGTAACTCTGCAGGGTGATGACATTTGTTCAATGCTGGCTTTGAAATTTACTCCTCCCTGACTGTCTTTGAGATTCACAAGTTGCTATTGAGTCCAGCTGCTGACAAAAGCTGATGGTAAACTATCAAGATGATTCATTCAGTTACTTAGTTAAAGTGAATCTAAGATCACATATAACCTTAATTAACAGACTTTTAGTTCTTTAACATTTTTCCTTCCTGAGCTCAGCAGATTCTTTCTACATAAACTGCTCAAACACAAACCTGTCTAAATGCTGGCCTGCAGCTAACTGTCAGCTGAGAAAACATGAAAGCATCTCTTGTAATCACTGCAACTGAAGTGCTAAGCAGTCACCCCGAGGAATAG
This sequence comes from Pterois miles, assembly GCA_947000775.1. Taxonomy (NCBI): domain Eukaryota; kingdom Metazoa; phylum Chordata; class Actinopteri; order Perciformes; family Scorpaenidae; genus Pterois; species Pterois miles. The sequence continues at coordinate 1,204,817 of CAMQGK010000256.1, forward strand.
TTTAGCCAGGCAGGGATCAGTGAAATACCAGCCTAATGCTCCATACTCTGTCTCTACCTCATGTTCACATCCCTTACTTCCTCCATCACTGCCTTTTACAAATGCACTTCCAGGATCACGCATATTGATATCGTAAAGTGTATTCTCATAAATGTTGTGGTTTGTGTCTGTCTTAGATGATAATCCTGCTAAATGGTTATGTTTTCACAATTTTTTTCTTTTTCTCATCAACTTTCACTCACTATTTTTGGTGTCTTAAAGGTTCTCTCTTTGATATCCATAGCATTGTATGTAAAGCTAGAGAGGAGTAATGTCTGCCTGAGCAAAGAATGAAGTCTCTTACCCTCTGTGATGGAATCAGAGTTTCTCTGTGCTTTTAGTGCATGTGAGCTTCCTCCACTGATAAGCAGGTTAGAAAAAATGGTCAGTGTTCAGGCAAGACTGTGTCTATGCATGGCATTACTAACACATCAACCAGCTCCCAAAATATCCGGACTACATAATAGTACACAATAAATCATAATAATATAATAATAATAAAAAATGAATGTATTCATTAAATCAAAACATGTACCATAGCAAAGTAAAACAGTCCTGAACTTAAACATGCACTGTTACAACTGTTACAATATGCTAATGTCCACTTAAATGTAATGTTAACAGTCCATGAAAAGAGAGAGATTGTAATTAGTGTGCTGTTGTTTTGTTGGCTTAGTTGGCATTGGCTCCATCGTTGAGGTGAATGAACTGCTAGAGAAGAGTTGAGGTTCCTTGTGTCAAATGCTGTCCTTTATGGCTGTGGTCAGATGTGCAAATTGGAGGAAAGCCAGTTGCTCCAGTCTTTGTTTCCCTGCAAAGTTTAGTTAGCTTGGTGCGGACCTGGCATCGTTTGTCTGGTGGGGGCGGCAGTAGCTCAGTCTGTAGGGAGTTGGCTTGGGAACCGGAGGGTCACCGGTTCAAGTCCCGACATGGACCGAAAACTGAGTGTGAACTGGTAGCTGGAGAGGTGCCAGTTTACCTCTTGGGCACTGCCGAGGTGCCCCCGAGCAAGGCACCAAACCCCCAACTGCTCGGGGCGCTTGTCTGGAGCAGCCCCATCACTCTGACATCTCTCCATTAATGCATGTGTGTGTTTGTGTGCATGTACCATGTATAAGTTCAACAGAGTGTAAATTGAATTTCCCCACTGTGGGACTAATAAAGGTAGATCTTCTTCTTCTTCTTCTTCTTTACCATCAGCGGTAAGGCTCAGTAGCATGACTAAACTTGTTTACTCTGTGTTAGGGGAGCGTAGGGATGTTTTAGGCAGGCTCTCACATTGCTGCCTTACAAGAAGTCCAATGATCAGACAGTGTTGACCTTAAGTCCCCAGGAAGAACACCAGTTGTTGATCCCAATTTTTGAAGTGGCCAGATGGTGGCACTACAACTTCCATGCCCATCATTTGTCATTGGGCCCAGAAAAACTTTTTTCCCATAGACTTACATTTTAGGTGAGCCAACTTCCCAGTATGAACAATTGGATAGCTTTTATTTAAATCATTAGGTCCTAAAAGTTGTAATTTGCACTAATAGCTGAATTCAGAGTTATTTCCCTTCGTCCGTTCATGTGAATGAGACCCAGATTGAGGCTGGCACGAGGGCTGGGAGGCAGGGTTAGCAAACCGTGATGACAGCGTGAGGGTTGAAAATGTAGGGTGCTGTACAGTGCCAGAAATAGGTTGAAATCATGAACAGAAAAAAAAAGTGTGAAAACTTGCCATAAATCGGGAGAAAAACAGGAATCTCATGGGGAAATTTGAATGTTGGTAAGTATGCTTCCTTATTTCACTTTTATGTCTACCAGGACCACACCTTCGCATCCCAACTCGTCACATAGAGCTGTTTTGGCAGACTCCTTGGCATCACTTTATTTTTGGCACATAAACCACTATGGTTACCCTTGGCATCACTTTAGGATTAGGCAACAAAACCAGTTAAGTTTAGAAAAAACATTATGGTTCGTCTTAAAACTACTATGGCTGTACAATGAAAATGAAACTGAAGATTGTGAACACAAAAGAACATCTTATTGTAACATGAAAGTAAAACTTAACTCATAGCACACACAGCGGTCTCTGGAATGAAAGCCTTGTGTTTGTTGTAGTCTGCATTCCTTTATACAGGCTTATAGTCATAGACCTGCTTCAAGCAAACACGATTGTTTTATCAATGGCTTCTATGTGATGAAATAGAGTGGGAAGATCCTGGTGTGCTCTTTGTATGTCCCCTTGCAAAGTCTTATCTTTAGCATGCACCATTACCAATAACTATCTATCTGTATGTCTATGTGTGGTATGTTCAGGTGTTGCTGTGAAAATCATTCTAAACATTTAATCTCAATAGCTTTGCAATCACATGAACAATTAGGATAGTCATGTGAAGGATAATGAAACTTTGGCAGCTTAAGTTGACTGGAAAGTCTTGGAATTAAAAGGTTTTCTAATAATGGGGCGGCAGTAGCTCGGTCTGTAGGGAGTTGGCCTGGGAATCGGAGGGTCACCGGTTCAAGTCTCGACATGGACCAAGAACTGAGTGTGAACTGGTAGCTGGAGAGGTGCCAGTTTACCTCTTGGCCACTGCCGAGGTGCCCCTGAGCAAGGCACCAAACCCCCAACTGCTCGGGGCGCTTGTCAGGAGCAGCCCCCTCACTCTGATATCTCTCCATTGTTGGATGTTTGTGCATGTGTGTGTTTGGGTCTGCATGTACCATGTATAAGTTAACAACAGAGTGAAAAAATTGAATTTCCCCTCATGGGACTAATAAAGGAATATCTTCTTCTTCTTCTTCTAATTTTTACACACCGCAGCAGAATAATGTCCTGTCTTATTGCTGTGTCTCATTAATGTAACCATGAGGATAAAATAGATGCATGTCCCAATACCAGCACAGCTGTATCTCTTAATAAAGTTGGCCTGGGAACAGTTGCTCTACAAAGCCCCAATGCCAGCAGCGACCCCCAATTAAAGGCTTTGCTGGTGTTTCTTTGGCATAAATCACAAGTTTAACCCCAGGGAGCGTTGGGTCCTGCCCTCCTCAGCTGTCCATGTTTATATTTAGTGCTCCAGGCAGAAAGATGGAGCTGTGGTGTAGGTTTACTGTGAAATCCAACCTGCAGGGCTGTTTTATCGTTTGGTTCATACCCCCCCACCCTGTGCAGGATATGTACTGTATCAGAGACTGCCTCCCTCTGTGTTCCTGGCATGGGAGCTAACGCAGGGTTTTTGCTGTAGAGTGGTGAACCCATAATTGGCCGTAGCATTTCTTAATCTCCATCTGTCAGCTCATCGTTATGGTCACTGCACGTGTGTGCTGGTGCCTCAACCAGGTTTCTGCATGTTCAAATACTGTGTCTTCATCAGGACTTGTGACAATCTTTTTTTGCGTCTGTCAGACTGGAATTGAAGCATTGATGCAGTCTAATGTTAAAACTCACTACAATTCAAATTCAAAATCAAAGACTGTCCCAGTTTCAAGCTGGGTGTCCCAAGTCCTGACACGTATCTGTAAAACACCCAATGTACCAGTTATCAGCAGACACTAATTGTCACAGTTTTGACTACAATTAAAACAACATTATGCTTACATAGATGTTGTATCATGTTCCACTCATTAATTTATGCACATGATGTAAAGAGCCAGCACAGTGCACCTCTGCAGTCTCTATAGAGAGCAATGTAGCATCCTGTCAAGCCACAGTGATGCACGGACACGGCAGATTTGCTGGTTACATTTTGTGCAATTTTGAACCACAGAACCCTATGTGCTTATGTGCACATCAAACATGTCTTTTTCATCCAGCTCAACAGGCATTTCGCTCCACATGTACTGTCCACTCCTGTCAGTCATTCACCTGGTGTCTCCGTATTGGCCAAAACATCATCTGATTTTAATTATAACGACCTGAGGCTGTTGCGAACAACATGATGTGACAGAGATGGTTCAGGTTCAAAATTAAAGTTTTATAATAAATTCTGTAGTCCCAGACAGTAATACATTTCCTCTGAGGAAAATTCTCCACAGGACTCCCAAACTGTCAGTGCGTCATGTCATGAGGTGGGGAGCCCTGTGATTAAAGGGGAAGAAAGCAGCGAATGTCATAAGTCATGACTGTCACATTCTCTAATGCACCAGTAATGTTGCCTTCTGCTCAAATGCACCACAGGTGTTACACTAGGTATCCTGATGAAAACGGCCATGATGTGTACATATTAGTGCGTCCATGTGCACACTTGCCACATGCAGTACACTTAAGGGTCCCGGATTTGAGGTTTGAAAATATGGTCGCCGTATATGAGTAGGATCACTGGAAGGACTAGGAATGAACAATGTCCCTGGACTTTTTGACTCGGCCCACTAATTGACACACATCTACTTTATGAAAAGTTGAACCGATTTTAACAAAAGACATCCGATATACAGTAGCTCAAGCAAAACCTTAACATTGCTTTTCCCTGTCGTCTTCGGTCTTACTGCTTCAACTGCAGAACCTTGATTAACAGTTGAACTGGTATCACATTGTTTTGCACAATATACGTCACCAACACTAGTTAGTTAGCTAGCTTAGCTATGACCAGGCACTGATGAAACGTTATCTTACGTGATGTGTTTTATCAGCGATTCCTGGTCTTTTTATCAGCTGGAAAGAGAAAGAAGGATGTGAGTTCATCCAAGTAGGAAACACACAGATATTATAGCTTCAGTGAGAGAGAAATCACTTTTGCTAGTTTTGGGTTTGTCATCTTTCTAATTACATATTTTCAGTCTGATGCTTCCAACAGTTTTACAACAAATTGAGACTTTCTTGACTTCCAAATTATGTTATTATGGTTGTGACTTCAGCTCTCTATTAGGCTGATATGATTGATCCGTAACTGTGCTAAATTAATATTGAATTATTTTATAATATTTTTGTTCCATCAACCTCAAGGGACTTCAACCTCTCAGCTCAGCTCTCTCAGCTTTTCAGCACCACCAACACCTTGAGGGTAGCTGTTGTAGGGTGGGTTGTCTTTTAACCACATTTCTCCAAATTTCACCATAAAGGGGCGGGGCCCAGGTAAAGCTAGAATGGACTGGACCAAAAGTAATTGGCTGGGAAAGAGAGGCTGACAGATGTAATACCCAATCGCACTGGGCCAGCAGCTTACTCGCCTGGGCATGTCAGCCACACAGCATGTGGTTATTTTTTGTATTTAAGCGGGGTTGGGCTTATTTATGTATTTGCATTGCACTGGCCCCAATTGTCGAGCTGCCCACTGGGAAAATGCCCTGTGCTCCAGATGGCCTGTCCATCATTGAGTGGTATCTAAAATAATAATGACATTATTTGACGCTTGACAAGATTATAGATTAGAGTATTTTCATGTGATATGTGATCCCTCTCGTGTGATGTTTGACATTGCAAGAATCCAGCTGTCGTGCAAGGTAAAGTGTGACCATCCTTGAACCATGGATTTATAAAAAGAACCAGATAAAGCAATGGAGGTGGGGCACTGTTCATTCCTATGAAAGTTGCTCAATGTTGCATGATGCCAAAATGGCTTGACTTCCACCTGGAAAAATACCCAGATCTTCCATTGATCTTCTGCGTCCATTGAGCCCATGAAGCAGGCACAGGTCACAGGGTCAAAACCGTCATGCTGTCGTCACAGCTTGCTAACTGCGCCTCCCAGCCGTTGCTCCAGCCCCGGTCTGGGTCTCATTCACATGAAGGAGGAAGGAAATCACTCTGGATTCAGCTGTTAGTGCATTTTACAACTTTTAGAGACTAATGATTTAAATACAGACTATTCAAGTGTTCATACTGGCAAGTTGATTCACCTCAAAAAAATTATCATCAAAGTTATGGACGTTTCTTTGCCAATGTAAGTCTATGGGAAAGTCTTTTTGGGCCCAATGGCATCATGTAGTAACACTGCTTGTCCACTATGAAAATTGGGGCCAATGACCGACACTCTTCCTGGGGGCTTAGTTTGAACAGAGACGGGGTAACCATCGTGTACCATATACAACCACTTGTTATCACATGACCCTAGTTCCATACCGGTCACATGATGCCAGCTGAGCTTTCATCAGTGTGGACAGTATGAAGTTATACTTGTATAGCCACATAGACAGGTTGCACATAGAGGGATGTGACTAAGATTAATAATAGACATACTACAGCAGGCTGTTCTCAGTCACTGCTTGTACTTATACCTACGAAACAGGACGGAAGAGGTCGGGGTGGATGGATGAGTCAAACACAGGACAGTCCCCAGGAGACCACTACTACTACACTCCTGATCAAAATCTTAAGACCAGTTAAAAAATTGCAAGAATTTACGTTTTGCACTGTTGTATCTTAAGAAGGTTCTAAGTAGAGTTTCAAAATGCAAAAAGAAGAAATGAGAGCAAGAGACTAAATGTTTTGAGCAGGCAATTTATTGAAAAGCACAATTTAACTAAAATAGGCTGTTCATCAGCTGATCAAAAGTTTAAGACCATAGCTCAAAAAAAACCCTAAAACAGAAATTAAAGTCTCAAAAACAGACTCAGTAATGAGTAGCTCCACCATTATTGTTGATCACTTCAAAAATTCGTGTTGGCATCCTTGATGCGAGTGTTTCCAAAAGGCTTGTAGGAATGTTACTCCAAGTGGTGAAGATGGCTTCACGAAGGGCATCCACTGTCTGGAACTGATGTCCATTTTTGTAAACTTCCCTTGCCATCCATCCCCAAATGTTCTCAATTGGATTTAGATCAGGGGAACATGCAGGATGATCCAAAAGAGTGATGTTATTCTCCTGAAAAAAATCCTTTGTCAGACGGGCATTGTGAATTGCAGCATTGTCCTGCTGAAAAACCCAGTCATCACCACACAGACGAGGGCCCTCAGTCATGAGGGATGCCCGCTGCAACATCTCCACGTAGCCAGCTGCTGTTTGACGCCCCTGCACAACCTGGAGCTCCATTGTTCCATTGAAGGAAAAAGCACCCCAGATCATGATGGCGCCCCCTCCGCTGTGCCGTTGAAAAAATCTCAGGTGGCATCTCCTTGTCATGCCAGTAGCGTTGGAAGCCATCAGGACCATCAAGGTTAAATTTTTTCTCATCAGAGAATAAAACTTTCTTCCAACTTTGAACGTCCCATGTTTGGTGTTCCCTTGCAAAGGCCAAACGGGCAATTTTGTGGCATTGAAGGAGACGTGGCCTTTGAAGACGTTTTTTGTTTTTGAAGCCGTTCCTTTGCAGATGCCGTCTGATGGTTATTGGGCTGCAGTCAGCACCAGTAATGGCCTTAATTTGGGATGAGGATCGTCCCGTGTCTTGACGGACAGCCATTCGGATCCTCCGGCTCACTGCCGGTGAAATTTTTTTGGGTCTACCACTTGATTTTTTTGTTCCATAAACCTCAGGATCTTTTAAGAAATGCAAAATGACTGTCTTACTGCGTCCAACCTCAGCAGCGATGGCACGCTGTGAGAGGCCTTGTCTATGCAGCTCAACAATCCTGCCACGTTCGAAGGCAGTGAGTTTTTTTGCTTTTCCCATCAAGAGGTCTTGACAGTGTGATTACTTGACAGAAAATGACATGGAATTTGGGCTTTTAAAGGATGTGGTCTTAAACTTTTGATCAGCTGATGAACAGCCTATTTCAGTTAAATTGTTCTTTTCAATAAATTGCCTGCTCAAAACATTTGGTCTCTTGTTCCCGTTTCTTCTTTTTGCATTTTGAAACTCTACTTAGAACCTTCTTAAGATACAACAGTGCAAAATGCAAATTCTTGCAATTTTTTAACTGGTCTTAAAATTTTGATCAGGAGTGTATTATTAAGCTAATATTTTACAGTGTTTGTGTGAGTGAAACATCAGCCATTATCAGCCAGTATAAATTTGCACTGATGTAACTATGAATGAATGGGTGCAAAATGTCAGAAGGAACAACAATCTGACAGAGTTTAAGGCGGTAATGTGCTGAGAAACAGCAATGCACCAACAGAAGCCAGAAGTAAATATGCATGTAAACAATGCATGATTTAAAATGTTGCAAAAATTGGCTTTGCTAAAGCTTTATGAGGAATTTAATACATTTTAAACCCTAGTGCATTTTGGTGAGATACACTGAATGTAAACTGAATGTAAACCTCTCCACAAGGCACCTTTAATTCCCCCTTTGAGCTTTCTTCTACAGCCTTTTGGGGCAATTTCCAACATTTAAAGACCTGGAAATGATCATATTTAGTTTTTAAGACCTATATGTGACCCCTGAATAAACACAAACTTTTTTACAGAACGGCTGTTGAATGAGGTTGTTCACTATGATAAATTAATGTACACTACATGCCTACTAATTGCATCCATGCTGGAGTATAGCAGACGTTCTGAAAGCCTCTTATAATAGTGGAGCGCTCGTTCTGTTGACTCAGGTGCTGTTCGTCTTGTTAATGACCATTGCAGGAGTATGTGGGTGGTAATTTTGGCTGAGGTGGGTCGATTCATATGTCTACATGAATGACAACTTAAGTGCATCTCTGACAAATGTGGCTCTTTTAAAGATAAAGTTAGGAGTCAAATGGAAGACAAATCAAGTGATGAATACTGTACGGTAACACAAAGTGCTTGTTTGTTCCACTGTCTGTCAGTGGTCTTGCAAATTGAATAGTAATAGCTATTTGATTGGTGTGAATTGGTTGTTTTAGTGAGCACATTTCTCTTCTGACCACTTCCATGCAGCGTTTAAGAAGTCCTGGGAAACAGACCATGTCCTCTGGTGGGACAGGCACACAGGGAGCCATTTCTTCCACCCTCGTGCATCTAAACAGATCACATAAATTAATTTCAATGTGAGTCAAGCTTGATCAGCTGCCATTGTATTGTTTGAAATGGCAGAAGCTCTAAAGAGGGGTGACATTTGATGGCCACTGCCTGATGAGCCAGTAAATGATGTTACCAGCCACATCAGTTTTTGGATCTCCAAGAAAACACAGGGGACACTGGTGGACTGAGCCAAAGCATACAATGTTATTCTAACATTCACATAATTCATTGTAGTAACATTTAACTATAGTCGCTGTGACAATTATGTGCTTTGTTATTAACTGACTTCATGCAAAATAAAAGGCAACTATTTTATACCATAACTTCAGGGTGCAATAAATCATGCTAGAGCATGCAAGTTACATAACATTCAATTATATTTAATGCAAAATTCATTTTTTTAGCATAATTTCTATCAGTAATAATACCTTTGTACACATCACTGTAGTAGTTGAGATCTGAGAACCCAACAAGACAAGACTATAATGATCCCTGAGCAGTATATTATATGTATGCAGGACAGAGTAAACAAGAAAAATAATAAGATATGAACAATTTAATAAAAATAATAAAGCTCAAATAACCAATTACGTAAATTCAAGAATTGACAAAAAAGTAGATCGCAGTACCTTACCAAAATTGGTCCAGTAGTCCAGCTATGGCAATTATCATGAGCTATGAACTACTGTATAACATAAGTATGAAAAATAAGTACATTATATATAGTAATTTAAAAGTATGTTTTATATAACGTGCATGTGTAATACACACCAACTAAACTGTAAGTTTAAAATTATATGAAGTACATATAATAGAAGTTGATGATATTACAATGATATATCATTATAATATATAAATTACAAGCAGCAAGTCTGGGTTCAGAACCTTTCCGGTTCAAAAGAAGATAGTTATTACTATTATCATTCTAATTACTTATTAAGATAAGATAAGAACCTTTATTAATCCCCGGAGGGAAATTCTGGATTATTGTTATTAGTCCCATTTGTATTATTACTATAGTTGTTGTGCTATTATTGGTTGGCTGATGTGCATCTCTCTCTCTCTCTCTCTCTCTCTCTCTCTCTCTCTCTCGCTTTCTTTCTCTCCGCCCACCCAGAGTATGGTTCTCCCCAACGTTTCTACCTATTAAAGGATTGTTTTTTTCTTGCCACATTCTATTATTATACTCTATTATGATTTGAGGCTATATAAAAAGAAATTGAACTGAATAATACTAGTGATATAACAAGGACAAGGTACAGGTGTAAGTGTTGTAAAGAAGAAACACACTGTATGCAGTCTGACTGAAAACAAAGGTGAACAGTATAATAATTACCCAAGCTGACCGTATCACAGACCCAGTTCCTGTTTTAGCTTTGACTGTAACTGTACTTACCGTACTTCTTTGTACACAGTTTTTGGTGTAAAGAAGGATTCAATATTTTGAGAGGGTTAGGGTTTAATAACCTGGAAGAACTTTCACAGTGTCACATACAGACTCACAAGGATGGTAATGAGATTACTTTGTGACTCATTACAAGGTCTAGAACAACCATGCTCAACTATCTATATATAGTGTATATCTATATCCATATTAGCAACAATTTGTTTTCCTTGTGCCTGTGTTTTTCAGTTATAGTTGTTCAGTTGTATGTGTGTACTGGTCGGTTCATGCTCATTTTCATACGATCATCTATAGATGTTATTCTATTTGAAATGAGAGTGCCTTTTAACACCTACTCAAGAGCAACATATACCAAGACAACCTGGTGGTCAACAGGTATTGTCCCTGACAGATAGACAAATAAATGAAATGGAAACAAACAACAGCTGTGAAAAATTACCAACTGAAAAAGCCTCGTCAGTGCAGTTCAGACACTGCGATACTACTCAACAGCAGAACCCACAGAGAGGGATGCAGCCTGAGAGGAACGCCTACCATAATGTCCTTGAACTGGCCATGTGAAATAATCATCTTATTGTCCTCAAACAGAAAAGCAGCTGCCGCCTTTTGTGATCACAAAAAGCCTCATGTCTCCAAATTGTCACAATATCAGTAGTAGACGGGGGCAGATAACTTAATGCCAGAAAAGAATCCATGAAAAACTGCATGTGACGCACTGAAAGACAATAAAATCCTTGGTATTACAAAAGCAGAGTACAAACATTGGATTTCCTCAATGCTTGTGTTGATAATGGGGATATCCTGCTGGTGTAGTAGATACCATAAGCACCTTTCACTTGAGGTCAAATCACCTTCTATTTAAGTCGACTCTCAGCAGTCCAGAGGTGGAGTCAGTAGCTATATGATAAATAATTTCCTTTCAAGGTAAAAATACTTACTGTAAAATGAGCCTCAGTTAGACAAATCTGATTAAATTCAATAGTTTTGTATGGCTTGTAGGGCTGTAGCCTATCAAATAGTTTGAGCATTCATAGCATTGACATTAAAATTATTATTAACAGTGCACGCAGTCTACCCCCATTCCGTCTGCACACACTATCTGTAATTGTCTCAGTCTGAAGTCTAAAAGTCAAAATTTATTGAAGAAACAAAGATGCAATCCTTATTTATGTCATCACTGTAGGGTCTGAGACAATTTGTTTGTTTCGCATTTACACAGTCAGCTGGTTGTGTATGAAGACCATCTTTTTTCACACACAGAACAGACAGCTAGTTGACCGTGAGGAGATATTCGCTGTATTTGGCAAAGTGCATTGGATTAGAACCACAGCAGAGCGGAGGCATTTAAACTTTTGTATAATATAAGTTTATATTTAAGTTGTCTTGGCAACATCTTACAAAAATTGTGAAAATTTTAAAACTATCTGCTATCAGTTACACCAGAGGACAGGATGGGACACAGCTCCAGTGTTTTGAATTTGAACTCTGTAACCCCTTTTAAATGCTAGCTGTGCAAGACATTTCTCCTTTAAAGGTGATTTTCATCCATTCATCCTTCATCAATTAGTGCTTATCGTTATTGAAAGGTATCACAAGCTTTGGTCCCCTATCCCACTTAAGACATCAAGAAAGTGCAGATTAAATTTGGGATTGTGATATCAAGTCCTATGAGCACCAAAAAGGAAAATACCCCTTGAGTCTGCAAGAGACAACCCGGTAACCGACCATGGCATGAATATGACAACGTAACAGATAACTGGCACAGCACTTACAGCATCTGCTGCAGGACAAGAGCTGTGAATATTCAGCTGCAGCTGGTCCAAGGTAACATCCATCAGAAGCCTAAAAATACATCACTTGAAGGAAGTGTGGCTGGGACCTCACATTGACCATTATCTCCTGAGAAAAAGGTCAAGTAAGTCAAGTGAAGTTCAGCAGCAGGATACAACCCACAGTCCAATGAGCATCAATATCCCACTGGCCAAGGAGAGTAATTTTAGCACAACATCTGAGAACCCAGCCAGATGCAGTCTGCTTTGGAGAAGAAAATCCAAGGCCACAGACCAGCAGCAAAAAGGAGTCAAAATCAGTCAACGCAGAACTGAGCAAGATCCTAGATGAACTCAGAGGAACAGTGGAGAAGAAACCAGGGAAAATGGGCAATCTGATCTTCTCCTATGGGGCACAAAGTTTCGGAACAAAAGAGCCAGAAAAGAAGGAAAAAACAACCCCTCCTAAGTCCAGAAGACAGCAAAATCAAGTGCCTTATCAAAGAGAGAAGGGAACTGAGGAAAAGGTGGAAGAAATCCTTGCTGAAAGACAAAGACGGCATCAACCTCCTGCAAGCAGACCTAAAAGAATACCCAGGATCACTGTGGAGAGCAGGAAATTGCAGAACCTGATGGAAGGAGAAGGAGAGAGGAAGAACATCCTTCTACAAGAATCCCTTCAGATCTGTAAAATGGCTCTTCACAAAGGAAAACACCAGGTTACTTAAGGTGCCAAAGATGGAGTTGGAACCTGGCACCAAAAAACAATGCACATAGACATGCAAAGATGTGAGCAGAGGGGAATACCTCCTGATATGCCACCCATCCCTCATCCAGAACACTAGTTGGACAATAGCCCCCCCAAACTGGAGCGAGGTTGAGAAAGCAGTGAGGAAGGCATGAGCAGCTTCAGCTCCAGTACCAAATGGATTTCCATACTGACTGTACAAAAATGCTCCAAATGTCCTACTCTTCCTGTGGAGGCTAATGAAAGTGACATGAAAGAAGCAAGCCATCCCAAAAGAATAGCAAAGAGCAGGGGAGTGGTAATCCCCAAGGAAAAGGATGACTCGAACATCTATCAATTCTGACAAATCAGTCTCCTGAATGTTGAAGGTAAGTTATTATTCAGCATTGTCCCTCAAATGTTATCAACCTACCTGAAACAAAACAACTTGATTGACACATTGGTACAGAAATCTGGTATACCAGACCTCTTAAGATGTTTAGAACACACAAGCATGACATGGCACTAAATCCAGTCTGCAAAAAGATAAGGAAGAGATCTACACAGCTTATTCCAGGACCTAACCAATGCTTTTGGATCTGTCACCCATTCTCTCCTCTGGACAGCCTTCAACTTCTTTCAAGTGCCAAAGACCATCACAAATCTGGTCAGAAACTACTTCCAAGATTTGCAATTCTGTATTACAACAACAGAGCACATGACATCATGACAACTATTGGAAATGGAAATAATGGCAGGGTTCACCATCTCCCCACAACCCTTCACCACGGCAATGGAAGTGACCATCTGAACTTCCAAATAGGAAAATTTCTGCAGTCTGGACAGCTAATGCCTCCCATTTGTGTCTACATGGATGACAGGACCACCCTGACCTCAACTGTTGCAGGTACCAAATGTCTGCTGGAAAAGCTTCATACCAACATCATATGGGCAAGGATGAAGTTGAAACCCAGCAAAATCCAGGACCATAATCACTGGAAAACTCATGGACCAGAGATTCCACATCAACAAAACACTGATTCCAATCATGTTGGATCTGCCAATCAAGAGCCTTGGGCAGTGGTACAACACAAGTCTCACAGATTCAGACCAGAATGACCAACTAAGGGAAGAAACCATCAAAAGCCTTGCTAGTATAGACAAGACCTCGCTTCCTGGTAAGTTGAAACTGTGGTGCCTGTAGTTTGGATTGATCCTGTCTGATGTGGCTTCTAACGCTCTACAAGGTCCTCATCTCCAAAGTAAAAAAAAGCTGGAGAGGACAGTCAGTTCATACATCAAGAAGTGGCTAGGTCTCTCGCGTTGCCTCAGCAGCATCAGCTTGTATGGACATGGTGCTCTGTAAATGCGTGTCTTAAGCCTCTCAGAGGAATACAAATGCACCAAAGTGAGGCTAGACAGGACCCTGACCAAGTCTCATGATGCTACAATATGAGCAGCTGCTCCCAGACATGCAACAGGGAGAAAGTGGACCCCGGCCAATGCCGTACTGCACGCAAAATCTACTTTCAGGCATGGAGACAATGTAGGACAGGTGGGTTTGAACACAAGCACAAGTCGATCCACATGGCATAAGGAAACATCCAGGGCCCAAACAGGGCCAGTGGACCAGCTGGGAAAACCTGGAGTATCAGAAGCTCACCTGGAAGTATCTGTGGGTGTTCAAAGGAAGCCAAATCAGCTTCACCACCACCTTTTAGAAGCTCATCTTTCTGCCAGAGATTATCACAACTAGTCACATGTCGGACCTGATCACGTGGTCAACTTCTCAAAAAGTCCCTTGAAGTTCATTGTGGAGTTAACTGTGCCATGGGAGGCAGCAGTAGATGAAGCATATGAGTGCAAAATTCTGATGCAGACATAGCAGCCAAGGCAGGACAGCAGCTGGTACCCTGGTGCTCTCGGTAGAGGTGGGGCGTTGAGATTTTATAGCCACATCGACAACCAGGCTTCTGGGGGGGATGGACGTATGAGGACAGGTCTTCCGACAAGCCATCAAATTATCAGAAGCTGCCAAGCAAAGCGGCAACTGGATTAGTCAGAAGAGAAAGGATCCCAACTGGGCTGCAAAATGACAAGCAAAAGGGTAAAAGCCGAGGGGAGCACACCCGGGATTCCAAGTGTCACTGTTGAGCCCTCTGGAGGTGTCATGGGCCAGTCAATGAAAAACACCAATGAAGGAAGGTGCCCATCTGGAGTGATTACCCTACCCCCTCTCAAGACATCAAGTAAGTGCTGATTGAACTTGGGATTGTAATATCAATGAAGTTACAAGCTCAGCTTTTAGTCAATGATATTCTGTAAACTTGGTAATGTGAAGAAAACTACACGAATGATCAATAAATCTGTTCATATGGAACACTAGTTGGTGGGGATGATAGCTCACTGCATTTCTTTCAAGGTAAACTCCTATTTAGTTTCCATCTATCGGTTTTAAGCACATGGGGAAAACATTAGCCCTTAATGCACTCTCTAATGACTCTATAGGCCTGTGTTCCTACTTTGGTAATTCACTTGTGTTCAAGTCTTCGCTGCTTCCTGAGTAATCATCAGTGGCTTTTCTTTTGTACAAGTTCAACATCAAAGCACTGTAGACATGCCCATGTCCCACAAAAGACCTGTACAATCTGTAACTCAATGACCTTTGACCACTGGTTGGCATGAGGACAACAGTCTTCTGCACACAATTGCAGTCAAGAGACTGATTGAGAACAGTCACAAGCAGAACACAAAAAGCAGACAAAGTGACATTTTTTTATGATGCTGAATTCTTACAGACTTCAGTGACGCTGGAAAGGTGATTGATTGATTGATTGATTGGTGTCTTAACTTGACACAGAAAAGTGAATTTACTGTATATCACCAGACTAAATTTCTATTACATATTTGGGGGATAATAATAATAATGGATGGATGGATGATGTATGTAGCAAAATGGCTTTACGAACATTGTCAAAAAGTAACTCAAGGTACTTAACATCAGAAATAAGGTTTTCATATAGGGGATAAACATAGACTTTACACAGTTGTTAAATAACACTGGCTGTGTCCAGTTTAAATAAAACCCTCATAATTCAAATGTTCAAATTTTATTTAGATATGTGCATAGGCTTTTAAGGAAGTTTCATACAAAAGTAATCAAAATATGACTTTTTTAGCAGTTCTGTGAAGCTATAGATGGGATGGGAAATGGCATTTCTGATATCAAAAGATGTGCACTATTCTTGACACAAAACTCAACTAGACAGGTGATAAATTAATTTAACATTGTTCGATCTTGACTACTGCCCATCAGTATGGTCTAATGCAGGGGTGGGCAATTATCTTTCAGCATTTATTATACTGAAAACTCCAAACTCCAAACAGCATATTATTAAGAAAATTGAATTGTATGCAGGAGTCACTTACACTTCTTTCTTTGGTTGCATGCAGCTTTGTAAAAAGTCCTTGCTGCTTTACTAGCTTAGCTAGCAGCCCCTTGGCTGTCCTCTCCTTCACATCTTCAGATAGGTTTCTGTATTTTTTTACATATTTTGTCTCAAAATGACAGTTCAAGTTGTATTCTTTGAATACAGCCACATTTGCTGCAAACTAAGCACACAGCTTTACTGCCAACCTCTATGAAAAAGTACTTAGCAGTCCATGAGTTATTATAGACGTGTCACTTGAAGGACTGCTGCGCCTGTGGACTAGGACTGGGCCACCTGTGAGTGCTTTGGGATGGGGGAGGGGCCCACGGCAGCACCCACTGCACTGAGAAGATTAAGATCGATAGTCGCTTTCACGTCACAGTCTTAACACCAGAAAAAGTCACTAAATTTGTCACTAGTCACTTTATTGACAGAGTCGCTAGAGGGGTCTGAAAACTCGCTAAATATAGCAACTAATTGGTCACTAATTGGAAACACTATAGCCACAGCAGGTGACACCACTTCAAACATCAATCATGTCAATTTACATCAATGTGACAGGAAGAAACACACAAACAATACACAAACATTTCAAAACAAAGCTATTTCCTTTCTCTTTTTTTTAAAGCTTCATAGGTAAAATTGTGTGGTGTGTCTGACATCTCCCTCGTCGGACAGAATTGTCATGAGGGCCAGATCTGCCTCGTGGGTCATGTAATGCCCAGGTCTGGTCTAATGTGTAAGATAAAGAAATTATAAATGGTACAAATGGTAGTTCTCTGTTATGATACAGAACAAATGTGTTTGCTGTGCATAACTGTCTAACTTGATTACTGGTTCAAAATATGTTACTCTATTCATTATTTGTATTTATCAGAACTCTGACAAAAATGCCACTTACTTAATTTAACAATTTATCCATTAGGTTAGATAGACATGACTATTCTAGCAGACATGCTACTGACGGAAAGTTCATGTTACCAAAAGCAAGGAGAAATGAAACCAAACGATCATGTACCAAGCTAGAAATGAATGGAATTTGCTACCCAAACATATTGCATAGGAAATCAATAAAATTAAATTAAAAATGTTAGTATTTTAGCATCAGTACAGTGAAAAAGTTTAGTTTTGGCTGAGTTTTGAACTGAATTGTGAACATATAATATACATTGGGTTGGATTATGTTGAGTGGTCTGGATGGGCGGTCTGAGTTAATGGACCAGAAATTCTGGGGTTAAAAGGGTCAATTTTTTGGCATATAGGGTGCTTATTTTTTGTAAGATGTATGATAGGTTTTGCAATAACTACAGGACAATGGAGTGTAATGGAATATTTCAATTTTTTTCTGATTGTCAGGAGCTTGTCTTGTCTCAATGTGTTTGAGTATTGTGTTGTTTTATCCTGTAATTTTATATTATTCTGTGTGTTTGTCTTGTCTGTTGTCTGTTTATTTTCACACTATCACGTTGTAAATGTGTTTGTAAAGTAAACCTCCTTACTAATGACAGGAGGGTGTATCTGCATGTTATCCCAGTTATGAGTCTTATTCATGTGTAAATCATATTATGATGTTTTCATGGAACATATATAAACTGTTTTTCATACATGATTTTACAGATCACTTCCAAAACAGATAATGATCAGCAGATGGATGTAATTGTAGTTTATCTTTTGAATTCATGCTAAAATGACATATCCACTATCACAAAATCCTGTGGCTAGCCTACTTTGCTTTCAACCCAAAATCAAACAACAGTATTTCACTTGGAACCAGACCATGACCCACTTTTTCGGGAAGTCTTGGTTGTAGTTTAGTCTGCGCCAGAGTTTCATTGGCTTTCACGCCAGCTGAAATGGATTGAACTAAACAGGCAAAAAAGCACATGTACTAGAATTAATTTGAACCGGATGACGCAGTTTCTGTGAGCTTGGTATCAAATCTAAAACTGGTCCGCTAATGTTTCTCCATGAAGCTCAGTGTTTGTTCTTCTCATAGTGTCAAATTGCCACAGGACAACCAGTGTCTTCTAGCAGCAGAAAACACAACTTTTGGGTGTATAGAGACATTAAATTGATTTAAAGGGGATGTACTGTATAATGGGTTTTCATGTGCCTCTGTGTCCTCCAGTGTCCTCCGGTGTTACTAATGGTATCTCCAAGATTTTACAGACCAGAGGAAAACAACCAATCAGAGGTTTGACTACTGCCGGTAGCGTGTGACACAGGCATTCTCGACCCTTGAACAGCTGTCTGGACTGACCCATGGCAGGACTATGGTGGCATGCAAGAATCCAACGTGCTACTGCACTCCAGCACTGGATCCCAGTATAGGCAAAGGATTGCTGTACAGGTCCTTCAGGGCTGCTACAACAAGTCAACTGTTGGGTTTGCTAACACTAGTAGTAAGGCTGACCAATAAATCACTAACGCTAGTATAGTATTAATTGCACTAGTGTTGGACATCACCATTGGACCAGCTCTCTGTCAATCATGTATTCTGCTGGTTGCTCATTGATAAGAAGCTAAGATCCTCCCTTGGAGCGTCAGTCCCACCCTATGGGAGGACGGAGGGTGCTCAATCTCCTCTACCCCCCACACCCATTTCACACACACAGGCTGCCCCTTCCCTTCTGCTCTACAGGTGTTGCAGTTGATGCATTGTAATCAGGATTTGAATAAGGGATATTTTTTTCAGAGAAGAAAGAAAAAATATTTCATAAATGATACTGAGATTTGGTAATGGTTTAATTCAGCCAGTTCCTCTTTTTTCATATTTTGCTTTCCCTGTTGCCCCTCAAAAATAGAGGAGCAACCTCCTCTGCCTCTAAGGACCAGCCTCCACTTACATACACACATGCACAAAGGACCTATACACATACATTAATGGAGAGATGTCAGAGTGAGGGGGCTACCCATTAAAGGTACTACGAGCAGTTGGGGGTTTGGTGCCTTGCTCAAGGGCACATCAGCAGTACCCAAGAGGCAAGCTGCCCACACTCACCGGCAACCCTCCGATTCCCAAGCCAAATCCCTATGGACTAAGCTACTGCTGCCCCAAAGGGTCAAAGGGTTTGTTCAACTTATTTCACTCGAGTTCTAACATACATGCTTAAGTCTGTCACTCTAAATGGAATGCCAGATGTAGATCATTTTACTTGATGAAGATGAGATGCAGTTGAAAGCTCTAGAAATAGCCAGTACCTTGATTGTTTAGACAAAAAAAACTTTTTAACTTATTGGGGGTTATAAATTAACAGGAGTGTGTTCCCATAAGCTAAAGCAGTTTCAAGCACCCCTGTTTGGAGCTTGTTTTACAGTAAATAAAACTCTTTAGTATATCTGGCTCCTAGAGCCTACCCAGGGAAGGAAAAAAAATAATTTCCTATTGTTGACCATTGAGGGTGTTGTAAAACACTGTTGCTGGACAGCCAAAAACCCTCAGGGAAGCAATCTGGATCTGACTTTTCAAATATTATTTCACATTCCCTGCTATAGAGCACTTTGAAATTGCTGTAAGATTTACAGTGATTCCTCACTGAGGTGTCGTAAAACTTGTTTGCTGAAGCATTTAATGCGCTGCTCGGCTCATGTCCACCTAAAGCTTCCAGTTGAAGTGTTTGCTAAGGCAGCGTCTGAATGAGGTGGCTCTGAATCTCCTAGAAAGCATGTAAGCAGTGAAGCTTAATGATGGCTGCACTGTTTGGGTTTTTCATCATACTCTCCTACTGAGTGATGTATAGAGGTCATAGCAGTTGGTTTGGGATAAAAAAAAAAATGCTAACCCTCTGGGAACCACAATAGACACGTTTTTGTCTTTTGTAGGGGGGCACTGTTTTTTTAGGGGGAGATAGCAGGTCAGCAGTAGGTCACATAGAAGTATTGTACATCATCTAAAATGTGGGAACCTGCAGATTAATTTAAGATGCTGCTCAGCACTGTGTCTCAAGTTGGTTCAGTCATAAATCAGAAATAAAAATAAATGAATGAATGAATGAATGAATTCTGTTTTTAAATGAATTGTAAATGTGTACAAAGGATTAAAATATTATGATACCCATGCTCCATTATGTCTGTATCTATTATGAATTGCATTTTTTGGCGATTGGATGGCAAGCACTTCTGTTGTGGAAACTGCTCAGAAGCCCCCTTATTTTCAGTCTACCTAGGAAAGCCATCATTGTCTGACTGGCCTAGGTCTCTAGTTTGTGGCTGTAAAGTTTGATGAGGTTGCGATTATCATAGAGGTCACTACAGGTCATCTACATACAGTGAGGTCAAGTTTTTAAAAAATGGTTCACCACAAGAACATTTCTACTATAAACATCATCACACATGAATACAGTTGGGCTCATTGGATCCACAAGAGTCTCATCTTTACAGTGATGTAATTCATGACTGTCTGGCAACCCCAGTGTACAGAAATATTCAAATACGCCACTTTAGAATGGGAGACAATAACATATACATTGCATGAAAGAAATTGCATTTGATTATCATTTCTGTGAAGGGAGACTTGTGGGTACCAAGAGAATCTCTTTTCATTCACACATCTTGAGGTCAGGGGTCAAGGAACCATGCCGGTTTTTCCTTGCTAAAATTTAGCCCAACTTTGCAGCTTTATTTAGCCTCTTTCCCAACATGGTAGCATGACATGATTGATACCACTGGATTCCTTAGGTTTGTATTTTCATATGATATCTGTGTCTTCATTCTAGCCCTAGAACTAAACCTACTAGAGCCTCTGAAAGACAGTAAAGGGTCTCAGGGGATTGTTCAGTGAATCTCAAACTCTCAATACTGTCTGACTCATTGGTGCATTTAAGGAGTGTTTGCCTCCACTGGTCTTCACCCCTCAGTTAAAACAAATTGGAAATATGTGAGCTGCTGACCTGAGGCCTCCCATTTTCTTGAGGCCTTCTTAAGCCTAACAAATTGCTTCCTGGTCATGGTCACCGTTCACATGATCATCACTGACACGGGGGACTGCAGTACAGCCATCAGTCATGGGGAAAATCAGATATGCATCATTTTATGCTTTTTAACAGAGACCCCAAGAGAGTACAAAGACAGCATGTGCAAGGTACAACACTGACTAGTACAGAACGAACAGGAAACACCTAAGGAAGAGTTTTACAATCTCAGCCAGATAATTATGTCCATGCAGTGCATAGGACATAGGACTGCAACTAATAATGATTTTCATTCTTTAATTTTTTTTAATTTTAAATGTCAATAATATGTTGAATTAGTTGATTAATTGCTGATTATATAAAATGTGAAAAATACTGACAAATGCCCATTTAACTTACAAAATCCTAAAATCTGCAAATCTTCAAATTTGAGGATTTTTACTTGAGGAGTTAAAATACTGAAATAACATTTTATCATGAATTATTACATTTTGTAAAGCCACGTTGCTAATGACAACAATCTGCCCTGTGTCTGTTACTCAGCATATTGTATAGTGAGAAAAACTGGTGCATATGGAACAATTGTTGGCCCAGCTGTAAAAAAATGCTGAGACAAGTCATCCTCATGACCAAAGATATAGAAGTTAGGATTTAGTAGATAGTAGATTTAGTAATACACTAGCTAGAACTGGTCTTGTTGGGGTAAATCAAGAGCATATTTAAATACTTATAATACTAGGGCTACACTGCACACTGAACAATACTAAAGGCTGACAGTCACTCTAGCGACAGTAGCTCTGCTTGAAAAAATATAGCCCACTGATTCATTTGATGTGAGTCAGTCTGGCAACACAGCAGGTCTCCCAACAAAGGGATCTCCAGCAAATAACAAAAGCAGTGTTGACTCATCTGGCAAAAAAAAAAAAAAACAGAAGTAACTTAATCATACACTTATTATATTGCAATTCATTCCCATGATGCTGCTCAAAGTTATCAGTCACCAGATCGTCTGCTGACAGCTGCACTTAACAGAGGTTCCAAAGAGTTACACTGTGATGTAGCTCAAGCTCTGCTCAGTAAAAATGTGAATAACGCTATCATGATGTGTTCAAATGCAGTCTTGTACAATTAGTTCTTTGGCAATAAATCCAGTTGTTTGAAGGAAGTGTTTTCTCAGCAATATAAAATAGACAATAAAGAGGGAATTATGACCTGTTTAACTTCTCTAAACAGTTGATAATATATAATTAAAACTACTAATGTCAATATTATCTTGAATCAAAGAAATATTATAATATTATTAAATATAAAAACAGATTCTTTTTTTTTCTTTTCAATTGTGAGAGGTCACTCGAAGTCACACTAATAATAAAATAGAGGAAAAAACTGTAGACATTAAAAGACTGATGGGTAGGAAGAGTTAGCTGAGGTCATAGGCCTTGATGAACAGGTGGTGCTTGAGGTGTTTTTTGAAAGTGTCCAGGGATGAAGCATTTCGAATGTCAGAAGAAGAAGGAGATTTCCAGTTACTGGGACCAAGGGCATGGAGGGATTTTTCTGTAAGAAGGAGAAGAATATAAGTGATGCAGGACTTGATTGGAAGCCAGTGAATGTGGATGAGAGTAGGGATGATGTGCTTTGCATTGCAATTTTTTAGAAAACCTGAAACCAAATAACACATTTTAGGTCACAACAATCCCAAAAAAAAGTCAGTGAAATCCTACTACTGGTGGTTGGGAAGGGAGGCGGATGGGTCAAACAAACACTGGACTTTACCCCAGGAGACCATTGTTCATGTACTGTGTGAAAATAAAAGTCAACTGTCATTTGTCTGTCTGTCATATTGAGCCAAATCGTGATGCTTTTTTTTTTTTTTTTTACTATAACTAACCCAGTAGTTTTGTTGTCCAAACCTAACTAGTGTTATTGTGGTTTTTGCTTTGTTTTGTTTGAATTTACAACATTAAGCACATGTAAAATTGTAATCCTGGAGATATTATTTTTCCCTCGAAATATAGAATGCAATTCAGTTGTTTAGGAAAGTAATTTTGTAGCAGACAGGGTTATAAAGAGGCAGCTATCAATTGCAAATGATTGAAAATTATGATGAAAATGATTTTAGATGCATTAAGCAGCTTACTTTTGAAAATTCCAAATTTTACAGCTTGTTTGACCATTCCTTCACCCTCCAGTCACACTATCGAACCTTCCACTGCCTCTGCCTGTCCTCTAACTACAACACTTCTGAGTACCATCAGTCACTGGACTGAAGGACCAAAGGTGATAGGCCACGGATACTGCAGCTCTCATGACAAAGGAAGTGTAGCCACCCCCATGCTATTCTGGCAAACCAATCTACTTCCTGTCCCCTCCAAAGTAATGTGGTTTAGCAAGCAGGTCTATCAGTCTGTCAGTCAGTCACACAAGGGGCCCCCTGCCTGGCTCGATCATCTGGCAGCTATCAGAAAAAAATTAGAGGACCAAATGCTCCAAGTGCTCTGGTGCTGCAGGTGTGTGTGTGTGTGTGTGTGTGTGTGTGTGTGTGTGTGTGTGTGTGTGTGTGTGTATCCACTATCCCATGCAACCACAGAAAAAGATCTCAAGTGCAGGAACAGGAAGCTGGATTTAAAGGGGTCATAGAAACTTGTATCCTCAAGGGTTTAAATGTAGCCCTGTAGAAGAGGAAGGACTTGGAGGGGGGAGGGGGGTGGGGTCTTCATTCACCAAATGTCCCTTTCTTCCAACCACCTGCCCATACAAGTTCTGCATAAACTCATTCCGCGGTGTCATCTTTGACCTCTGCTGAGATCATGACAAAGGAATCAGACTTCCGTCAATGGCTGGCTGTGTGGATGGATAATAGGTGCAATGTGAAACAAGACACAACAAAGAGTGTTTTGAAGTATTTGGCAGTCAGAGAGCATGTGGTTGTAATCAAGCCTGAACCATTAAAGATGGAAAAGAGGCTCAAAGTGAAGTAAACAAGCCACAAGTACCTAGAACTCCCAGATAAACATTATTACCACAGTGACGTAAGATGTAGAGTGATAGGAGAGGCTGGAAGTTTTTCAGTCATGGGTTGATCATTTTGATATGGTCATGGTGACTCATTCAGATGACATTTTAAAAATGTTGATTCTCGTTCACGTATTTCTTGGACATGCATGTCAATCCTCCTGAATTTCTCACCATTTTTATTGGCCCCCTCCCGACTGGCACCGTGTAGCACCCAAAGTTGGGCTCTGTCCAACACAGAGAAAAGCCATCATGGCACATGCCATTAGACATAACAGGTTTCAGAGTGCTGTGGCGCCATTGTTGCCTTTGTGTCTGAAAGGGCTTTCAGTGAGAAAGAGAAGGAGAAATTGAGAGTACTTAGAGAAAAAAAATACTCAAGCAGGGGCAAAAATGAATGAATGAAATGAATGAATGAAAACGATGTATAGCCTATTAGTTTATGCCTAAGATTCCCACACATTCACACCAAAGGGGTGAATTAGTTCAGTTGCCTTTCCTGAGAATTAAAAGTAAAATTAATTCTAGCTTAAAAACGTTGTTGCAGTGTACTTATTATTTTTGCTATTTTCATTTTTTAAAAGTCTTCCCTCAAAAGCATCCATGTTGAAATGAAAAGCACAGTGCATAGTTTGAAAAATTGGAGCCTTTGTGCACCATGTAAAAACTGTGATGATGACAGCGACCATAAGCCAGGATTTATATAAATATTCTCAGCACTTAAGTGATTTATCACAGCTGACTGACCACTGCAACAGAGGAAAGTCTGTCTGGTAGAAGCAGGTGTAACATCTCCAGCAGTGTTTTAGTGGACACATAGTACATGTTATTTTTCACACATCTTTACCCCCAAGTCCGTCTTGCCTATCTGTCCTGACTTTTAATGACCAATAGCAGCTCCATTCCAGAGCAAAGCAACCCAGAATAGTTATTAAATAGACTTTGACATTCCATTTACAAGAATAAAAAATTTATTTTTTTATTAAGTCAGTTGAGAACAAGATGACATTTAAACCGTTGGATCCGAGTTGGATTTTGATTCTCATTTACTGCATGGGCTCTTTCACCATTAATAGCAACAGGTTGATATGTTATTATTTACATGTGTTATTAGAGATAAATAATGTATGCTATACAGGGTAAATGGTAAATAAATTGCATTTATATAGCACCTTTCTACCTTACCCAGCAACACACACATTCACACACCAATGGCGGCGGGGCTGCGATGCAAGGCGCTGGTCTGTCTATTGGGAGCAACTTGGGATTCAGACTCTCACTCAAGGTCGCTTCGACATGCAGACAGGAAGAGCTGGGGATTAAACTGCCAACATTTTGATTAAAGGGTGGCCCACTCTCCTCCTGTGCCACCAGTCACACAGTATGCATGATAAAATGTTATTAATGTAATGAATATCAAAAATATTTGACATGATTTGGACAAAATATATGATGTTTTCTCTCTGCTGTTGTCCTATATGCTTGAAGCAAAATTCGTCCCTGGGCCCTTGGTCATGATAATCTGTCTATGACAGCTGCACAGTGGATCCCTGTCAGCTAATATCAGGTGCTGTCCAAATACTTTGCAACTATTAGATAACCATCTTCACATGCACAACAAACTACCCTTTAGTACAAATCAGACAGAGAGGCTGCAATGTTCATTACACTTCCCACTACAAAATAAAGTTAGAATGTAAACCTTGTCCTCAGGATTGTTCCAGAGGAAAAACCATGGATTATTAAAATCAAAATGGCTCGTCTCCTGCATGAATGTCATGTGTACAAGTGGAAGTTTTGGCCTGATGGCAGTACTGGGAAAGGTCATCAAAATCACTTGGATTCATCCTCTGACAAATACACTTCATGGTTATTTTTTTTCTATCATTTTTCGAGATACATTTGACCTCACAGTTTTGCAACATGGAGGGTCCGAAGGTCTCTAGGTTTACAAGTCATCATCTGAGGACAAAGTCTGTAAATGAACAGTCAGACTGAGAATCTGCCATCCTTTGGTCCCAGTGCCACTGTGGTCTTCATCATCAAAAATCATGTCTTCATGTAATTACAATACGTTCAGATTCTCTAAATGGTGTCATTTCAAAGTTGTGTCTCAAATGCTTAAGCTTGTCAAATCATTAGATCGTCTTTGACCATTACATAACCTTTCAGCATGACCTGCATAACCTGTCTGACTGAGCATTTGTTCCCCATCCTTCCTTAATATCCCAGAGCTCCTATTCCACCCCCTCTTCTATAGTGGGGATGGGCAGATAGTGGTGGTGGGGGGACATATCACTCATCACCCAAGATTGTTCATCACCATCAATTGGATTTTGACAGCTTTATGCATCCTGGGATCCAACCCAGAGATCCACTTCCTCTGGTCGAGATAATATAAACCATACACCGCCCACTACCTGTATGTTCACCCCACACACAGACACACACAAGCGCTGTATCCATCTCAAGGAGTAACATGACACTGATCCCTGTGGACAAACTGCACTGCACTTCCAGAATAGTAACAGGATACAGTGAAAGACATAACTCAATATAAACAAAGTATAACTAAAGACTAGCACATAGGGGGTCATGTAAGAGTCACTCTCAGGGTCCATTGGTGGGTCAGTCTGCCAGTCTCTGAACAAATCAAAAGAAAAGGATTCTGAATTCTATTGGAGATCTCAAAGTTTTCAAATATACCAATGTCAGGCTGAGAAAAATCTGTTAAAAATAAGCACAAACCATCTAGAATATCTCCATCTAGTGTAATTGTATAGCCATAGAAAACAAGCTTACAATAAAAATATTTGTCAGTGTGGATTAACATAATTTCCTCATTTTGACATGCAGTATACTGTACATGTGTTATTGTCTGTTCTAAAATGATGTGTTTGAGTATTTCTGCATACTGGGGTCCCTAAACAGTCTTGAGTTACTTAAACTGGGTATCACTGAGACTCTTGTGGATCCAATGAGCCGAACTGTATTCATGTGTGATGATGTTGTAGCCCCGTAGTAGCCATTTCATTGTAGTGTATTTAGTAATAGTAGTTATTGTAGTGCATTTTTTGAAACTTGGCCTCACTGCATGAAACGACCTGTGGTGACCTCTAGGATAGTCACTGCCTCATGAAACTTTACAGGCACAAACTAGAGACCTAGATCATTCGGAAGATGGGTGGATGGCTTTCCTTGGTAGATTGACAATAAGGGGGTTTCTGAGCAGTTTCCACAACAGAGATGCTTGCCATCCAATTGCCAAAAATGCAATTCTCGCAGAAATCCAAATGTCAAAAGTTCTTGATACCAAATCAAAGCATGACTTTTTCTATGGTGATCCTCAAGGTCTTGATGTCTCAATGAAGTATTTTGGAGGGATTATTGATCATTTTTATGATGGGGATGACCATCATATACTTTGATCATAATACTCTAAACCTTTATACACTTTTCACAATCAGTTAATCTAAAAAAAGACAAAATATTGGGCTATTGTGGATCTCAGAGGATTAAAAGTAAAATTAGCTTACATTATAAATTTTCATGGACAAAACAAAAAAATGCACACAGCATATCATGTATTGGTTATCTTTTTCATTTAACTTTACTTTGAGCTCACTTGACACCATTGCCCGGTGCAGCTAACTTCATGAAAGGCTTTAAGCCAAATAACGTTCACTCTTTCAGCCTGATTTCATTTCGGTCAGCCCAGGTTCAGTTGTCTCAGACAGGAGGAGGGCTGAGAAGCTTCAGAATTTTTTTGAGCTCTTTTGACAGTGATAAATCTGTCCATGGCTGGTCTGACAGTCAACATTTCCGACTGCTGTGTGTTTGGAAAAGTCTTGTGTGTTATGACATCTAGAAACTTTGAGGTGCTGTCACTGGTATTAGCTGGTTTAACACTGTATAATTTATTATACTGATTTCTATGTTTATTTCTTATTTCTTCCATTTTTGCAAATCTTCCAAGTTTGAAAAAAAAAAATAAGTTAATGTGCCCATGTTTTTGATGTGGTAAAATGTTTCTAAAAAAGGTCATGTAACACTTAAAATTCCCTTTTTTAGAAACATGTTTACCACATCAAACACATGGGTAGCAATAAGAAAATAAAAGGAAATACATTTAGTGGTATCTGTGCTCTGTACTTAAAGGGGAATATACGTCCATTTTCAAAATGAGAGCATCCAGGGGAATGTTCTGAGTATATGGGAGCAATATCTGAACTGAGAACACTACAATAGAATGAAAACAAACATTCTGTGGGTCACCTTTTCATTGTCTATGGAGCAGCTCCAGACTTTATACCCAACGACATCACCAGTTTGAGACTGACTCCTCTGGTTTCTGGCTTTGAGACAGATGACAAATATTGATTGAACTTTCCTCATCCATGGAAATAACATATTGGAATTCTTAATTTAGGTTGTGTTTATCTTTAAGGCAACCCAGGGTGCACTCATGTTGGGAACCACTGTTGCGCATGACATATAAATAGCACAATAATGTGAACTTGCTCTGATATTGACACTGAGGTGAAATAAAAAATGAGAAAGGGTGACATAAAGAATTAACTACAGATTACCAGAGAGAGCTGGAGTTAGGGCAGACATGAGAAACTTGATAAGAGTCCCTGTTGCAGCATCAGTAACCATTCTCCCCTCCTTTCCCCTCCTCACCCTTCCTCCCACCGTCTCCCAGTAGCAATCGTCTCCCTCGTTCCCCACCCTGCAAAGTCCATCAGGACCTGAGAGGAGAGAACCACAGTCACACAGTCACACTCATACCACAGCCCCTGAAAAACAGTCCACCTGAACAAAAGAGAGACAGCTGCTCAGGAACAGGGAACTTAATCTGAGGAGCCGGGATGCCGCCATAAAAGAAGGAGAGGTGGGGGTGGTTCCTGAAATATGCTCAGTCCCTCCTCAACAAAGAACTTCTTGTGTTTTTCATTGACTTAAACTGTCACCCTCATCCCTAAATATGCTATATGTACCCTAATCTGGGAATGGTTAAAATAAACTCTCTCCTTCCTTGAAAACAAATGGCTGAATCTTTATAAAATTTTCTTTGGATATTCATGACCCTAGGAGATGGATCTTACTGTTTTCCACATCAGGCCTAAATATCCAGTTGTACCTAGGAAACGTTTTTTTTTTTCCCCCCCCCCATAACATAAACCATTCAATTTTGACCCTAAGGACATTTTTATCTCCCCTGCTTGTAAGGTCCATATTCATAGGCTATATGCATTTACTATATATGGAAATTAATACTTTTAGGTTACTATTCCACAACCATAGGTTTCTGGATCCTTGGTGATTGTTGTGGTTATTGCAGGGACTCCAAGACTTTTGAAATAACTATCTATACATATTTTGTTTTACTAGAATCAGACATAGGCCAATATAATTCTTAAACTTTTCAAAATAATTAGTGTTAAATTACACAAAGCACTCAGTGTTTTATTTAATGTCTCGTTTCCACTGCATGGTTCGACTCAACTCTCACTTTAATTGCCAGGTCAATTTCTCTATTGTGTTTTCCACTCCAGATAATACCCCTTAAATGTAGTGTAGTTGTTCGTGTTGCCATTTTTTTATCTCTTATTTTTTATTGTAACCAATATTGTAAAACCAGCAAATTTCCGACTGCATTGTGACAAGAGCACCTTCAGGCCTCTGTCAGTGTATAAACTGGAATCACTGAACCACAATACTGCTGTGCACTCCGAGGCATTTTCAGAGAGTTGTTGCACGTCAGTCAGAAGAAGGAGATGCTTTAGTAGAGTGTGTGAGCCATTTTGTTGTAAAAAGTTGTATTTATTAGTAACATTTTATAATAATATTATTCATCATCATTATTAAATCTGCAAACAGCAATGATCAGGCTTTCGCAGAATGCCAGTGGACATGGCCAGACACACTGAAACTGGAATTCTGCCATAACAGTCTGCAACAAATCATTCATGAGACCTGAAAGGGGGCAGGACTGAAGAGCAGAGAGCAGAGAACATCGTCACTAATAAAGAGGATCTCCCTGATGAGCACAATGCAGCGTTGCCTCCCAAAACCCTACAACAAATGGTTTTTGAGTTATGAAAGAGGCATGGCTAAATGTTAAGGGCGGTAATAACCTTCACCAATGAAACAGGAACTCTTTGCTGAATGCAATGATACCTCCCACAGGACTCTAAGACAAATGGTTCATGAGTTATGTCAGGGGGGCGGGTCCAACATGTGGGGGAAGGGCTATGATACTATATTGGCATGTAAATGACCTCAGGTCTGGACCGTCTTCATAGCTGAGAAATTTGGACCAGGTTTGATGAAGTATGCTGAAGTTACAACAACTTCCTGTTTCATGGCAAATCACACCAAATGGACACCATGCCATGGCAGTGTCATTCAGCAAAAACTCACAATCTTCACAATAATGCATCATGAAGGTTTTAAGGCTTTTCTGACCACAACTGAGGTGGATATGACCAACCTGGTAGGACGATATAAATATAAAACATATCATTTCCTGTTGCCAGTAGGGTGCGCTATGAGTTGACTCAATATTGACATGTAAATATCCTCAGGTCTGGACCCTTATTATGCCTGAGAAATTTGAGAGCAGATTGGACTATGCACATTGGCGTTACAACAACTTCCTGTTTCATGGCGAATGGCATAAAATGACCGCCATGCCACTGCAAGGTAAATCCCTGAAAATTCAGGATTTTAATAACATTTCATCCTTAAGATCTTTAGATGGTCCTGACCAAATTTCAGGTCCATCTGATTAAATCTGTAAGGAGTTTGGTAAAGTGCATGTCCTACACTAAAAATGTGCAAAATGGCATATTGAATTCAAAATGGCTAACTTCCTGTTGGGTTTTGGGTATGTCCCCAAGAGTCTATTTTGTGCATCTCCACATGTTATATCTGCCTATCAAATTTCAAACATGTAGGTGGAACCAGAATAAGGCTGAAATTTTCCAACATTTTAGGGGGTGCTACGAAGCCATATCGTAACACTAAAGCCTGAGACTTTAAAATAATACATTCTCCACTGCATTTGATGTGTGCAAAGTTTAACAACTTTTTGAGCACCTTAAGGTCTTCAAAAAGGCAATTCATTTTCATAGATAATAATAAACAACAGTTTCAATAGGGTCCTCGCAGCCCAATGTTGTTGGTGCTCTGGTCCTAATAATGACATTATCATTGCGTTGTTCAGTATAAGACACATAAAACACGCAATGTTTTGGAGAGAGAGCGCTGACCCCTGCATTCTGTTAGCTTAAGGGCCTCTCAGTAGGCCAGAAGGATATGCTGACACATTTCACAGCTCTTTGGATGTCAACTGCTCTGCTGATGCCCAGCAGACACCTCTAACTTAAAACACAAAAACACAGATCCCAGGATAGTTTGGTTCAACAGGCAGGTCAACAGCACAATGCTGCTCTGCCTTGACCTTCTGTTTAGTTGTTGGTGTGGACACATCCGTCATGGCAGTTGTTCTTGTGACAACAGCAGAGATCTGCAGCTTACAGATCTTTGTAGAAGAGAGCTGGTGACCCTCATAACATCATAGACCTTTGACCATCCTTGACCTCTGCTCACTAACACAAGTGGCTTGACACAGTCAAAATTCAAAGTACTGTTGTTTGTATTTAGGCGTGCCTCAGGAAATTATCAGGACATAGGAAACACACAGTACATCATACTCACCATGATCTCATTTAACTCCTTGTATCCTGGTTGCTCTACCTTAATTACTACTTGTTTATGTATGGTGCATTCAGTGTGAAGTCAGTAGCCCCTTTCACACATGCACTGCAACCCTGAACTTATGTAGGCATTACCTGGAGGAGCTCTATGTAAGGATGCAAATGTCCAAATCATTCAGACCAGATATTAAGTGGACTTTATGCTGCTGATCCCGAGTACAAATCTGTGTAATGTCCCATTGAGCCCACGTGTGAATAGAGATGCTCATTGTCCGGAGAATTCACAGCAAGCATATTGAAAAGGTTTCTATCATGCAGCTGGCACAAAACAGGAAGGAAACAAACACCCCAGGGTGAGGAAAAAGTGTCACAAAGACACCAACGAAACTGCTTTGTTTGAGAGATGAGATTATGGAACTTCTGTTGGTAAGGGCTGATGCCAAAATTGTCAGACAAATTCAAGGAATGGCAAGAGACTCGGTTGTTTACGAACCTGCTATGTAACCACAATGTAGGGGTGGGTGAATTGATCCGAAAATATCAATACTACTGATATTTACATCTTGTTTTGAAGATGAGTTCTAGTGTCAGTAGGATCAACTCTTCTACAGCTATCTGTATTTCTTAGAAGTAGAACTGTCGGCCTGAACGCTTTGCTTCTCTCTCACTGCCATCTGTCATGTCACCCAATGTCTGTTTTATGTTTTGCCTCACATTATGTCTTTTCAAACAAAAGAAAATAAAATATATATAAATAAAAATAAGTGGTAGTTGTGTGACACCCATTTGAACATGCACCTGTTTTTAAATACACTCTGGACTAATCTGTTCCTCATGTAGCCAATGTTAGGGGGCTGCTGGCTAATTGTGGGTTTAGCCGCTGGCGCTGACTCACAGAGAACACTGTGTTTAATGAGGACCAGCTCTGTTAGAATAAGCAAGAGGCATCCAATCAGTGACTTTGAGGTTAACACCAGCACTCATGGCGCGTTGTTATGAGGAGGATCAGCTGCGCTGTGATCCAGCAGACTGATACAACTCAGCACCAATGCTATTGTAAGCTGCGTCATGTCTTATATGATACAACAAAATGACCTCCTCCTAGAAAATGCTCCTCACTTGAGCTTTCAGGTGGAATATGAGTACTGCTGTGATGAAGGCATTTAACAACTTCAGATGAGCTAGAATTCATTAACATATGCACATAAACATCAGTCTCTACTGTAGGTATTCCAGTGAACGTCAGTGCAGGATGAGTCAACAATGAGTGCTTTGGAGTGCCTTGGATGTATTCCACTGACTGCGCCAGGTGTCACAGCTTGAAATGGCTGATGTCAGGGTGCTAAAAAAAAAAACAAACAGACTTTGTCGTAAAAGTGAAAACAGCTTGTGAGTGTGTGGATGTCAACAGTTATACTGCCCTACAAAGGCTAACCGCAGTAACTACGCTGATACTGAAACAGAAAAATGGCTTCAAAGTTTTTGACTGTCCACTCAAATGTGTTATAGTTAGAACATAATAAAGCAGTTATTAATTATGTAATCATCATTATTTATGTCTAAAAACTATGATTAATGATTTAATCTATGGCCACAAAAATGCACTAAATCTGTAGTTACTGCACTCAGCCTTTGTATTACCTTAAACTGATATATAGGAAATGTAAAGGCAAAGTGCAGTAACTTCAAATTGAGTGTTTTATACTATGTCAGTGTAAAGAAAACTGAACTTTTCATTTCTTACTACTCAAACCATTAATATTACTTAATGTGAATGGATTATGTATGCTTAATATGTACGCTTGTGTGTGTGTGTGTAGCATATGAGTATGGCTGTGCATATAGGGCGTATGTGTATATGTGTATGTATATATATATATATGTATGTATGTATGTATGTATGTATATATATATATATGGGGGCGGCAGTAGCTCAGTCCGTAAGGACTTGGGTTAGGATGTGGAGGTCCCGGGTTCAAAGTCCCCCATGGACCAAGACCAACTGGTTGCTGGAGAGGTGCCAGTTTACCTCTTGGGCACTGCCGAGGTGCCCCTGAGCAAGGCACCAAACCCCCAACTGCTCTGGGCGCTTGTCAGGAGCAGCCCCCTCACTCTGACATCTCTCCTTTGACATGTATATGTACTATGTACTGTGTACTGTGAACAACAGAGTGTAAAACTGAATTTCCCCACTGTGGGACTAATAAAGGAATATCTTTCTTTCTTTCTTTCTTATATATATATATATATATATATACACACATATACATATGTACATATACATATGTGTATATATATATATACATCTATATACATATAGATGTATATATATATTTCATTATATGGGCTCCTCTGTGGTGCAGTGGTTAGCACTCTTGCCTCACAGCAACAGGGTCGCAGGTTCGATTCCGGCTTGGGCCTCTTCTGTGTGGAGTTTGCATGTTCTCCCCGTGTAAGCATGGGTTTTCTCTGGGTACTCCGCCTTCCTCCCACAGTCCAAAGACATGCAATTTAGGGTAATTGATGACTCTAAATTGCCCGTAGGTGTGGATGTGAGCGTGAATGGTTGTTTGTCTATATGTTGTCTGTCTCTATGTGCCCTGCGATGGACTCGCGACCTGTCCAGGGTGTACCCTGCCGTCGCCCAATGCCAGCTGGGATCGGCTCCAGCCCCCCCGTGACCCCTAACGGGATAAGCGGTTAACGATGGATGGATGGATGGATATTTCATTATAATAATTGATTATATATATATATATATATATATATATATATATATATATATATATATATATATATATATATATTATAATAATTAATTGATATTTTAGGTTTACAAGCGTGTACTCTTTATAAGAATCCATAATTAAAAGCCCAGTAGTCTATTTATGGAGCCCTGCAAGTCACAGCATTTCCTCTAACACTGTCCCGCAAATATTTCAGAATAAAAGTCTTGTGTTGACAAATGAAGGCATTGTGTCCACAGAAGAAACTCCACAGGACTTGAAACAGAAACAGCAAGAGTTGAGTTAAAAATAGATATTCACTTTTTTCATGTCTGTGACATATTCTACAGATATAGTCATTGAAACTGTAGTAAAGTTGCCTACATAGGCCAACAGTCAAAAGATCATTTTCACCATCTAAACTTGAACTGCACAGCACACAGAAAAACACCTCAAATCTCCAGAACATGCAGCCATTCCTGAGCCACATCTGTTCACATACACGCCAAAATAAAAAGGTTCCGCGATACACACATACTGCTCACGACTCTGCTCTGACATGCTATGTCAGTTTTCTAGTTCACAGGGATGAATATTAGATGGAAAGACAGATGGCTTCCAGTATCTTTATTAGCAGTTGATCAGAGTAGTACAGTACAATATAAGCATTTCAACGGCAGTATTTAGTAGGAGACACACACACACACACACACACACACACACACACACACACACACACACACACACACTTACCAAAACATGAGGAAATAAACATGCTGAGCTGCACTGTATCTCTCATACAGTACTTGCAGCCTTTATGGTCTTAAATAGAAGGCCAGACCAGAGGAAGGTACAGCTGGCCCTTTGGGGGGAAGCACTCTGGGTGACCCAGGCCTGGAAGCCAGTCTCAGTCAGAAGATCCAAGATGGCTGTCTGCCTCATCAATCATCCCTCCACAGTGGAGGGCTAAAATATTACAGGGCTTTCACTCTGGTTCCTCACCCTGCTTCACTGGAAGCTAGAGGCCATTCTGTGGATGACATCATAAATGATATAATCTCTCCAAATACTCGCTGTCTTTAAGAAATGCTGGCTTGTTTTTAGTTGTTTTTTTTTTTTCTATACATGCACACTGTTTACATCAGCTAAGCATGGAGCAAACCTCCAGCTACTGTGGGACCAGTGGCAGGAAGTCTTCACCACACACAGGCAGTGATGCATAAGGTATTAGTATAGAAAGGCAAAGTCTCTCCCTTTCCATTGGACCCCATGGGACATTATTTCAGAAATATATATGATATGTATGATATGTATGATACTTAGACAAGACAAGATAAAGATATGCTGTCACAAAACAGTTCACCCCCTTTACATCGTGTTGACTGTGGGACAGCAATTCAGATGAATCTTCATAGTATGCATAAATGATGAGGTCCACTGACTGATTAACTCAATTGAGAATGGTAAGAGAGAATAAAAATGTGCAGATGGAGGTTGCAAGTGATGTGCAATTCATGTTATCAGTGGCCGCAATACATTATTTGTGAATTCATATAGGAATAAGCCAAACATTTACACATTTCTCCTTAACTCAAATCTGTGTTCTCTTTTTGTGAAGGGAAGTACTAAAAATAGTAATGATACAGCTAGTTTTCATACTTCTAAACTTTTAAAAAGAGGATTAAACAGTTTTTTGACATATTTCTGAAAATGTCGAAACCTCAAGCTTCTGAGTAGGCGTGGACGGACGTCTGGTTGATAAGAAATGTGCAGTCAATTTCCTCTGTGCACTAATGACTGGAGGATGGCATACTGTGCATCCAGCGATGATACAAGTGCATGTATACTGCCTACACAACATTTATCCAAACATATATATCAATACCTAAGAATGACTTCTTTCACAGGAGGCCTACATGTCATTCTGTGCCGTTCTGCCATTTCATAAAAACAAGAAGAAACAGACCATGCACTTCGCTTGCATCCCACATGTACTACCTCCGCTGGTTACTCTGTCTATAGGGGAAACTTCAAGCCATGTGATATTAAGGTTCACATAGAAAATCAGGAAACACTTGTCCTGAAGCTGGACATTCAACACAAACATCCTCTTCCAAAAGGGGCTCACAGTCCACCTCATGGTGTGCTTCAGCACTGTGATAGATGGTTCCCAGGCCATGGGCAATATTATGTTTGAGCTTAGCCCAGACCTGAAGAGGGACTCTGGGCCCCACATACTGTGGGAGCAATATGCCCACTGATCCTAATGAAGCACCCTGGAGAAGAGAAAATATACAGTGAGAAAACAAGGTAGGCCTACAGTGTTGTTCCTTTTGTCACTGGGGTGGAACCATTTAGAAAAAAAACACAGTAGGCTGTATTTGAGTGTGTATTTTGAATTCCAACAAATACTCCTATGCACTCAGGTTTAATGTGTGTGTGTCTGGTACTCTGTGAATGTGTGAATGTTAAATGGTAAATGGACTTGCATTTGTATAGCTCCTTTCTAGCCACTCAAAGTGCTTGTCAGCATTCACACACACATTCATACACTGATAGGAGAGGCTGCCATGCAAGGTTCCAACCTACCCATCAGAATCTAATCTGAATATTCATTCACGCACTCACTGCATAGCCTTCAGGAGCAATTTAGGGTTCAGTTTGACATGTGGACTGGAGGAGCCAGGGATCGAACCCCCAGCCTTTCAAGGGATGGATGACCCGCTCTATCTCTCAGCCACAGCCACCTCTACCTCTGTCTCGCTGACCTGGTAACATGGTATGATAGGGTGACTACCTCATTGTTTGGTTGCAGACAGCAGACTTGATGTTGCAGGATAATGCTGGACATGCAAAAGAGAGAGATTATTATAAATATTGGGTATTTCCTGCATAAAAATAGTGATTTTTTTTTTTTTTTTTTTTTTTTGCAGTAGCGTTGGGTGTTAACATGCTTTAAATTATTAAACAATTAATTGTTCTAAAGTGCAAAAAAAATTAAAAAAAAATTAAAAAAAAACAAGTCCATATAAATTTTCCACCGGTCTGTGAGATCTTGCAGATGACATTTGGTGCACTGGCGACCACCAGAGGACCCAAAGGAACATGATTTTTTTTTTTTTTTTCAGATTAGCTCTCTCATGCACTACTGTCAGGATAAAGACCATTTTATAAAAATAACTTTTTTTTAATCGTATTTGCTTCATTCATACCCATTGCAGCTTTAAAGCATGTTAACGTTTTCTAGTAGAAAAGCAATTATCCAAGAGAGATTATTGGTCCAGAGATGTCTGGTGAGCAAAAAAACCTGATATGGACAAAATTCAAAATTGTGGAAAATCAGTAAAGAAACAAATGGGTGTAGCCTTTATGGATTTGTCTAGACCCACAGAATCCAGGAAAAATGATTTGGTTTCCTAGAGTTGAAATTAATACGTTTACAAGTCAAAATGTAAAATTTGTTGTCATAGCACCACAATCTGTTCAAATTGCATCATATTTAACACTGCACTCCTCAGGCACTGAGTGAGAGTCAGTGTGAAGTTGACTGTATGAGCAGCTCTCAAAATATGTGAATGACACACACATGGAAAGACAGATATTCCTCACTTTACAGTTAGATGAAGCTGGAAATGAGCATGATATGTCTCCTTTAATATACAAATTTGCCACTACGCAATGAACATCCCACTATAGTATATATAAAAAAAGGGTTTTTTTTCATCATGAGAGAGAAATAATGACGAACTCCAATGGCTCATCTGTTTGTCTTTACATAACATGTCGAGGATCTTGAAGCCATGATTTACTGTATACCCCAGTATCTGTTTTGGGTATCGGATTCAGGGCACAGATGTACAGCTTTCTCAAGGAGCAGTTTTATAGTGCAGGGACGATGTTGAACAGTTCTCTGTCAGATGTGTTTTTATCATTAATATTACTTTTGCCGCACTTTTGGTTATATATTCATTCATAATTATGATGAATAATTATTCAGTTTTTTAAATAATCACATCATGACATTGTAAAAGACACTATCTATGGGTATGAGCAGTTCAGTTGTTGAACTGCATATAATGAATAAAGCCAAGTAACTATATTATTATTACATTTTACTATTAATATACACATTTCAGCTACATTTGTTTGGACACTATCTCATAACTGGAAACTTAATCTGAGATCTGGCTTTGCATAGACCAGATAAGTTTGAAGTCTAAAGCCTGTATGGCTTTTCACACTTTCATATCTAATACTTTTTATAAGAGGAAATTTGAACTTTTTTGTAGCACTTTACAAAAGATCACAGGTTCACCGAACCCATTGCCTTCATCCTCTGGGGACCATGAATATCGACAATACGTTTGAATCCCATCTAGCCTGTAATTGTGGTTGAAACTGCAGTATCATGCTATGGACCATAGTTTGGGACAAATCAGGTCCCCTATGGCTATCTCCTTTCTCCTGACTCTGAGATGCACCTCCATGGCATGAGGCTGCCCCGTCACCACCATGCCTCACCATAGGGATGGTGTCAGCCATGTGATGAGAAGCTGTTTTCACCAGATGTAAGGCTTAGAGCTCAGGCCAAACAGTTGCACCAGATGTGAGAATCTTCCTTATTCTCTCAGAGCCCTTTACATTTCTTTGATTGATTAACAGTCACACTGTTATATCCCTTTTACTCAGGAGAGGCTACTTTAGGCACTAAATTTAGGCCAAAGGCCAACATGATGGGATGGTTGTTCCTCTGAGTTATGAAACTCTGTTACAGTGACCAGTATGTTTTTAGGGTGATTTAACATCAGGGACCCTGGCCTGAATCTAAGCACTCTTGTCCCCAAAGTCCAGTGTGTTTTATTAGTGTGAACGCTCCACAGATAGACGAACCATGCACAATTCATGTGTACTCAGGTACGGTTTGTATCAGGTGTGAAAGCCAATTATACCAAAACACAGAAATGGACTATTTAATGCAAGAAATGTTAGCAGTAAGCGAGAAGTTGTGAAAGGGCAAGCTATTTTCAATGACACCAGTCTCCGAAATCTGTATACATGTAAAACTTTCATATGGTATAGTATGTCTGTATCTGTACATAGTTTGCAGTGATCTCATCCTCTTAGTTGCACAGCAATTGGTGATAAAGCAAGAAGGCAGGCGAGAGGTTCCTTAAAATATTGACAATAGTCACGATGCTCCACTACTTGAACAGCTGATCTCAGCATAAACAAATACACATGGATGAGGACGCAAGTGTACTAATGTGAAAGCTGAGCGGCGAGGGGCGAGCAATCATACTCGAGCATGGTACAGATCAGTCTTAATCAGTATGAAAACGTCCTTAGCCACCTCATTCAGTTTTTTTTTTTTTTTTATTTAGTTTTAATTTTTAGAATTGGAATGACAAATACATTTCAATGTGAACTTAACTTTGAATATTAACTTAAATATCTCTGATTATAGGACATTTTTGACCAGATGGTGACACTAGGAAACATTTGTCATTACAATGGGGACCATGGTTATCAACAATACATTCCAATGAAATCTGGCCTATAATTGTAGACATAGCCTGCTCTTGACCAAAGTCTGGGACAGACCCAGTGCTCCACTGCTAGTAGAGCAAAAACACATGCCTCATCCTTTTATAATGAAACAAACATATGGAGGTAATTTCCTTCCAAATCAAACAAAATTTGTTTTGCAGATGCCCTACATATCACTAACCAACAGTGTTTGCAAATACAAAACACAATTAACAAACTAATGCATTTTGTTATCAAACAAATGCACAGCATAATGCTTGTATATCCCTTACTAGCCTACCCTATAGGCCTAAGTACATAGAATATATCCTACAAGTACAAACAAATATACCCTGGAAATACAAAAAATCCTACAAGTACAAAAAACATATATCAAGAGAACATTTGTGAGATCTTCAATGTAATCACATGTGTATTTGTTTGATAGCTATGTTTTGTATTTGCAAAACAAAATGCATTTGTTTATTAATAATGTTATGTATTTGCAAATCACACTGTATTTGTTGGTGAATCGTACTGCATTCATAAAACATGTTTGTTAAGTTTTGGAAGGAAATGAACTCCGCACAAATAGTCATGCAGCGCCTGCTATTCTAAAGGTTATGATTGTACTTTCCTATATAAAGAAGTGACTGTAACGCCGGGTAAGGAGGCAGAACAGAACTCAAAAGCACAACTCAGAGGAAAAAAAAATTAAAACAACACAGACATTTATTACCAGGGAGGGGGGGTACAGGAAGGAAAAAAACAAAAAAAAAAAAAAAAAAAGGGGGGAAAAACAAAGGGAAAAAAAAAAAAAAAAAAAAAAAAAAAAAAAAAGAAAAAAAAAATAAAAAAAAAAAGGTTTTTAGGGGGAAAAAAAAAAAAAGAAAAAAGGGGGGGGGAAAAAAAATAAAAAAGGGGGGGATAACTACAAAGGGGGAGAGAGGGGGGGGGGAAAGGGAGAGGGGGGGGGGGGGAAGAAGGGGGGGAGAATATAGGGGGGGGGGGGGAGGAAGAGGAAGGGAGAGGGAAGGGGGGAGGGGGGGAAGGAAAAAAAAAAGAAAGAAAAAAAAAAAAAAAAAAAAGAAAACCAAACCAAGTGAGGGAGGGGAGGAAGCCCCCAGGGACGGGGCCGGAAGAGAGGAGGGGGGGGGCGGGGGGGGGGGGGGTATGTGGGGGGTGGGGTGGGGGGGGGGGGGGGAGACAAACCCTGTCGCCCCCGCGCGCCCGTCCCCCCCGGCCCGGCCCCCCCCCGCGGGGGCCCCCCCGGGGGCCCCCCCCCCATTAGACCAGTCAATGTGGGGTTTGTGGTTTTCAGGGAGGGCCCAGGATAGGGGGTTGAGAGAGGAGAAAAAGAGAAAGATAGGGTTTTGAAAGATTCTATTTTTGTTTTTGGGGGTGGGGTGGGGGGGGGGGGGAATGATGGGTTTGAGGTGGGAAAGGAAAGTTGGGGGGAGTTGAATGATGGAATGTAGGGAGAGGAGAAGGGGAGGGGGAGAGGAGGGGGGGGGGGGGTGGGGGGG
Source organism: Pterois miles (assembly GCA_947000775.1). NCBI lineage: Eukaryota > Metazoa > Chordata > Actinopteri > Perciformes > Scorpaenidae > Pterois > Pterois miles. Next base: position 1,246,417 of record CAMQGK010000256.1, read on the forward strand.
GAGGGGGGGGGGGGGGGGGTGGGGGTGGGGGGGGTGGGGGGGGGGGGTGGGGGTGGTGGGGGGGTGGGGGGGGGGGTGGTGGGGTGGGGTGGGGGGAGTGGGGGATTGGGGTGGGTGGGGGGAGGGGGGGGGGGGGGGGGGGGGGGGGGGAGGGGGGGGGGGGGGGGGGGGGGGGGGGGGGGGGGGGGGGGAGGGTGCTTCTCTCTCTCTTTTCGTTTTTTTTTTGTTTGTGGGGGGGGGGGGGGGGGGGGGGGGGGGGGGGGGGGGGGGGGGGGGGGGGGGGGGGGGGGGGGGGGGGGAGGGGGGGGGGGGGGGGGGGGGGGGGGGGGGGGGGGGGGGAGAGGGGGGAGGGGGGTGTGGGCGGTGTGCGTCCCCCGGGGCGGGGGGCGGGGGGGAAGTGGGGGGTGATGTTGGGAAATCGGTGCGGGTCCGCGGGGGTGGGGGGGGGTGTGGGGGAGATGGGAGTGGGGAAATGGGCGTGGCAAAAGGTTGGGGGAGGGTGGAAGATGAGGTGAGCAAAGGGAGTAGGAGAGGAGGGGGGGGAGTGTAGGGGTGGGGGGGGTCGGGGGGGAAGGGGATAAAGTTATGTTTCGTTCCCGTGGTTGTCCCTGGCTGTGCGGAGTTGGGGGTGGTGCTGGCGCCGGGGGGCGGTGGCTGTTCATGTGGGGCGGTGGGGGATGGTGGGGGTTGGTGGTTATTGTTGGCAGTCGTTGTGGGGTAGGAGGAGAGATAAAGGAGGGGTATAGGGTTTTTCGGAGGGGTGGTGACGTGAGGGATGGAGAAAACAATCGGGGGAAATGGGCGAAAAAAGGAATGGTAGGGGATGGGGAAAAGGGGGGGGATAAAGGGAAGAAGGGGGGGAGTAATGTGGGGGGTGTTTTAAGGGGAGATGGGGGGGGGAGAGTGGAGGGGTGGGGAGAAAGTGGGTGTGGTTTTTAGAGGGGGGGTGGGAGGAGTGAGTGGAAGAGAGGGGGGTTAGGTTTCACAATCAAACAGGAAGTGCACACAATAAACATGAAAGACAAGGAAACCTCATCACCTATGTTTAGCGGGACGTTACAGTGACACCATATACAATAAAATACTTATATCTTTTAATCTAGATCTTTTTAGTCAACTGCCCAGTGCTTTTCACTGTGGGGCTGCATAGAATCTGTACACTTCCTGTTCTGTCTTAAAACATTCTGCAGCAGAATAGTGCAGTATGTATTAGTGTATACTGTTTGAATCGCATGAAAAGCATATGATGATATACACAATACACTGCTTGAAATGCTTCTTTTCCCCATCCTCTGCAGGCTAACACACACACCATCTGCCCAAACATCCCTGCTCCTGTCTCAGACTGGCTGAGAAGTGATTAAAGGACATCTGCCATACCACTCATGACACACAGCTCCCCTTTTAGCCACAAGCCTCGTCACTCCCTAACCACTGGCCAAGGTCAACTAATGAACTTATCATTATCCAAATTATTTAAATGCATTTGTCAAAAACCACATAATTGCGTCCCAGCATATTATCCTTTTGTGAATAAATCTTTCAGGGTTTGGGCATTCAGGTATTTTTTATTTGGTCCTAATGTTCGCAGAGGGAGTATGGTTGAACCATCCATATATCCTTTTGGGGTTTTTAAACATAGGGGGATAGTTAATAACATCAGTTTGTTTGCATCACTGAAATCATTTTGCAAAAAACAGATGGGAAGCTGTCGTAAATATGTTGTAAAAAGTACTTGGGAAGAACTTGGTTTTCCCAGCAATCAGATGACAGCTTGAAGTCCATTCAAGCAGTAAGTATTTTATCCACTGATGGACTTCTTCAAACATGAAACTGATGGTTTGATTGGAAGTTCAATCAGAAATAGGAACTAAAGTGAGAGCACAGTGTTGTTTGGACATAGTACTAGCATGCATTTTGGTTTCCTCATTGAAGGAACACTCTGCTTTGATCAAGTCAATCACGTTGGCACATAAACAGTCATACACAGCCGTGAAATTATTTTGTGCCTAACTGAGTAGAATGGAATACTTTAGAATAAAATAAAATAAGACCCCGTCAAAACCAAACATATGGCTGGACCATGTATGGTCAGTCTGTGAATTTGTGGCCAAATTGTTACACAAAAAGTGGTCATGTCTATAATGTTAAATCCAATAAATTTCTTAATGTACTGCATTAGCGACGATGAGGTGGGTGAACTACAAGGTAGAGATGGATAGGTTACAGAGGAGGAAGTGGGTATTCTCCCTTATACTGTGCACTATACAAAGTGCCAGAGAAAGAAGTGAATATACTTTGTATACCCAGGTATAACCTCCATTACACCAAGACAAACTTATAATGAAGCAAATGACGTTCAGTTCCATGCTGACGGATAGTTTGTTTAAATATCACAATACAAATGTCCATTATAAATTAATGGGAAGCTGTGTTTATTCGCAGATTTGGAGTTGAAAAGCTCCATAATCACCTGTGGGCATAGCTCACTTGCCGACCGACCAGTGACGACACAGACCGGCTACAGATCAGCAGACCGATGAGGGAAGAGGAGGGAAAGAGCTGCATCTGATGGGGTAGAGAGATACCTGTTAAGACATCACCACCCATTTTAACATGCCTCTAATAGCTGTAGAAATATCATTCCACTGATTTGTTGATGTAACTGAAAAAGCAGTTTGAGTAAATGTTGTGGATCAATGTTTTATATTTACCGTCTCCCCTCGTTGATTTCACTGAGCTGTTTAAATAAATAATTTAAACCTGCAGTATCCATCCAGTCATCCATCTGCAACCGCTTATCCCATTAGGGGTCGCAGAGGGGCTGGAGCCGATCCCAGCTGGCATTGGACAAAGGCGGGTACACCCTGGACATGTCTTCAGTACAGTAAGTGTTCCTTTCCTTTCTAGTCAGACAGGACATGTTACATCCTGTGTACATGAGGATATAATGTGTTCTTATTAGCTCATCTCTTTGGAGGTTTTTTTGTCCATCCTCACAAGCTAGCTTCTATTCATTTCACACAGTGAATGAATGAAATAAGAAGCAGAAAGACACTGTGATGTGAAGCAAAGATGATTCCACATCTTTGATTTTTTTTAGGGTATGGGATGGCAGACATGCAGGATGTTGCAGTGATCGGAGTACCTTTACTCGCTTGACTGAGTGTATGCTGCTCTTATTTTACTTTTCATGGATGACATTGAACCAAAACTACGACCTGCATAAGAATATTTTTAGGTTACAGTTTCAAAGCAAGGGTTGGTCATGTTGCAAACCTAACAACCAAACATGTAGAAAATGCCCCAACAAAAAGAAGACCCCAGTTTTCCAGAGTTCCTATTAAAAAAAAAGTATATATGAAAGCACATTAACCTAAGCAGTACTTGACTGGACAGGACCTGGAAGTGGACATTTGATCCCTGCTTTTCTCATACATTCATCTGATGAGTTATTCACACCCTCTTCAAGGACTTGTCTTCAATGCACAGTATGCCAGACATGTAGAGTCTTCAAAGTACTGGGGGTAGAGCTTCATTGGCCTATATCCTGCAGGAGGGAACGAGTCAGTGTGCCTGATCCTCTGGACTTATTTTACAACCAATACTCCAACTAAATGTCCTCCCAAGTTCTTCATTAGGAGCCTTGGTCTGGTTTGTCCCTTTGTGCTTCACTTATTGAATTCTGAAAGCCATACTCAATTCTTACAGCTATATTCTAGTCTCTACATGGCTGTATAGGATGGAGTGGGATTCACATGCTAACTCCAGCCCAACATTGTCATGGATTAATAACTCAAATAATTATAGTCGCCATCCAGTGAAAAGCCTGTGTTGCTAATCAGACACAAATTATGATTCAAAGCATGGTGTTTTTATATTTCTAAGTTAACATTTCAGAAAAATGAATATCCTCAGGAAAATCTCCTGTTGAAGCATTTTCAAAGCGCACTATCATCCCTTCTCTGTATACATTAGCCAATAAATCTTGAATATTTTCTGCACAAAAAAATACATGGCAATTTGCCAAACACTGTTAAATCAGCTGACACAGTACTTACTAGGAAAATCATCGAGGCCAAGAGGCTCAGTCTCTAATAGGCCAGTTAGCTTGCCTCTGAGCTTAACCCTGTCTCAGCATCTCCACTAACAAGAAGCCCTTTCTTGGCTTCTGACTTTCATCTCCCTCTTTAGTGCCACAACACAGATCATATTTCATGTCAAAAAGATGAGTGAGGCTTTCAATGGGAAAACATCCCTTTAAAAGTTAGCAAGACATAATTACAGTGTAGGGGCATGATGGAGCGGGTTAGAGATCTACAGCAAGTTTTTTCTGTGGTTGAGATGTTTTAGGCTCTTAGAAGTTGAGGAAGGCAACTGAAAAAAATGAAAAAGCTTGCAAGAGAGAGGAGAAAAAGGGGATACAACTCGGTGTTTTCTCTATTCCAGGTCCAATTCCTGACTGCCATTTTTTTTTTCATTCTTAGATGTCATGCACTCGTCACTTCTCCTGAGTGACATGATACGGTTTATTGCAAAGCTTGATTAGAGTATTTGATGCTTATAGCGGAAGCTGCTACAAAGGTCAGTTGAGTAGGATGACAAAAACCTGAGGGAGAGTCTGGAAAAAAATTCAATTCTTTTCTCTAGTTCCCTTGAAAACAGTGGCACAAATTAGTCATCTGCAAGCATTCATCCACAACCCCTTTAACATCTGTGACCACTGAGCTGTTTTCTTAGTAGCACGCAGGATTTCCAAAACCCATGTGTCTGGTGGAGTCATTTCAGAACAAGGAGGAACACACAAAATGAGGCAAATAACCTTAAATGTGATCCAGATTGACAAGTAGAAGTGGCAATTACAGGAGTGAAGCTAAACCTGTTTTTCGCCAAATTAAGATCAATCTCACTGATGAGTCTTTCTTGTCTGAATTGTACAGTTCAGTACTTCAAGGGAGAGTTATTGGACCTGTTGTTGAAAATGCAATGTCTTCAAACAATATAATAGAAAGAAGTTATTTGAAGTAAAGCATGAAACCAATTACATATTTAAGATTTGTTAAGAGCAGGTAGTCTTTTTCATCCCTATTGCCAAAAACAAAACCAACTGTATTAGGCAACTCTACTATGGCAGGGTCCACATTTGGGAAAGATTGGTGTTCTAACTCACACAGCCTCCGCCCTCTACTGGACACTAGGAGTAATACTCTCCTTTCACAGACATGCATTCGCCCACTGAAATTTGCATAAATGTAGCCAGAGTCAGAGGTAGTGCTAGTGCCACTTGGTCGACTGACACCAGCTACAGCTGTGGCACTGTTGACTACAGTCAAGTAAGCCACAGCCCTGATTTTTGACCCTGGCAGAACCAAAGTACCTGGAATCTGCACTGGAGTTGACAGTTGGATATGGGTTGAGTGGGGTTGAAGGTGGGGAGATAATGGCTCCGTGGAGGTAACTGAAGGCTCAGGCCACCGAAGCCTGGATTTTGGTTGCGCAGCTGTGTTGGGTGGCATGTGGTATGTGTGCAGCTGATGTTAGCACTGTGAAGGAAACTCTTTGCAGGTGGCAGTGGTTCAGTTTTTTTTGCAGTCCTGCAGAATGAGAGACCATCTTGACATGCTTTGCTTTCCTTTTCTGGGGGCTTGTGTGAATGTTTCACATCCACACAATATTGTTGTCACCCGTCAACAACCTGTTCTGATGCCGAGCACTGTACACAGCTCTGTCCTTATCGAACTGATCCAGATTCTGCCACAGATCCACAATGGTGCTAGCCTGCTAGTTGTTCAGTATCAGGCCCATCTGTGTCAGCAGCTCATGTTGTCCACATGGTCCATTCCCAGTATGTTATGCTGATCCACAGCGTGGAAAAACCAAACTGATGTTTATGACTGGCTCTACAGCATCACAATCTCCTTGTGTCTCTTAAGCTTTAGTTACAAAAAAACATAAACTGACTCAGTGCATTTGATTTGTGTCTGCGTTGCTTACAACTTGCTGCAAAAACCACACAGGTGGAGGCTGGAAGCAAGGCACAGCAGGTGGAGGCTGGAGGAGAGGTAAGCAAAGATGGAATTATGGACTTCAGACTGAACTGAAGAATTGCAAGAGTAATGATTTTGAGGTTAAATTTAGAACAGATGTATGTGTGCTGGACATAGCACTGGTGGATGGATGTGCGCTCTGGTCAGCAGTATGAAGTTTGTGTTTAAGGAGCATACTGACTGTAAACATGTGTTGAGACTGGGCAGCCTATTAAAACACCCTTTACCTTTACAGAGAGGGGATCACCCCAGTCCTTGAGTAATTTAAAAAACTGTTAAAATCACGCTTTAATATTTCGGACTGTTGGTAGGGGATATCAACAACGTAGATGACAACATTTTTGCCATGCAGATGTTTACTTTAAAGACAGTATCTGATGAGCCATGTCCAAAGACAAGACTCCTCAGTGGTCGCTGAGGAAAGAGAAACAGCTATGGTCAGTAAAAGGAGTTGTAACAGGGTTAGATCTATGGTGTAACTGATACCAACACACCAACGCATATTTTAGCATCTGTGAGACATGCCGGGCTTCAAACTAACTCCAGTGTAAACCCATCCATGTCATTATAAGACAGTCAGAGCAGCTGATGTGGTATTTGAACAAGAAAGTCGACTTAAAATGAGCGGCTACGTATTATATATACATGTATTACATATGTATACATACATACATACATAAGTATTATATATACAACCTTTATTTAACAAGGCAAGTCATTAAGAACAGATTCAAATTTGGCAGCCCCTGGCCGGGCATAAGCTGCACAATTGGGAAACAGCCTTATATGAAAACTTTGTTAATAAATAAAAAATGAAAGAATTAACTTTATTATTGTGACAAAGCTAGCCAAGTTATTGGCAGCTGGTAGCCTGCGGGCCACATCTGGCCCACAGAATGTTAATACCTGGAAAGTTTTAGCAGCACGCCAGTTATTGTCTATCAGCCTTAGCATGGCAATGAGCTTATTCTCCAGGTTAATCAAGATCAACTCACAACAATTTGTGTCAAACTGTATGCCGACATTGTTACACTGAAGTCAGGTATATCTGAGGATACACCGCAGACGTTTAATTTACAACAGCATTACCTGAATGTGTCGATTAGCAGAACCATACAAAACAGATTGGACAGCGAGTCCTTCTATCCACAGCGTTCAGGCAGCCAGTAATAAGTACTGCTATAAGATTGTTTATCACTGCATATGTTACCACATTCAATTGTAGAAAATACTAAATTAAAACTTATGGCACAATGTGTCTTCACGTGCAGTCAGTTGTGCGACCCTGTAAAAACGAGCACAATCTGCAATTCAGGAATTAGGACTGCATTCTGCAATGACTTTGAGTATGCTCGGACTGATGTCAGCTAATAAAAGTGAAAATATTAAACAATGATAGATTATCTGGAACCGCTTATCCCATTCGGGAGTGCGGTGGGCAAAGGCAGGATACACCCTGGACAGGTCGAATTTTACAGGGCTGAAACAGAGACAGACAACCATTCATTCTCGCATTCACACCTATGGGCAATTTCAAATCAACAATGAACCTACAGTAACCTACCGTATTTTTCGCACTATAAGGCGCACTTAAAATCCTTGAATTTTCTCAAAAATCGACAGTGCGCCTTATAATCCGGCGCGCCTTATGTATCAATTCTGGTTGTGCTTACTGATCTCAAACCAATTTTATGTGGTACACAGAGCACAAAAATCTGTCAAAATGTTTTATTATGACTTTGGTAAGCTACGAAGCCGCACCGCTGAATGGATTGTCAGAGCATTTTACGGCACTCACCGACACTGTCAAAACAAAAGTGAAGAACACTAATTTGGAGTTTGCCATCATTCTGGGTGGATTAACTAAAGAACTCCAACTGCTAGATAATGGTTTCAACAGGTCGTTCAAAGTTAAAATGTAAGCTGCATGGGAGCGTTGGATGACAGAAGGCGAACACATTCACCAAGGCAACGCCAGGCGTTACTCCACTATCACGTGACAGGAGCACCTTATGTATGAAAATAGACACGTTCATTGATAGTGCGCCTTATAATCCGGTGCGCCTTATAGTGCGAAAAATACGGTACATGTCTTTGGACTGTGGGAGGAAGCCAGAGAACCCAGAGAAAACCCACGCTAACACTGGAACAACATGCAAACCACACAGAAGGACACAGAAGATCCTTGGACAAATGTAGTTGCTGACTTTTACTATGCACCCTTTACTTACTACTAATAAATACATTCACAAATGCAAAGATTTGTGTGTGTGCTTTTTATTTGCATTTACAGGACATCAACAATGGGTATGTTTCAGAGGACTTTTTTTCAAAAAGTTGTAAATATTTTGTTATTTTTTTTACATTTCTTTGTAAAAAAAAAAAAATGGCGGAAAAATCGTAAGCGTAGTAAATTGTATGGGGTGATTGGGAGGATTTTAATTTTTAAAAAGGGGGAAAAGTGATAACAATATTCAACAGCTGATATCCTGCCTTCTCCATCCAGTGTGGGCTCCATCCACACTGCCTGTAGAACAGCGCCTTCTTGACCCTGAGGGACATTCCAGCCCAGGTTAGCACAAGAGCTCTTCAGTGTGGGAAGGAAGTGCTGGTGAGGAAGGGACAGGTGTCTTTATCGGCAACACACAGCTGTATCCATAAATCAAGAGCTACTAAGGCCCATGGCAACAACAAGTAAGGCAGAGGAACTGTTTTTAGAGCAACACCAAAGGGTGAACGTTTCTAAGGCCATGGCTTAAGCGTATGGATTGCAGCATATGACGTGTCATGTCACGTTATGCAAAACCGCAATACCGGTAGTTCATCACAGCCATAGAGAGAGTGGAACATGATCGGGCTGAGGACAGGGGGCTTAAATTGAACCACTTCATGTCAGCCCCCCCTTTTTTTTGTTTTCATCTGTGCCAAGCATTTTGTTAATATCCTGGATTGTCAGGGTGCTGTGTTGTGGTTGAACTATTGTTGTTCTACAGCAGATTATGTGAATGTCACCAGTCCTATAACAGAACAATACTGATGTGAATGCATTGACTTGACTATGGAGTTGTAAAAGCTTTCTGTCAAGCTGAATGTTTCCCATTGTGACCATACACATGACTTGTCAGTGTCTATGGAGGATATGTGAAATTTACAACTTACTTTCTTTTTAAATGAAGACAGGAAATCTAACTGGCCTTACTGTAGTGTCAGGATTTGTACTCTGTGCGCAAAAAGAGAAAAGGTGTGACACAGCTGATCCTGGATCAGCTGACTAGAGGGCCTGTGGCGTTGAAGCAGCCACCTCAGAGCCTCTTTACTCCCTGCCTGGTCAAGGACTGGGGTCCTATTTCAGTCTCTGTGTCTGCAACAGGCTGCTCGACCCACACTCAGTTTATGCAAGCTGAGAAGATGGGATTTATATTTTCAACATCGCTGCTCACACTGGATATTCCTAAAAATATTCCTCTTTTTTTTCTTCTTATTGTACTCTGGTGTGTTCATACTTGAAATCTCTATGGATGTAGGCCCCATAAAAAGATGCTCCATTACACACCAGGCTTTCATTGTACCATCTGACATGCCTCAACACTGATATCATCCTGTCTGACACAGATTGAGAGATTTTATTTGATCTCACACAGCTTGACAAATGATGGACCTGCAAGTCCATTGATGTCACAGTATATATAGGAGACTTTAAACGTGAGCGTTACCAAGCCCCCACGAAGACCACTGGTTGTTGATTCCAATTTTCTTAGTACAACAGTGCAACAACTTCTGTGTCCATGTGTTGCCATCGGGCCCAAAAAGACCCATAGACTTGCATTGGAAAAGAGACATCTGGAACTCAGTGGATATTTTTTTGTTCCTGGTATGAACACTTGAATAGCCCTTATTTAAATCTTTAGGTCCTAAAAGTTGTAAAATGCACTTATAGTTGAATCCAGTAATTTCCCCTCCTCCGCTGATGTGCATGAAACTCTGGCCGAGGCTGGAGTGAGGGCTGGGAGGCAGAGTTAGCAAGCTGTGACGACAGCGTGATGGCTGTGACCCTGTGAGTGAGCAGACGCTACTGCGCCTGCTTTATGGGCCCAATGGATGCAGAAGATCCACTCAGCCTCTCTGTCCCAGTATAACCAGTCCACTCTGCCTTTCTGTCCCACTATAACCAGTCCACTCTGCCTCTCTGTCCCACTGTAACCAGTCCTCCAGGGGTTGGGTGGTGGGGGGGAGGCCTGGCCAACTTGATACTCTGATTGCATTTAGAACGTCAGCTGTCTGGAAGTGAAGCTCTGTAGAGCTCTCCCTTCCTGCAGCCACAGACACGCCAGCAGCTTCTTCTCTGCTGCAGCTGCTGATTCAGTTTCTTTTGTTTCATTCTCACAGTTCATCACGATTTTTTATATTTTTTGTACTTTTTTCTCAATGCAATTTGAATATAATAAAGTACCGCATTTAATCTCAATACTTGAGATAAGCAATCCTTGAGTAAAAGTAAAATTTGTGATAATACAAGTACACAAAACACAAATATGCTGCAGTAAGGAGAGTAAATGTAGTTTATTACCTCCAGCCCCATATTTAAGAGCACCAGTGTTTGTCTTGAGTACATACAAAGACTTACCCTTAGAGCACAATTTCTTTAAAGTACAGTAACTCTCAGTATAATTTCATTCTCCTAATTGAAGAGTGTAATAAGTCTTGTAATCACAAGCTTCTTGAACAGGGAATTCAAAGGCTAAAATTTCTGTCCTAAAGCTATTCTAGATGTTTCTCCAGAGGCCCTGACTCAAGATGAGATTCTGATGCAATAAGGAACCTGCTGGTCTCTAATACCAGCTGTACAGCATCTATATTTACCTGGTATTGTTTTGATATCCAGCACACCAGATATGGGTTTCAAAGGGATGCCCACATGAGAGTCTGACATGCCGACAGAGCCTTTGAAACCCAACACTGTTATGTGATGTTGTTGGGGCGACTGTCCATCATCCTGACACACTCATAAACAAGCACCCCAAAATGGCTGAATGCTTGTGAACTCACCCGCTTTACACTGTGTTAACAAAAGGGTAAATTCAGAGAAGTTTGAGACGTGTGATATTAATATGTCAGGCTTGCACTAACCACCTGCTGTTGCATAAATATTTTACATCTGGTTATGATCCCTGTAAATTTCCACATGTGGCAGATTTGAGAGGCGAATAAGAGAGCAGGCAGGAGTGTGTGTCATATAAAGGCACATGCCTTTATTCACAAGCTACTATTTAGACACTTAAGAGGAGATAGCTTTACACAGAACAGTGTGTGTGTGTGTGTGTGTGTGTGTGTGTGTGTGTGTGTGTGTGTGTGTGTGTGTGTGTGTGTGTGTGTTTCATGTCTGCTGGGAAAATATGTCTGTTCATTCCAAAATCCATACATTTTGTTTGTTTGTGTGTAGCAAACTCTCATACAAAAAGATTTTCCCTAGCCTAATGTACTATATTCTGAAAATGAATATTAATCTTGAAAGGGAGCATAGATACACTCCCATTGAATGGCTGCATTTTTTAGTCAGAACAAGTGACGTGTATATTGAGCGGGCGTCACTGACATTTATATGGTATAATAAACAAGAAAAAGTTTGGAAATTTGTGTTTGGTAGATCATTTATCTGTTATTACAATGCTACAATGCATACTTTGAACCTGCCATCCATCTTCTGCAGACAGAACCTGGACTCATCACTCATCACTCCCCCACATGTTCAGGTCTGTTCCTAACCATCTGATCAGACATCTGTATGCCATAACATCCTGCAGGGTGGTGCAAGGGTGAAGAACCAGTCTTCTACGGGTGTTGTCTTCCTGGGACACCCACTTTGTGGTGTGTCTTTGACATCACCGGTTTCACAGAACTTGGTACCAGGGCCGACTCCAAATAACAGTGCAACTTGGTTTTGCGGAACACCAGCTGCAGCTTGCCCTATTGCACGGGTCCATATTACACAAACGTGGTATGCCGATGCTTGGAACAGACACCAAATGATTATTTAGTAGGGTGCAGCAACAACAGTCCAACAGAGGAATACCAGAACATACCAACAGAGGAATAAACTGTTTAGCATTGGCAGAGATTTTTGTCAAATTTCACTTGGGCCCTACCCACATAATCAGCTCTGCTGCTCATCACACAAATGCATGATCCTTACAAGCTGGACATCATTGTGAAGGAAAAATAACAGGCTTTCCAATAATGTGAAATGCAATGCCAGTTAGCATTGTAACAGCAGAGAAATAACTGACCAAACACAAATGTCCAAACCATTTTTTTTATCAAGCGAGAAAGTCCACAAACAGCAGGTGGGAGTTGTGGTGTTTGGGTCAATTAAACACAGCACTTTCGCCCAGGAGACAGCTGGTAATTTCCCATGTGAAACCAAAACTAAATGTTAACTTTATGCATGTTAGGTAATGTTGTTATTCATGTTGCTTCAGAAAGTCCGCTAAGGGCGGTTCTTTACACTAGTCATGTTGTTAGTTACAGTGTTAGGTTACATATGTATTTATGAAACATATTTTGGTGCAGAAACGTCGCCATTCAACGTATCCATAGTTTGCGGAAATGCACAATGCCAATGACTGGGCTGAATAATCCTTGTCTCACCATACTGTATATATGAATACATATATACATCACCAAAATATAGAAATACTGTACGTGACAAAATCTGGACAGGCAGTGAGAATCATCATCTTTTAATTCTATTTCCATTTGCATGTTCTCCAGTAGCCTCTACAGGTCAATACCATACACAACAGTAGCTTAATTAGGTAACACAGGGTAAATGCTTACACAGACCTGCCTCCCTTTTCACTGCTGCTGGAACATCAAGCTTTGGCCCCTCAAACAAACATCTGTATTTGTATGAGGGCAATTCTGTGTGTCACAGCAGTAAATTCTCTCCTTTTATTTTTTTCAGGCACACATTTACCGTGGTCAGAAAGCTTTGCCAACCCACAGTGCTGCACGTCGTGATTTATGAGCATGACTTCTTTTCCAGATGGATGCTTGACTGCTGCAGGATCTTACCTGCTTCAGCTCTGGCCACAACTCAGACTGTTGGAACCTGTACAAAACCATTCCGTCATAGTGCTTCCTTGTGAGCCTCTATCTTGTGGATAGTGGGATGTGGCTTTTCATAAGGAGCAGATGGTTGAGCAAGCAGATATGTCAATACTTGAGGATTAAAGACAGGTAAATCATATGGGCTGCAAAATGTAACAGTATAGTATTTTGAGATAGCACAGCTGCTTTATATTGTAATTCACAAGACACTCTCATTTAATCAGCTGCAGCAGTAACTTGCAACTGCAGACAAAGCTTGAAGCTTTCTTGGGAATTTCAATAAAGTCAGAAATGTTCTTTCAAGTGGATTTTTCATACTGTATGTTAATATGTATATTTGTAAATCCACTTGTACAGCACAATGAAAAATTTCTTTTTTATGTACTACTACTTGTTAATGAATGTAACACTATGTTTTATAGAGGCAAATATACTGTAGAATGTTGGCAAGATAAGGCTCAGCTCAGAAAATCAAATGGGGCCATGCCAGCACACTGTTGAGTCTATCATCACTAATTACTCGGTGTCACGGAAAATAGGATGTCCTTAGGAAACATGCTATCAACACCTCTGATGCTGCCTGACAGTCAGAAAATCAGGCTCTTATTCAAAAATCTGTGACACTCAAAGCGTGCTGTTCACAGGCGCGAACCACTCGTCATTAACTCATTTTGCATACCAGGTGGGCAGTTTGCCTTTCCAAGCAGCTCTGAAATCTGCTCCAGTAATGAATTTGCACTTTGCAGGAAGTTGTTGGTGTGAACAGAGCATATCCTTTGTTTTGGGAACTATGGAATGGAAACAATCTCCACAGAGCTTCTGAGGGAGCAGGGTGGAAACTCTGCGGCATCATCCTGCAAGCTGGATTTCAATTCATGTGACTGAAGAGGATTATCAGAGTGTTGCCATAAACATCATCAAAAAAAAAGAGTTGCTGTATACCTCTCTGACCATGATGAGTCCGAGGAAGTCAACAGGAATATTCAACATCAATATGGAACTCCAAAACAATTGGTGCGATACTTGTATGATGTGATTATATCACAGATAAAGAGCATATTTCAGCAGTTGTTATGGAATGTACAATAGCAACTAGCATATTTCTTTTTAATCACAGGCTAGCAATCATGGTATGGCAGAGCCAATATTGTGGATCATCCTCTTGAAGTCGCGCTGCATGTCGTTTAGCGGGTGGATTCTTTTCTGGAGCTGGGCACTGCTCAATCCACTCCTCGTTAGAAGTTAACCTTAAATGAGTACGAGAGTGTCAGCTGAGAGGGCAGTAAACTGTCATGGTTTCACCCTGCACTGGACATAACTTTGTGTAGTCAAACATTAATCATTTTTCAAACTAAACCCACAAAGCGCAAACATACATTCACTTGAACTTTACATCGACAATTGTTTTGACAGGTTCTGCATCATGGAAACACCTAGATGTAACAAATGCTTCAGGAACTCATCCACGTACACGGATGGGCTTCACACAGACGACACGCAAGTTACTACACTGCTCACTAACATCAACACAACACTCACCTCCTTAGATGCAAGGATTAGCCTGGTAGAGGTCCACAAAGAATTTCAGGGCCTAAGGGAAAGCCTTGAATTCAGCCAAATAGAGTCGCTTCTTAAGTCTAACAAGACTTTAGAAAGCACTGTGGCACTGTAAAAACCTTACAAACACAACTTGCCGAGGTTAAAAAATAAAACGCGTCTATGAAAGAAGCCATCCTCGACATAGAACCTGCAGCATGCGTGAAAATTTAATCTTCTCTGGGATACCAGAAACCACTCAGGAAACCCCAGAGGAGACTATCAAAAAGTTCATGCAAACGCAGCTCAAAATGGCACCGGACACTTTGGGTATGACCATGCAGAAAAATTAGTCCATGTGTTTAGAAGAAGAAGAAGAAGAAGATCTACCTTTATTAGTCCCACAGTGGGGAAATTCAATTTACACTCTGTTTAACTTATACATGGTACATGCATACAAACACACACACACATGCAGTAATGGAGAGATGTCAGAGTGATGGGGCTGCTCCAGACAAGCGCCCCGAGCAGTTGGGGGTTTGGTGCCTTGCTCAGGGGCACCCCGGCAGTGCCCAAGAGGTAAACTGGCACCTCTCCAGCTACCAGTTCACACTCAGTTTTCGGTCCATGTCGGGACTTGAACCGGTGACCCTCCGGTTCCCAAGCCAACTCCCTACAGACTGAGCTACTGCCGCCCCCGTTTATTATTCAAGACTGGATTATATCGCAACCCCTTATCATCAGGCTGCTCTAATATGTCTCTTAAGACTCTCTAGTTAATCCAGAATACTGCTGCACATTTCATAGTACCCTGTTACCCCACTAGAACACTACCAACGCAGAATGCAGGGTTACTTGAGGGTCCTAGAGTCTCCAAAAGTAGAATGGGAGCCAGAGCCTTCAGCTATCATGCTCCTCTCCTTTCAGTCCGAGAGGCAGACACCCTTTCCACATTTAAGAATAGCCTTAAGATGTTCTTCTTTGATAAGACTTATAGTTAGGGCTGGCCCAAGGCTGGCTCAGACTGCCTTGGGCCAGCCCCTAGTTGTGCTGCTATAGGTCTAGACTGTCGGGGGACTTCCTATGACACAGTGATCCCCTTTCTCCTTCTCCATCTGTATATATTCTTGTCCCATTCATTCCTGTTGCTAACTTGGTTTCTTCCCCGGAGTCTTTGTGCTTTCTCATCTAGCAGGCATCCATGGATCAGGATTATACCTGGACTGTTGTTGTCTGCTGTGGTTGTCTGCTGTGGTTGTCTGCTGCGTCTTCTTAGTGATATTTCTATTATTATTCTATTATTTCTATTATTATATTATTATTTTTATTATTATTACAGCTTACCCCCCACCCCCCACCTGGTACGGTCTGGACCTGCTCTATATGAAAGTAAGTTGAACTGAATGATGGGAATAGGTCAGAACAGTTTCCTGAGTGCCGGGTCAGTCATGCCTCCTCAGAGTATGACAACATGAGTTGCATTTTATTTGTGAGATGGCTCATGATCGGTTTCGCATTCCGAATTCATAAATAACAGCTACCGTCGAACCACCAGTCAATGCAGCAATCACGATCACACATACAGTTGCAACAAAAAGTATGTGAGCCCTTCATCTACGTCACAACAATAGAAACTAAAACTAATGCCGCACAAAGAAAATTACATGTTTTCATGTTTTTATTGAGCACAACATGTAAACATTCACAGTACAAGGTGGAAGAAGTATGTCAACCAGTTATTAACTCCAAAGGTTCACATACTTTTTCCACCCTGCACTGTGAATGCTTACATGTTGTGTTCAATAAAAACATGAAAACATTTTTTGTGCGGTTAAACAAATCTATTGTTGTGACTTAGAGTAAGATCAGAACACATTTTATGACCAATTTATGCAGAAATTGAAGTAATCCCAAAGGGAATCACATGTTTTTCTTGCAACTGTAATTCTGAAGTGAAAAGAGCGTGGAAGTAGTAAATTGTATTTGTTCCTCAAACTGTTATAAACTCCACTTGGTCCAACAAACTCCAACTTGGTGAGGTATAAGATCAATTGGCTCATATGAAACATTGCCCAGTCTTTGGACTTGGCCATGACTGAGGTTGTCTGGATGAAAGCAGAACCTCATACCACGGTTGTATACCAACAGACCTCTCTCAGTCAACTCTGGGAACTATTTGTGCATGTCGATCTGTGAAATCACCGTAACAACGGCCAAAACACGAAGTAACAAGTGAAACACACTGAACTGACTTTGAGGTCCTTGAATGCCTCATGTCATGTCAATGCCTCTTGTCAGTACTGTTATTCAAAACATCTTGTGATCTAGCCTCACGTTAAATGTTGCACTCATGAATAGACAAAGCCTTATTCCACTGGCTCTGTGCCCTTATTTTAGCATGATTGCGCCTGCTGTGGCTGTGCCAGCCTATGGGCCTACATGAAGCGCCATGCTTGGTTCTGGCTGAGCTCAACAAGACACTATTGGAAGACGAGGAGATGGGGAAAGGGGCGGAATGGGCTCTTTGATAAATGTATTTTGTTTTAATCAGAAACATTTTTTTTACATTTTCAAACACAACATATTTAGCAACAGCTTCATTAACAGCATCAACAGGAATCAGGGAGGGGGCAGAAAATCTAATTGTTGTACCATGAGTGGGCCTGGGAAACACTGTTGTTTTGTTCCAAGCAGAAGCCTGTTGATGCTTTGCCTCTGTCCTCTTAAATGGCTGGGCGAAAGGCAAGTGGTGGATGAGCTGTGATTTCTCCTCCTTTAAGCGTTTGAAGCACTGAGTGACAGATGAAATTGTCCTAAAGAGCTCCTCTGCAGTGATGGGACTTCCCAGCAGATCATTTCGGTCCTTCCGCAGAAAACCTGTCCCAGCCACACATGACAAGACCCTACTGTTGCTTGAGACATCACACATCCCGTGGCTGTGGCTGCACCCAAAATCATGTTAGTCATGTTTCAGCATTGTTGTGTATACTTGCGCTCATGCAACCAAGGTGTAGTTTGTTTATAGCCTAATTGTAGCGTTTTACTTCTGGCAGCTACAGTCACACTTCAAAAAGTACAGAAGTGCTCATTAGCGATTTAATTCATTTATCCTTGCCCTGACTTCATGTCTAGTCTTGTAAAACATGAAATTAATTTCTTTTGGTGATGAATATTAGTTCAGTTTGGATATGAGACATGAGACCTATGAAGCGAGTTCAACATACCCGGGGTATTTTCTCCTTTTCTGGCTTAACTAACCCTAACAAACAAAGTTTCCACTAAGCGATCCTACGATGTTGGTTATCAACGCGGTAAATCAATCCAGGATTTCTCAATCTAGCTATGAGCATGTTTACATGAAAGGTTTGTAGCAGGTAATGATTCACAAACATGGACATGTCAACTGTCCGCAGAGCAGTACATTTTACAAAGGAAGAGCGAACAATAATATTAGACAAATACGAAAAGGTATCTACATCAAGGTAAATACATCATCCAGGGTAAAATCATACCATACTTCTCTTGCCATTAACACAGATGTAGCTGCTGAATACAGGAAGAACAGCTGGCAAAAGGAAAACCTGCCAATGAATTAATGCATACATTAGCTAATTTATCAATTTAACAGAATACTCAAAAGTTAGATATAGTCCTCTACATGGGGCAGTGATGTCAGCCTTCTTTCAGCTGTGTCCCTGACTCTGGGGAAACTGTGTGAAACTGACTTAAGATCAAGTAAAAAAAAATGAATACAACAACATGATCCATAATGAACTCATTATGAGTTAACCGTATTTGTGTAATATTATTATAGAGCTGCACACCAAGCTTTGACTGGTCAGTAGGCAGTGCTTTTGATCTCATATCTAGAGCATTACCTGCTCTGGAGCAGGTTATGTGGTCAGCAGAAGTTCGTGATGTACCCCGGTATGAAATGAACCACCATTGTAGGACAGAAAACCCTGAAATTACCTTGCTAAGCCCAAATCCTGCTTCATGCTACAGGCCTATGAACTGGTTGTTTTCCCACCATTCTCCCTGTATTCACTATTTGAACAAGCATTTATTTTGCAAATATATATTCTACATTTCTCATGTTTTTTTATTTAATTGTTGATGGTGTTTACACTCAAGGTCTCTGACATTTTCAATAAAACTTTCTGTTGACAGTGTAATTGAGAGTGTACCATAGTGAAATTCAATACTTGCTTTTATATTTGAGGTACTATAACTTTTACTGAGTGCATATATGCCCATTTTTAGCTGCACATTTCATAATGGGTGCAAGTGTGGTTCCCAACGCCCCATCTTTCACAGGAACAGGAAATAGTGCAGATGGTATGGGTATGTAATCTGTTGCCAAGTTTAAATGCCAGCACTAAAAATACCCAGCTGGAATGCAGGACTTGGCAGCAGGGACAGGTTGGTGGCCCGGGCTTTGTCGCCACTCTCAGAGCCTATTGCTACACAAGAGGGCCGTCAGGCCGAAACCTGAAGCCGGCTCCTTGGTTCAGCGCCACTTTAACATTCTATTTTGCTCTGGGAGAATTTGGGGGGGATACTTGCGGAGGTTCCAAGAGCAGATGAGAGGAGGATTTGGGGGTGCTATTCCTGGGGTCTTTTGGGAGAGTCTTCTGAAAGTTTTTTTTTTGTCTGCCAGGCAGCATTGCTCACTTGTCTGCTAACTATAAATACCTGATATATGTATGCATGCTGGCAGATCTCCACAGCAGATCAGCTTCTTCTAACTTAAACTTCCCTTCCTGCTCCATCTCCTCCTCTCTGAGATGGCTCCTGTCATTTAATTAAGGTGACGAGACTGTCCTCCCAACAACAAGAGCAACAGACACTTCAGCAAGACCCCAAAACAACATATGTTTATACTGAATTCACAAAGCCCTTTAGAATTCATAGGAATTATGACAAAAACAAAGTCTGTATAGTATGTCTGTATAAGTCTGTATAAGTATGAAATCATGGTGGATGTTTGGATCAACAAAACAGCTGTTCACTTTCCTGTTAAGCCAACATTCAATGTAATTTATTTTTTAGCATGATTATGATCCTTCCATAACCTTAATTAGATGTATCTTGCTTATTATTAAGTAGTCATTGTAACCCAGATCACATTTATTTTAACATTTGGGTTTTTGTTTTTTTTTTACCTTCGTAGCCACTGTCCATGTACAACATCATCCTAACAAGAATCAAGAAGATAGAAAGGGTGCTCAGCTCTTACATGAGGAACTGGTTAGGAGTTCCTTGTCGCCATAGGCCTGTATGGCCAGGGACTAATCTTGCTGCTGCTCTATAGCATCAGAGAGGAATTCAAGTACACCAAGGTGAGACTGGCATGAGAGTCCAGAGACTTAATGATCAGAGCTGCTGCCCTAGCCCTGGCAACAGGAAGGAAGTAGATTGTCAAGCTAGCAATATCTGCTCTCCACCACGGTGGTATTGTAGGCCAAGTCCAACACTGAAGAGGAGGCTTTGGGCATGTTTGAAAGTGACCTAACTAGCATGGCATCCTCTGCTGAACGCCAAAATTTGGTTGTGGCTGTCCATTGATAGGAGGAATTGTTAAGGTGTGTCAAGTCACACCTTAACAGTTTTGCAAGCCAAACAGAGCCAGTGGATTGGTGAAAGAGTGTGGAAAAACAATCAACTGGAAGGACTTTTGGGAGATGGAGACAAGCAGGATACAATTCCTCATTTGAGCAACCTATGATGTCTTTCCTACCCCTCAACCAATGATTGGGTAAAGGCTTACGGTCCCATCAAAAATAGTCATCACCAACTTAAGGCCAGATCTGGTGCTGTGGTCAAACTCTGCACACAGTCTATTTTGTTGAGCTCGCAGTCCCTTGGAAAGAGGCTGTGCATGAATCCTGCAGCAGAGGCAGAGAAGTGAGCCTGGAGAGCTAAGATCTGCCCAGACGAAGCTGGATATGTGTGTATTAGAAGACACAGTGTGCACGGCAGGCACATTGCTTGCTGCCCATATGGCTGGTGTGACAGTTGATATTGATATGGAGAGTATATAACAGGAACATGGTTTTATCTATATTATGTCTAAACAACACATATGTATAGTTATCAGGTACACAGCTACCTAAACTTTGAACAACACACACAAAATCCATCCATCTATCCAACCGCTTTTCCCGTTAGGGGTCGCGGGGGGGCTGGAGCCAATCCCAGCTGGCATTGGGCGAAGGCGGGGTTCACCCTGGACAGGTCGCCAGTCCATCGCAGGGCACATAGAGACAGACATCTAATGATGTTTTCGCATGAGTTAATCATAACAAGTGGATATCTTCCAAAGTTACAGCCCAGAAAATAGGAAATTCCCTCTTTTGTTTGCAACCACACTGTCTGTTGCTACACAAAGAGGCTCAAAAAAGTTTGAATCTTTGGAAGATACCCACTTGGTCTGCCTAATTCAGACAGCTGAAGCCTAATATTTAAAATGAACTTTGGAATGTATTCTAATTTAGAACAAGACAAAATTAATCAAACAAATATGGGCATGAAAGTTTGATGTTATTTGGGCTGCTGTGGCTCAGAGATAGAGTGGGTCGTCCACTAATCGGAAGATCGGATGTTTGATCCCCAGCTCCTCCATTCTGCAGGTCAAAGTGTCCTTGTGCTGGACACTGAACCCTACATATATATTATATATAACCTTTATTTAACCAGGATATCACTTTGAGATTAAAACCTCCTTTATAAGTGAGACCTAGCCAAGACACAAATTTGCTCCCAAAGGCTTTGCCATCAGTGTGTGAATGAACATTAGATTAGATTTTGATGGGCAGGTGAAGATATGAAAAATGCCATAGTGAATTCAGTAAAAAAGACAAATGCCACTGAAGCTTTCAGATAAAGCTATGTCATGTTACCACTAGATTTTATGTTTTTCTTTTAAATGTACAGATCCCATGTGTTTTTTTATGTCCTTATTGTCTTTTTCTGATTATAATTATGACTGATCATGTGTGGAGAAGCAGGAACTACATACAGTATATGCCAGCACATTCTCATCCCAACATTTTTCAAAACTGTGGAACATTAACGAACAGCTGATTGTAACATGAAAGTGAAAGTTAACACATGGGACGCAAACAGCAGTCGCCTGGATGAAAGTGTTGTGTTTGTAGGACTCATCAACCTCCCCTCCCACCCAAACTATGTCTCTTTTGCTCTATAAACTACGTCACCACATTCCCAGCCACTTTCCCAGAGCGTTTACTGTTCCTGCGGATGGGTTTACATTATGGTTAATGGAACACCCGGTGTATTTCATACCGGGTAGCAGTACTGAACGCCAACAGTCATGACAAAGCCTTGGTATTTGATGCCCTGGGAATGAGAATGGGCTGTATGTGCAGCATTAAACACAACCATTGATGCATCTGTTCTCCATAAATTGTTGTAGGACAATTATTCTTCTACAGACTGTCAAATAAACACTGTAGAAAACTGGAAGACTGTGATTGGGTTCTCATCTATTTTGCCAGATGTTGTGACCTTAAACAGGGGAAATGGTGAGGGAGAGAGATATCACACATGCAGCTTTTGCCTTCACTCGTCTCTGTATTGAATTACACATGCAAACAAAACCCATACATTTAGACATCTGTACACAGTTTCAGGACCACAGTTATAATGACTAAATTCTATTTTTAACTTTCTCTAAACCATTGAAAACCATTAAATGATCTTTTTAACTATTTTTAATGTTCTGAATTCTACTACAGCATGAAGGCCATCCATCTGCAAGCGCTTGTCCCATTAGGGGTCGCAGGGGCTGGAGCCGATCCCAGCTGGCATTGGGTGAAGGCAGGGTACAGGGTAATTAACCTAATCTGCCTGTCTCTGGATTGTGGGAGGAAGCCAGAGAACCCAGAGAAAACCCATGTTAACACAGGGAGAACATGCAAACTCCACACAAAAGAGCCCTAAGCCGGATTCGAATCTGTGACCTCTTGCTGTGAGGCGATCACACTAACTACTGGATCCCTGTGCAGCCCCAACATAGGTCTCACTTATGAAATATACTGTAATTTAACTTTTTAGTTTACTCGACACAAGTTGACCTCCAACAGTTATAAAATAAACAACTGCATAGACAGATACATATGTAACAGTGTCTAGCTTAATTGCCAACAACAAGGTAAACAAACGGACTCTACGACGGGACCATGAGGCCTCCGGCAGCTAGTTTAAATATCGAAAGAGTTAGCCAGAAGCATTCAAATACAAATGTATACTTTTTTCTCTCATAATGAACAACAACAAAGTATTACAAAGTCTTATCAAAATGTGTTTGCAACTTTATAATGTTTTGTTAACAGAATTTGCCTTAATCAAGGGAAATAGTGAGAGAGAAGGATGAAGAAATCACATACAGCTCTTTCCTTCCCTCATCTCTGTAACAAGTGAGGAAGAGGAGCAGGGACACCCTACAGATCAATACACAATCAACCCGTACAGACAAGGATCAGCATCACTTATCTGCATTATTTCTCAGTCTGTATCACTGTATTGGGGGCGGCAGTAGCTCAGTCTGTAGGGAGTTGGCTTGGGAACCGGAGGGTCACCGGTTCAAGTCCCGACATGGACCAAGAACTGAGCGTGAACTGGTAGCTGGAGAGGTGCCAGTTTACCTCTTGGGCACTGCCGAGGTGCCCCTGAGCAAGGCACCAAACCCCCAACTGCTCAGGGCGCTTGTCAGGAGCAGCCCCCTCACTCTGACACCTCTCCAATTGTTGCATGTATATGGACCTGTTTGTGCATGTATATAAGTGTATAAGTTAACAGAGTGAAAAAATTGAATTTCCCCTAGCGGGACTAATAAAGGACTATCTTCTTCTTCTTCTTCTTCATATATGCTGCTTAGTCTCAATAGTGACTAGTACTGATACACATTTACATTCAAAAATGTAACTGTGTCCTGAAAATTGTACAGTAATAACTGAGACAAGAGAGAAATAAGCTTTTCTCCCAATAAATGAATTATGCCTGAAATTAATTATTTTTGTCACATACAGAACTGAGATTCATGAAACTGTGTATGGTATGCAAGTACAGTAGTAGGAAAACAGTGGCCATATGGAAAACTGATTGATGATGACCTTTGCTTGGTAGACTGTAGCCTGAGTTTCATTTCCTGACCATTTCTCATTCTCATTTAAATTGTAGCCAGTTGTCACCTGTTTCACATAAAGTACGTTTCATTTCTATTTCAGTGAGCATTCCTCAACACCATCAACCCTCACCACCTATTGAAATGTATCTACTGTACAAATGGTTTCAGGTCTTCTTAGCTATGCCATATTGAATGTTGCTCAGCATCCATCCAGCATCACAGAACAAATTGATGTAACAGTCAAGATTTGATTTATGTACAGCTGACTGATTCCAACTCAAATATAGTGATCACAGGGGACTGCAGTCTGCAGCAGGCCCCCTGCTGCTTCTCGTTATGCTTTGCTAATATCGCTTATTTCGACCAGAAATCCTGTCTCTTACCCCTACTGGTATTATTTAATTGTACTTGAGATGAACATGTGTTCTGGTAAAGGAATCTGTTGGATGGGTTGAGACCAGGAGAAGTTCAACACAACACAGTCATGATGTAGCTTGACAGAGGTGACACAGTAATGTGGCATGTGTAATGTAAAGTAACATTCAACATGAAAACAATATCTTCAGTAACCCATTGATATCACACTGTCCCACATTCGTTGTGGTGTTATTCTATATTTTTCTTACTACTTATAAAGTTCAGTGTGCAGATTGTGATGTGCAGACAACAGTGAATCTATCTATGAACAAGAATATTGTGAATTTCCCCACTGTGGGACCAATAAAGGAATATCTTATCTTATCTTATCTTATTGTGTGTCTAACAAGTACTAACAAGTATGAAAGAGTCTAGTGGATGAGTGTGAGGTAAATCTTTAAGGCTTGGCAAAAAATCAGCAAATATCAGCAAGTAATCAAAACTCAGGAGTAAACCTTTTGGGGGGCTGCGCGGTGGTGTAGTGGTTAGCGCTGTCGCCTCACAGCAAGAGGGTCGCAGGTTCGATTCCAGCTTGCGGCTCTTCTGTGTGGAGTTTGCATGTTCTCCCCGTGTAAGCGTGGGTTTTCTCCGGGTACTCCGGCTTCCTCCCACCATCCAAAGACATGCTGTTTAGGTTAATTGATTACTCTAAATTGCCCGTAGGTGTGGATGTGCGCGTAAATGGTTGTCTGTCTATATGTCGTCTGTCTTATCGCCCTGCGATGGACTGGCGACCTTTCTAGGGTGTACCCTGCCTTCGCCCAATGCCAGCTGGGATCGGCTCCAGCCCCCCCGCGACCCCTAACGGGATAAGCGGTTGACGATGGATGGATGGTTTTAACAGAAATTAAATTCACAGTGATGTGGTGGTTAGCACTGTCACTTGGGGCCCCTTTGTGTGGAGTTTGCATGTTCTACCCGTATTAGCGTGGGTTTGGTTTTCTCCAGGTACTCCAGCTATCTCCCACAGTCCAAAAACATGCAGGTTAATTGTTGACTTTGAAATTGTTCGTGTGAATATGAGCATGAATGGTAGTCTGTCTCTATGTGCCCTGCGATGGACTGGCGACCTGTCTAGGGTGTACTCCACCTCCATCCAATATCAGCTACGATTGGCTCCAGTTCCGCAACTCCAAACGGGATAAGTGGTTGTAGGTGGATGGATAATGTATATAATATATATACATTGTTAGCCGATCTAGCTATATGAGTTAGTATCGGCCCGATACACAATCCGATATCAGTATTGGTACATCCTTGCGTCATAGCACTCCTAGTGAAAACAAATTACCCAATTACAAGACAGATTATGCCAGTGGGGTTGATGGGTGGCCAATCAGATTCCAGGGGAGGCTGTCACCCCCTGACCACCCGCATCCTTTCACTGCTGATTGTGAAGAAATTAGCAAGGCAGTGGTAAGAGCCTAAAGAAATAGAAAGGAAAATGGCAGTGACGACTTAATGTACTTACACAAAGCCCATGCAGCGGCACTCACAAGTGAATATCATGACGAGGATGACCGGCAGCTGTACAATGAAGAAGACCCAGGGGGAGGGGAGCCTTATGCCTTATCCATCTGCCACGATAGGATTAACCAGTAGCGATGCCAAAAACAAATCAGTGAAAATTCCTGCTGAAGTTAATGGGTGGAAATAAAAAGTAAAAAGTTTGGGACTGAGGTGCACCAGTGCTTTAAAGGACCCTTAGTTGTCAGCTGCTGAGCTAAATTGGATCAAAATCTCTATAGAGCATTTGACCCAGGCGGAAAAGTGCCGTGGCAACTTTCAAAAGTAAGGTTTGATTATTACCTAACACGAGTCATGAATGCCTGGGAAAAGTGGACCAAACAGACAGAAAGTACACCATCAGATAGTTTTTCCAGCTGCCTCTTAACGGTGCCACCTGAGTGCGGTTTGGAAGACTACTTTTCAAGAGGCTCTTGTGCTGGGAAACAGCTCTGAGCCCATCCCACATGCTGCTGCTGCTGTTTGTCACACAGGCTGGATTACTAAATGGGCACCATCTGACTTTAATTATGGCGAGCATCACAAAGTCACAGGATGTTGGGAAGATCAAACACGATGAATGGGCTTATGGGACTGCTGACACACTTTAATACACGCAGTCATGTGGTCAACAGGTAGAAAGGAGACTTGGATTCACCATGGAACTGGTAACTGGACTGGAGATTTTATATGAATATGCCCAGAGATGCTGTTTCCACACCATCATGGTTTCAAAAGTGACTTGACTGTTTGTTTAAACAGAAATCAAAGTGGGTTATGATTCCACTCATTCACTTAATATGAAAATTTGATGAATGTCTGCACAAAATGTTATTGCAGTCCATCAAATGGATGTCAAGGTATTTCTGTGTGGATCAAAGTGGTGGACCAAAAGACTGACTCCACCATCCCTGAGCCTGGCTGCTTTTAATTTACTGACCAAATAGAAAATGACTCACTGAGCCACAGTATCACATAACAAAGCAGCTGTATAGGTTATAGAATAAGACCATTGCTAAGATTACTAACTGTCAAGAAGAAGAAGAAGAAGAAGAAGATCTACCTTTATTAGTCCCACAATGGGGAAATTCAATTTACACTCTGTTTAACTCATACATGGTACATGCAGAAACACACATACATGCATTAATGGAGAGACGTCAGAGCATTAATGGAGAGACGTCAGAGTGAGGGGGCTGCTCCTGACAAGCGCCCCGAGCAGTTGGGGGTTTGGTGCCTTGCTCAGGGGCACCTCGGCAGTGCCTAAGAGGTAAACTGGCACCTCTCCAGCTACCAGTTCACACTCAGTTTTTGGTCCATGTGGGGACTTGAACCAGTGACCCTCCGGTTCCCAAGCCAACTCCCTACAGACTGAGCTACTGCCGCCCCCAATCTATGGGGTGTCAACTGGGGTGTCATCAAGGACCAGTGGTCTAAGATGCATATCACATACTAGTACTGTAGTACAGTTTGATTCCAACAGAAGACGTATGTTGCATATCATACCCCCCGTCCCCATGTATCCTGTCTGTCTCAAGTTTTGGTTATCTATCCATCCATCTACAATCATTGTATAAAAATGTATCATAAATGCTACATATACTTCTTTTTACATACTATGTCAACACACCAGTTTTTTGTGGTAAATCAGCTCTCTTGCTTTATAAGACAAAGACATTATTTGGTCCAACCCTAATAATTAATAGCATAGTTTCATCTTGACATGAACTTAACCTGGTTCTGAATGCACTCTGGTGGTTATCAGTTCTTATTTCTTTGCTTCCTCTCGAGTGATGCCAAGGGAGAGAGAGAAAGTGGCAACATTCTTTTTGGGACACAATTCAATAGGTTTTGGGAAAGAAGGCTTTATTCTAAGAAACACAAAATGCTGCACTAGCGCGTGTAAAAGTCCTGGATGGACTATGCTGTGTGGTGTGCCTCTGTGTAATTACAAAACTGGTAAGAAATCCACCAAGACAAACCTGGGTATTGTACAGGCAGTAAAGAAAGCCATCCACAAGGAGACAATACAATCACTGTACCCAAGAGCTGAAGGTTAGCAACACATTACCTTGAGCCACAACAGGAAATAAGTGTCAGGCTGTCATAGATCACGCCAATCTAATCTGCACTAAGAGGTGTTTGTTGAACAAAGTGCCTAAATGATCCAATTACAAAACCTCACAGATAGGACCAGACTCGCACTCCATCACATTCACCCTGACCTGCAGCTTACAGGTCAAACAGCAGAGTACAAAGGCACTGAAATAAACACAGTGACCCCCTAAACCTGTCATGATATTTGTCCATAAACAGACAGGAGAGGAAAGGCAGGGTTTCCCTCTTATGTGAGATGTGTGTAGGGGACGAGCTAGTCTGGGAAAGGATGGAAGGAAGTCCCACCCGGCTGGCCGACAGGGTCACTTTCCCAGGGCAAGATAAACAAGGGTGTGCATGAAATGTACCGGAGATTAAGGTTCCTCAACAGCAATAAATTAAAGTAAGGTATGCAAATGTATTATATTATGCATTATTATTATTTTTCATTTACTCATGAAGTACAAAAAGTCTCTGGAGATGTTTACTAGAGATGGGGGCGGCAGTAGCTCAGTCCTTAAGGACTTGGGTTAGGACGCGGAGGTCACCGGTTCAAGTCCCCCATGGACCAAGACCAACTGGTAGCTGGAGAGGTGCCAGTTTACCTCTTGGGCACTGCCGAGGTGCCCCTGAGCAAGGCACCAAACCCCCAACTGCTCTGGGCGCTTGTCAGGAGCAGCCCCCTCACTCTGACATCTCTCCATTGACATGTATATGTACTGTGTGAACAACAGAGTGTAAAACTGAATTTTCCCACTGTGGGACTAATAAAGGAATATCTTTCTTTCTTTCTTTCTTTACTATACCACCAATTTGTTAGATGAAACAAACAAGAAGTCTTAAGTTTGGTTAAGTTTGTCCTGGTTGGTTCATCTCCTTAGGTAGCATGGCTGTGTTAAACTAATTCATGACAATCTACCTATTAGACTATGGGTACATCCCAAGCCTCTTATTTGTTGTTTCCTCGCTTCTCAATCCTCACATGAACGTGTGAAGTTGTTCTGACAATAATAACAGCTGTTATTCATGTGCAGGTGTTTGTTAAACAGGTAACAGGGTACAGAGAGAAAACACTGCTGCTCTGCCATGGATAACTGTCCTTGTACTTGTATTAGATCAGTTCAGACACAAACTCCATCAAATCAATACAACTACAGCTGTTAAAGCCTCTGACAGGTAATCCAGATGTGATCAGCTGCCGATGTCATCAAAAATGGCCATTGCTTCATGTGACACTTGAAAAGGACATCTCACGTCTCTAACAACACATTTCCTCATTTCCTCTCTCCTCATGCATCCCCATGCATCCCAAGTGGGAGGGACTATGACGCAAGGGAAATGTGGATGCCATTAAGTGTCTTGGGATGCATCCTATGAGGTGTCCTATGTGTTAAAATAGAGAGGAAAGGCACGGCACTAACATGTCCAACATGATAAAAGGTTCATGGTAGCATGTGCTATACCCAAATAATTATTGGGTTAGGGCTTTTTTGTTTTGTTTTTTGGTTCTTGTTTAAACTTACCTGTGTCCTTGCCAGTTGCTTTCATACACTGTACATCACCGGTCCATAAACTCAGCTTTAAACTTCTAGCTCATCCCTCTAGCTACAGTAATCACAAAAGAGGTATCTTTATCAAGAGAAGAGGTTTCAGGTGTTAGGAAATCAAAGATCATCCTACCCTCAGCCTGTAAAGGCTTCATCTGTCTTGCCTCGCCCAAACCTGAACTTGCAGGTGTGTTTACTGTTAAGCACATCATTTACATACTCAGCTCTGGTTGGTTATTATCTCCTGTTGCCAGTATTACTGGAACACAACAAAGTAGTTTATAAGTCCGGGTATCTCTGAGGTAGGTCATTAAAGTTATGCCTGGGCCACACCGACTGTGTGAACAGAGAAAGGTGGCAATTTGTAAATAATAGTAATAATCCACAATTAAAACCATGTACTATATTCATTTATGAAGCCCTGCAACTCAGTGCATGTTCTTCAGCACTGTCCTGCAAATATTTCAGAATAAAAGGCTCATGTTATCAAAAGAAGGAATTCTGTCCAAAGGAGAAAAAAACTCCTGAGGACTTTTATTTTGAAATAAAAGCAGAAATGTTTATTTAAAAATAAATCTTATTTTTTTTTTCATGTCCATGATATTTTCTACATTGAAGGTGGAGTAATGTTGCTGATATGATGTCAA
Organism: Pterois miles; assembly: GCA_947000775.1. Classification (NCBI taxonomy): domain Eukaryota; kingdom Metazoa; phylum Chordata; class Actinopteri; order Perciformes; family Scorpaenidae; genus Pterois; species Pterois miles. The sequence goes on from CAMQGK010000256.1 coordinate 1,276,472, forward strand.
CATACAGTCAAACAATCCCTTTGATCACTTTGTGCAGCTCGTGGTAAAAATAGGCGCGACCTCAAACCTCTATAAGTGATGCAGCTGACAGGCAGCCGAGCTGCATGTCTGACATGTGTCTCATGCGGGTCAGTGTTGCTGCTCAAACCGGGTGCCGAAATGAAAAATGACAGGTAACACAGCCGCCACGTGTTCATCATGTGGCCGGTCTTGTCCAGGCTCTAGATCATTTTGAAGGGAGAAGCCATGTAGTGCAACAGTAAGCTGTTCCCACATTTGTTTTAGGAACTTTTACATAGTTCAGTTGGGGGTAAAAGCTGTGCACAGAGACTGAAAACAAGCATGATTGGATGTCTGTTGTACCTGTTCCAACTTTGACCATTCCAACCTGACCATTGAGGTGCCAGGCTGCTATTTGGAAGTTCCATCTAACTATAAAGTGAGGAATCTCAGTCTGTCTTTCTGTATGTCCTTCGCATATCACTCATCCAAACTCCGTCACACTTGGTGGGTGTATTGCTGGGGGACCCAAGGGAATGCTTTGTTGAATTTCGTGTAATTTGGACTTGTGACACTTGTGACACACAAAGATACCTCTTCTCTTATTATTAATAAACTTTGAATAAACAAGCAAACCATGCTCTTTTACAACCAAGCTCTTCTTGAATTCCCTGGAGTCAACAGGCTCCAAGTGGTTCTTGAAACTGCTGCAAGCAGCACTTCTTTAGGGCCAAGCAATCAGCCTGCTCTGAACGGCCACATTCTCTGTATGACCATGCATGGAAAAAGCTGCAAGCGTAGGGTTCCATATCCCTTATCATCAGCTTCCAGTGTTTCCAACAGGGAGGAGGCAGAACCAGGAAGAGAACCCTCTATAGAGCGAGCTGAGCCAGCAGTCTCAACAAAATGTATAACCTTCATAGTCTGTTTGAATCATACTGAAGTCTTTGGAACCATATCTGTATGTCAAACCATCTTTGATAATGAATTTGTTCAGTACAAAGTGAAAACAGAGATCAAACGGATTCCTTCCTCCATGCTTTGAAGGAAGAGCTTTCTCGTCCGTTCTTTATGATATTACAGCGTTGAATGATCTATGTTAAGGGGCCTGCAACAGCCATTATTCAGCCATAAAACTTTTATCTGCTTTCAGAGGTCAGGCAAGCATTAGCATGTAGATAAACACCACTTGGAGTGAACAGTCTAAAACACAGTAAATAGCACATCCTCTGCCATAACACTCCACAGCAGGTGAAGTATTCCTATCAACTGTCTGCAGAACAAGAAACCTTGATGTTGCATTGATAAATATTCTTCATGCATCTGTGAGAATCATCATTCATCACTTACGGCATGTGTCTGTTGCTTGGATACAAATTAACAAAAGGGAAGGGTTTATCTTCATACTAAATGATCAGCCAGGTATTCAAGTGGGCCATAGGATAACATGAAGTCCTCCCCTGAGCCTGCCAGTGGATAAATATGTAAATACATACTGTAGGTGTCTGGTTCTGTCCTATATGTGGCTGCTTTATAAATGGATAAATTCAGGGGAGATGGGATATCATCATTTGTGAAGTATTGGACTAACAGAGAAAAAGAATTTGACTCCTATAAATATGTTTCTGGAATGAGCACAACACATAGCAAGACACTGAAAAGACACTGAATCAAGGCAGCAACAATAGGTATGACAAAAATACATTACATCAACAACAACTGCAGCCTGCATTGACCACTTCCTTTATTCTATGTGCAAAATTAGTTAAAGAGATAAGGGTCACAAATTTGAGCTTGGCCTGCATATAAATACCAAGGTCCATGGTCGATCAGGCTTGTTTTGCCAGCTTCTGTACTGATAGAAGGCACTTTATACTAAAGCCATTTACGTGACCTAAGACTATAACTGTTTTGGAGAAATACAGTACAAATTTGCTGTCTCTGTGCTGGGGGCGTGACTGTGTCATTCATAAACAGATGGCACTTACAGAATCTGAACTTCTCACAAATTATATTAATATAAACTATAAGCAAGGGTCCCAAGACTGATCCTTGTGGAATACCCGTCTCAAGAGTGACCGGATCAGATGTGACGTTGTCATGTTTAACAATTTTAACAATGACGTTGTCATGTTTAACAACAACAATTAGACAGATAACTGTGGAATCAGTGTGGAACATCAATTCTGCCATTCAGAAAGGCGTTAATGAGTAAAGGGTGGTCCATATCTTCAAACAGCGACACAGCGTAAGATTGTTTTCCATAGCCTCTTTGATTACATGCCTTGATCGGAAGTCAGATTACATGTCAAGTTGTATGTCTTGTTTCTAGGCAACCATAGACAAAATTGGTGATGTGACCACACATTTTTGTGTCTGAATAATTATAGACACGTTTCAAAAAATGTCACACGTGTTAGTGCTTTAGGAAGTTACAATCTGAGGCTATACTGTTAGCATGACATTAGCTCTAAACTGGATGATGTAAGTTTATTAAAATGGTGTGGGCCAGAATGCCTTGGGAAAGTTGAGCCACTTAAACTTATACAGTATATGATATCATATGTATGTGATATAGGTCAGTCAACTTTTAACCTATTCTAGGACCTGAATGGTTCACATTTTAGGGTGTGTCACCATCTGTCATGGCAACCTCTCTCCGAAGGGCCACTGTCTTTAGGCACAATGTGGGGGAGTTGTATGATAACTTCACTTCAGTGATAGTCAGCTATGACATACCGCATATGGCTCAATTTATCCTCTCCCTAGGTTCAACTCACCCCTCATTGAGGGGATGTTGAGCCAAGAGACCACTTTTTTTGGAAAGTCATATTTTGAATACTGTTGATTTTAGATCTAGAGTGATTATTACCAAAAATGTCCTGAAATACATGTTTTAGTTGGAGACATTACTGTTTGTCACTTTAAAGATGCCTCAAGTAAAAACTGGCTCAGGTCAGCCTGCTCTGCCTAAGTTGTGAATAGTATACAGTGAACCCTCGTTTATCGCGAGAGTTGCATTCCAAAAATAACCCGCAATAGGTGAAATCCGTGAAGTAGTCAGCTTTATTTTTTACTATTATTCTACAATGCAATACTGTACTATAGAATGAAACCAAAAATCAAAACCTGTTTTCAGGCCCAAAATTTGTTTAAGAAATAAAAATATTAACATTTTCTTACAAATAACAATGATAGTTTAAAGAACAGTATTGTAAAACAATAATTTTAATACAGTACAGTATAGTAATGAATACAAGGTTGGAAACATTGTCACTCGCGTATTTCACAGTCCCTCCAGCTGTGCCTCTCCGTCCTCACTCCGGTGCGCTGTAGCGTCTGTTTCACCTGCAGGCTGCGCAGGAGTCTTTCTCCGAGAGAACAACATCGTTATGGGTAGTTGTTGGCACTCTTTCTTTTTCAATCAGGATTCAGAGCACAATAAAAGCACTGTAAAAAAAATCTGCGAAGCAACGAAGCCGCGAAAGGTGAACCGCGTTATAGCGAGGGTTCACTGTATTCATGTACATTTTGTTGTTTTCACAGAAATTTTACTGTATTCTCAACCATTTCTTACTGTATAATAATAAATATTACTGTAAATCTAAATACAGTAGAGAAAAACAACTATCCTCCATCTTCAAATGAAAGACTGACCTCGAGTTCAGTGCAAAATTTACTGCTGATCTGACATGTGTCATTATTAAAATCTGGTGAGGAGTGATTCTTGATATTTTACTTAGAACAGAAAACACATAATGTTAGCATTACCCTAGAAGAGCTGCCTGTGACTTTAATGTTCTGTACCAATAAATATCTACAACTGTTGAGCCACAGCTAGGGTTATGTAGCTAACCAAGCTAATGTAGCTGTACTGTTAGTTTGTAAGTAAGTGGCATTTGGACTTTTACTTTCAATACTAAAGTACATTTAAAATCAGAAATTACTTTTGATACTTAGTAATCCATCCATCGTCAACCGCTTAGGGCCGCGGGGGGGCTGGAGCCAATCCCAGCTGGCATTGGGCGAAGGCATGGTACACCCTGGACAGGTCGCCAGTCCATCGCAGGGCACATAGAGACAGACAACATATAGACAGACAACCATTCATGCTCACATCCACACCTACAGGCAATTTAGAGTCATCAATTAACCTAAATTGCATGTCTTTGGATTGTGGGAGGAAGCCGGAGTACCCGGAGAAAACCCACGCTTACACGGGGAGATCATGCAAACTCCACACAGAAGAGTCCCCGGAATCGAACCTGCAACCCGCTTGCTGTGAGGCGAGAGTGCTGACCACTGCACCACCCTGCAGCCCTGATACTAAGTAAATACTTAAAAACTTTTACTAATGTAAAATTCTAATAATTGACTTAAACTTCTTCTAAAGTCATTTCCTGGTTAGATATCTGTACTTTGACTCAAGTGTGGCATTCAGGTACTTCATCCTTTACTGTTTGCCATGATACACACAACTTCCTCCTCCTGCAGCAGAACCTTGAGGACCATTTTCAACACTAGGCACAGGGTTTGTTTAGACTGCCTTTGTATCCAGGTGTTTTCTCCATCCACCATGGATGCTGACTGAGTATCCATGCCCCTTAAGCTGAGGGGCTCTGGGGCCTCCTCCCTCCCTGAAGAAGCAGTAAGGCTGGGGAAGCCATCTGCCGGGCCCCTTTGAAGGAGGATGGTGAAGCAAGCAGCATCTGCTACAGTAGGAAGTCCAGCAGTCGTACTAACCGCACTGATCGCATCCTGTAGGTTAAGGTCATTAAAGTGGATCCAGCATCCTGACGAATCCCTTCAGCGCCTGAACCTGCATGTTAAAACTGCCGGCTCATGGTGACACTACAGACATAGCGGAGTATCCTCCCCCATCCACTGCAGCATATCCATCAGTGTGGCAGTCTGTGGTGAGCTGCTTTAGGACAGTCTGGATGATATTTTAATGTCTATATCAGAAGGAAAAGCTGTGCTGATTGAGCTGCCCCCAAAAAGTCAGAAATAAAGAGGAATAGTGTTTAAGTTAAGGATGCACATCTGTTTCTGTTGTTCCTTTCAGTAAACCAATCAGATTTTTTTTAAGAATGATCAACTTTCTTATTGAGCTACAACACAGAGATTGTTGCTCATATCAGACCTGCTCCGCTGACAGCAAATGGGACAGAGAACAATTTTGAAATGTTTGAAGCTTACATTCAAGGGATTTATAATGTACTCTTGCTGCTATTTTATACAGTATATTTTAGTGCTTTTCAATAGAGTTTCACATTTTTTGTTGTACTTACTTTACAGTAAACTTAGATATAATTTCTGCGGACCACTATAATTCATCTATTTGTGTCATGAGGCAAAACTGAAGTTACTTGTGTCCTTGTTGCTTTTAACACACTTTTGTGAAGCATTTTGTGACTTTTATTTTGATAAAATTAATGTTTAATCTCTTCATTACCCAGTAACCCTATATTTAAGGTCATAATATAATATGATATGACCTTTTTTGACTAATGCTTGGTTTCACTGATGAATCAATTTCTTCTCTACTCCTACACCACTTTGGTTACGCTATTGCTCCTGTTAACAGTTCACAGTCCAACAAGTCTGCCAAACAAAAAAATATAAGATTATTACAACTTTATTGTCCTACTTGCGCTGCACACAGCTACAATCAGCTTGAAACAATACACAACAACACATAGACACAGTAGAAAAACAAGTTAAGTATTGCAGAAAAATAATACATAAGTACAGAGGCATTAAAAAACAAGATAATTGTAAAAGCCATAAGAAATTTCAAAGTGCCTTCTTCCTGTTAACTACAGATCCAAGGACTCACCTGTTGAGTAGTGCTATAGACATAGGGGGGAAGCAGTTGCTTGAACATTTGCTGGCTCTGTAATAGCTACATGAAGATAATAGCTGAGTCTGCGAAGAAAGCGAAGTCTCTGAGCCAGCCTAGCACACAGATAATCAATATGGGCAATCCAATTTAATTAATTGTCCATTTGTATACCCAAATACGTAAATGAACACACCTGCTCACTTGCACTATCACCAATGATTACTCTCACCTCCCTGGGGCCAAATGTAAATTCCTTAGTCTTAAAGCCATTAAAAATTAGGTGGCGACTTTCACACCAGTTTTTAAAGGTGGCAATCTCTTGTGCTGTACCAAGGGGCAGTCGTCACCATGCAGCAGACTTAAGCCATCTACACACGATCAGCTGTAAAATGCGCTGGCTATGCTATTCCCCCAGTAGGAGGAAGCACTACCGTGGCACACTGCTCACAACTGCCAACTTTGACCTTGTTTGCCACTGACCTTTACGGAGAAACAGTGAATGGCATCCTTTGCACTCTTTTTGGGGATTTATTTTATCTGATGCCTTTGCAAGTCTTGGCGGCCTACCTCATAGTGAGTGAAGAGCAGATCTCTTATGTTAAGGCAGTATCTGAAAATTTGATGATGCAATCATTTGGCTTCTACATTCATTTGTGTACTGTGAGAAGGGTTGGTGAGCTTGCAGTCTTGTCTTACCCCTGTGCAACAGTGTTTGACCTTTAAGGGAGAGCCATTGACCTTTATCTACCAAGACCTATTTATTAGGAAAGAACAAAACAATTAGATTATTAAATGATTTACTTGCATGTCATTTAACTTAAGGACAAGCAAGTGTTGTTGGAGTGTACTAAAAGCTGAAACAAAACCTACAAATAAAACACATGCAAATGCCTCAGTCCTCTAAATGTCTGTTGATAAAGCGTGTCACACTGATCACAGCACCGTCTACACTAGATGAAGTTTTCAGCAGGGTTTTTTTTTTTCTCGATGTTTTTAAAGCACAAAATTCAATCTAATTCAGTCCACCTAAGGTTATCTAATCCTGATGGCAAGCACAAGCTAAATACTATACTAAATACTGAAATGGACAATAAATGCTTATTTTCTCTGAACCCAGTTATCAAGTCATACCTGCTGTTGTACGCTAGTCAACACTCAGTCCTGTACTGACCTCTGCTGGTGAAAATGAAATATAGCAACAGTAAAGTGGCATTAAAAACAATACTACTGTACATCCTGTAAATGATCACAATCATAATGTCCATCATCTTAAATACATTAAATGTATCTACTACAGTCTTAACAGTCACATTAAATGGATAGGACCCTCAACTGATTTAGATTAAAGGAATGCGCAATGTCTATAAAATCCTTAGTAAAAGAAGAACCATAGCAGAAGCATATTGTATGTGTTAACTAAAATCACCTGAAATCGGGACTCAAAATGATAATAACAATGTCAAAACAAGGCATTATAAAGGCTAAAAGGTGAGAACTGAGAACTCCTGATTAAAACCAGAGTTGATTTTGGGGGTCTGTAGATTAAAACACAAAGTGCAGTGTCTTTCTGGGGAAACCACCAATTAATCTAAAAGCAATACAGATAATAAAATTCTAGGACAAAATTCCATACCCTTTCCAGTTAAGATAAAAGTTTTAAAGCGTCCACAGGTGCAGGCTAAAAGGACATCTAAAATGTTCCGCACTCTTGGTCATAGTGGGAGTGGGACTAGACAAGACACATCTCCCCACGCTTTCAATTGTGGAGGCTCAGAGGCTCAAGATCAGGACATGGCGTCATTTGTGTCAGTGTCAGTATGTCAAACCTTTACAATCCTGATCTCATAAGTACACTGCCCCTCAATGGCAGCTATAAGAACTGCATGGGGGTACGACCTAGACTCCACTCTTACTGATGTGGTAAGGTTGAATTTTTAGCTCTCTCAGTTGCATTTGCAGCTCTTGAACGCAGCTCCTCTCCTGGCTCCTCCCCCTCCAGCCCACTAATCAGGCCAGCTACAAAAGGGCACCTGGGGCCTGTTAGGTTATTTTTGCTTTGACCTGACATGGTAGTGGAGGTGCTGCTGCTGCATAAGGTAGGAGAAAACATAGTTTAAATTGTAGCTCCTAGTAAGCCTCATGTTTTTAAATTGTACTGTTTTCACCAATTTTAGCCCTGTGATTGTCCTGCTCAGCCCATGGTTCCATTCCTTTAGAGAATTCCTTGTGATGGCCTATGGTGGTGAGTAGATTAGCCAGGGAGGGGCATTTTAAATTAAGTACATTACTTTCTAATTATGTTTCATTTTAGGCTAACCCAGAGATACATGGCTGCTGTTTTGCCTCCCGTTTCTCTTGTTTAGTTTACCTTTATAGTCTTGCAACACCCCTGCACCCTCCTCAGTGTAGCCTGCCTCCATCAAGTGGTCTCAGCTTAGTTTTGTTTAGTTTAACTTTGTTAGGTTGGGCTGGTTGTGTTTTAGTCATTTTAGCTAACTTTTGTATTTGGATATTTTAAATTTTAAAATAAACATGTTTTTTTATTGTTACATTATCTTGATTATTATTATTATTATTATTATTATAGCAACAGCCCCAGTAATTTGTTTTCTATTAATTATAATAAATAATAAATTGCTCTACCTTTTTAAAATCACATCTCTGCCTCCTCAGTGACTTACCTGTGTCCTAGTTGTCTCTGAATTTCAAAGACATTAGTACCTCCTGGGGTGCAAGTCCCCAGGTGGTGTTGCCAGTTACCTAGTTTGGTTTACAATTACCGCAGTACATTCTACTTCTACCGCGCTCGCCGCCACACTGACAACGCGTAACTCAATCCTAAATCAGATACATTCCTCTTCCATGTCCACATGCACTCCTGCAGTTCAAAGTAGTTAATTGTATCCACATGTCTAAAACAAAATGAGCTCACATGTACACTAACATGGACCCCACATGATATAAATGTATAAGTGCACCTGTATCACTCCTCCACAGTTACTGGACGTGTCCCCTTTTGACCAAATGTCTTTAGAACTATTTCTGAAACCCTTCACGCATCAAATTGCGCCAGATCCCTTGACTGCCATTTTTGGCGTAGCTCCACACTTAAATTTGCATAAAGAAAAACTGAACATGTTGGCTTTTACCTCTATTATCTCAACGAGCTATCTTACTCAAGTGGGAGGTCTCTGTCTCTCCTTCCCACTCACATTGAATCAGAGACATTATGTCCTGTATGAATCTAGAGAGTAATGGAGTAAATTATACAAAGTGTGGGGCTCCTTTCTGACATTGTTTTGACACTCCCACTGCAGTAATATCTGAGTAGCCAGTAGTAGTATTCCCGAATTTTCCCCCAGGGGATGAATAAAGTACAATCTATCTAGTATCTTAATTTTATTTTTACTTTTTATTCTTTTTTTCTTTTCTATTTTTTTCTCTAATAATTTTAATTTCTTTTATTATTTTAATTAAATATTGTTCTTATCTTTATTCTTATTATTCATTGACTTATTTATGGATATTCTCTGAATTTTCTAAAATTGGAATTTTATGTACCCATGATAAAGAATAAGTCGTCTGTGTTCAGCTGTGGTTGTCTGTGTATGCTTGATGTGTGATTGATGTGTTGTGTCCCAGGAGAATGTTATTCAGAAAAACAAAAAATAACTTTCCCTGTATAGTGACTGTTTTTGTTGACAATTCCTAAAAAGGCATTTGAAGAAGGAAGACAGGCTGACCTGAAGCTTCTACTGTTGCCATGGTAGTCAATATCCAAATCACTATTCATATGTGTTTTGTTTTTTAATTATTATGGTCTATGTGTATTCATAATGCTACAATATTAATTATTGATAGTTATGGTCAGACAGGGGCAGTGTGTGTAGCGCTGCTGTCCCGGGTACTGAAATAGACCATCGGTAGACAGACAGTGTTAACAAAGCCAGGTCTTTAATTTCCTATGTTAGCATAGGCTACAGTCTATTTTTACTACTCCTCATTTTGTCAGATATCATTTGAAGTCAGATTTTCATCCTCATCTCCTTAAACAACAATAGAAAGGTAAAGTTCAATATAAGCATTAGACCCATAACACCACAGAAAAAGCTATGCTGTGATTTGGTAACGAAAAATGTTAACGTTGAAGATTCTGTAAGAATTGCCTTTAGCGATTTGATGGCGAGACCCTCTGTTCATGAAACTGCTCAGAAATCCCCTTATTGTCAATCTACCTAGGAAAGCAATCCATCTTCTGAATGCTTTGGGTCTCTAATTTGTGGCTATAAACTTTCACAAGGCTGTGATTATCCTAGAGGACACCACAGGTTATTTTATTCAGTGAGGTTTCAAAGAATGATCTCACTACTGTACAATGAAATGACTACTATGGGGACTAACATCATCCCACATGAATACTGTTTGTGCTCACTGGATTCATAAGAGTCTCAGCTCTGCAGTGATACCCAATTTATGTAATTCAAGACAGTTTAAGGACCCAGTATGCAAAAATATTTAAATGCAACATTTTTAGAATAGGAGACAATAACACATTTATAGTGCATTAACAGCATCAACAGTCCGATTCTGGCGGCACAAAATGGAACCAGCAGATCTGCATAATTATGGCTTGACAGTGTGCAACATCACTCTAGTTAGAGACTAGGGTTGTGTGCTGGCTCTCTGTATATATAGTTATCTTGTGCACACAAATAATCAAGACATGAGAATGATTTAATTAAACGTATCCCTTAGTCACAACTTAGTAAACTGTGGCTTCAATATATTATATACAGTATATATTTTTCTCTCTATGGCCACTCCTGAGCTCCATAATCTAGTATGGATTGAGTATTAAATTACTGAAGAGATATAAAAGTCACCAGAAAAATAATTCGGGGTGAGAACCACCCCGGAACTTCTAGGTCACTTCTTACCAAAAAATATGTTGTCACCTAACATGTTAGCAAAAGTCATATCGGAAGCACTATGCTGAAATGTCCCCCTGACCGACAGGTTTATAGGATCGAGCCAAATAAACATCATTGTGATCGGACATGCCAAGAGTCTGCACTCTGCACATTTGTAAGCTTGTAAGATTTGCAAGCTCCCTTAATCAATCCATTTGATGTTGACAGGCACTCGTATATTCCAACAAGAACTTAACATTCACCTTTAGCTCATCAGCCTTGTTTTAGAGGGATTGTACATCAGCAAGGATGACCGAGGGAAGGCCTCTGGTGGACTCACTCTCATTGGTCTGGATGCCCAGCTCAAGTCATAATATTGCAGTATTTCACTGGAATAATAATGTAACCAACAGAACAAACAAGATGTTCATAGTGATGGATGACCAATCTCAAGGAAATTTAAACTGCTTCAAGTTGATTTGCATGGCATACTGATTAGGTTGTTGTTGAGGGAAAATTATCATAATGGATGTTTTTTCTGATAAAAAAATATAAATTCTGATATATTCTGATTAAAAAAACTAAAAGCAATCAGAAGAAGAGAACAAGTGAGAGAGACATCCAGTGTGTAGTGTTAATTCTGCCGGTGGGATTTTGTGTAGACTATCCACTGCGTAGGCTGCGTTCTCGGCACACACAAATTCCATTGTGAATATAAACACACTAAACTAAAAAATCCTCAGTTAGCTAATGTAACAAGCTGGGCTAGCTAACTACACTCAACTATCTAACTAACTAGAAAGACAGACTGACAGACAAACAGATTTATAAGTGTGCTGTTCAGACTCAAACAAGCATGGGTTTGCCTGCAGCTTAGAGAATGACCTTTGACCTGCAGCTTCTACTATAGTCATACATCATATCCCTGTTTTAGCAACCACCCTCTTTTTTTGTTTTTCCTTTGAGCAGAAAATTAAGTTATTCATCAAAACAAAATTAGCAAACTGTGTGGCTAATCAACTTAAGAAATGACTCAAATAAACATGGAATATCATAGAAAAGTTAAAATACACTGGAGGAGGGCTTTAATCTGTATCAGTGCATCTTTGTTACTGTTATTAACTCCCTTGCTGTGAAGTTGACCTTGCTGAATGTTGAATGTTGACTTGTTAGCACAGATCCACTCGTTGAGGAGTTTTGGGATAGTTTGATACACATTCCACTGTGCACCCACATGTAGTCACAGGTTTAAAAGTTAATTGGTAAAGGGGTGGCTGCCACTTCTGTTTTTAACTCATAAGATCAGAGTACACAGGTTTTGTTTTTGTGGAAATAGCCAGCTGGGATCTGAAGTTAGTCGAAACATGAGTTTGTTTTATTTGTTTATTGAATTCCAGCCCTTTTATAGCAACTCATAACATAACTGCACATAATGTAATAACTTGGATGTAATAAAAGCTCATAATGTAACAATCACCACAAAATGTAATAAAACCATGAGCACATGATGTAGTTAACAGCTCTGTTCATACTTATTACATTATAAGAACATTATTAACTTAGCAAAATATAATAATTGATTAATGTAATAAATTCAGCACATAATGTAATAATTTTATGAAAGTACTCTACTTGTCTCTTGCAGCTCAAGAATCCTCTAGTTTTACATGACACAAGTGGGGTTCATATAAAGCAACTGGACTTTGATCGGTGAAGAGGACATTTTCATCGATCAATTGATGAAGCCTCTTGATGTGAGATGTGAAAGTGAAAATTTTTTATTAAATCTATGCTACTTTACAGTATAGAGAAGCACAATGACATTAACAATGAAGTACTAAAGAGGTCTCAAGCTGCAAATTATCAGCTAAAGAATCCAAAATTTATATTTGTGGCAAATATGGCTCAGAAACAAGTGAACACGTTTGAAACTCTATTAAAATGCCAAGCATTGACATGTCAAAACACATGCAGAACTCAATAATGGTTGACAGCATATTTAGAGGTATGTTAGGGCTTACAACAGAGAGAGTCTCAGTGTCAGCATGAGAGGTACTGATACGAGGGCCTGTATAAGGACCATCATGAGGGATAGTATTAGGATCTGCATTTGGGACTGCAGTGAGGCTAGTCTAATGAACTGCATTGAGGCCAGTTGGAGTGACTACACTGAGGCCAGTCTGAGGGACTACATTGGGATCAATGCAAGGTACAGAATTGAGGCCAGTCTAAAGGACTGCACTGCACGGCAGTTTGAGGGACTGCATTAGTATCAGTGCGAGGTACAGTATTGAGGCCAGTCTGAGGGACTGCACTGAGGCCAGTGTGAGGAGCTGCATTGAGGCCAGTGTGAGGGACTGCACTGAGGCCATTGACAAGGACTGCATTGAGACCAGCTTGAGGTTTAGTATTGAGGCCAGTGTGAGGTACAGTATGGAGGCCAGTCTGAGGGACTACATTGAGACCAGCTTGACGTTCAGTATCGAGGCCAGTGTGAGGTACAGTATCGAGGCCAGTGTGAGGTACAGTAAGCACCAGCTTGAAAACTCCTAAGCCGCTTATGATTTGAAGATTTCCTGGCAATCTCCTCCACAGATTTACTGCCATGTACAGAAAAGTTTCCTTCCCCAGGTTACTCATAAACGTGGGAGGAACAAATTCAGTTGAACTGCCCCAAGTCGTATAGCTGTGGATGTATGAAACCTATATGATTTTTTTTTTTTTTTTTTGGGGGGGGGGGGGTACTGAGGGACAGCCATCCTGAGTACCATACACAGCTTGATCTGAGAAATAGAAGAGCCCTAGAAGTTTGAGGTCTGTTTTTAAGGAACAAAATAGCCCATGGCACCATGAATATCAGTCATAGTAAAAATATGGCTGGAAAAGAGCTCCTGCAGGCTCATCATTGCTTTCTTGTTCAGTAATTCTTTGACTGACCCTGGTGAGCACCTTTTAGCTTGACCTAGTCCTATAACCCCCTGAGCTGCTAGCACAGTATCTCAACCAACAACATTAAAGTCCCCCTTCAGTGTACTTTGACATTTTGAGTCATTTCCTGACTGAGTTGATTAGCCACACTGTAGGCCGAAATTTTGACGGGTAACATAATGCTGTGCTCAAAGTGAAAAAAGAAGGTTGTTGGTAAAATATGATGCATGATTACAGTAGAAGCTGCAGGTCAAAGGTCATCCTCCATGCTGCAGGTGAACTCATGCTTGTTCGAGTCTGAACAGCAGCAAACCAATACATCTGTTTATCTGCCAGTTTGTCTTTCTAGTTAGCTAACTAGTTGAGTGTAGTTAGTTAGTTAGGTGTAGTTAGCTAGCCCAACTTGTTGCATTAGCTAACAGGGGTTTTCATTTTAGTTTAGTGTGTTATTTTCACCATGGCCATTGTGTGTGCCAAAATGTGTGAAAATCAACGCAATGAATTAAACAAAATCCCACCATCAGAATTAACACAATACACTGACTGTCTCTCTCACTCGCTCTCTTCTTTACCATCTCCTACTGCTTCAGATGAATGAATGGGAAGCAGCCGATACCAGAGGTTTGTGGGCCTCTAACTGGTCTGAACAATGGGAGTGCACAACTTTCAACCTAACAGAAAACTAGAGAAAAGCCCCATTAGAGAAATAAACAAATCACAATGCAGCTCAGTGTGGTGTCAGTGCTGGAGATGAGGCAGGTGAGCGGCTGGTCTTAGCACCTCCAAAACATCAAAAAACGGCATTTCAAATAGTGGAACTATGTGACATGTGTGACTACCCTTCAGTGCACTGTGGCTGACATGTGGCACTGTAGCTCCTCGGTGCGGCAGCAGCCATAGAGTCGCCTCCCCAGGAGACGATAAAGAAGAGAGCGATTGAGAGATAGTTGGCATGTTGCGCTAATGAAGCACCTACGCTTCCTGGTAGGACCATCACTAGACCCTCTGTAGTTTGCTTATCAGCCCTGCATCGGAGTGAAAGACGCTGTCCTATTTCTACTGAACAGGGCTAATACTCATCTGGAAGAGGTAGACAGCAGTGTTTTTTACTTATCTGGTGCTTTTAACAGCGTACAACCCGCCCTTCTGAGGACTAAGCTACAGGACATGCAGGTGGATGCTCCACTAGCGCCCTGGATTACCAACTACCTCACAGGTTTCCCACAGTATGTGAGGCTGCGGAACATTGTGTCAGACACAATAGTGAGCAGCACAGGGTTTCCTCAGGGAACGGTCCTGTCTCCATTCCTGTTCATGCTCTTCACCACTGACTTCAGGTACTGCTCACAGTCCTGCCATCTACAGAAGATCTCAGACGACTCTGCCATTGTGGGCTGTATCAGCAGTGGCACACTTCACAGGAGTGGTGGACAGGTTTGTAGAATGGTGTGACCTAAATCATCCCCAGCTCAACATCACAAAGACCAAGGAGCTGGTGATTGGCTTTAGGAAACATGGACCCATCCCAACCTAGTCAGCTTCAGGAACACTGAGGTGGACATCATGAAGAACCTTGGTGTCCACCTCGACAACCAAATGGACTGGACAAACAACATACAAGTTCTGTACAAAAAGGATCTGAGTCGACTGTATTTTCTCAGGAGACTCAGATCCTCCAATGTCTGCAGAACCATGCTGCAGACGTTAAACCACTCAGTGGTGGCCAACGTCATCTTCTATGCTGTAGTGTGCTGGGGCAGCAGGGTGGAGGTAGCTGACGCCAACAGACTCAACAAGCTTATCAGGAAAGCAGGTTCTGTCCTGGGAGTGGAAGTGAAATCTTTGGTGGAGGTGTCGGAGAAAAGGATGCTGAGGAAGCTACTCATAGTCTGTGGCCGTCAGACTTTATAACTCCTCCCTCTTCTTCTGGAGGGACAGTTAATACTGGACTGAGTGAACAATGTCAATATCATGCAATATTGTGTCTTGTTATCATCATGTTTTTATCATGTGCAATACTACATTTGCAATATTACTGTTCAATTTACACATTATTACTGACCTTATCATGTGTAATATAGTATCACCATTATACACAGTATACACAGTATTACTTTCTTCTCTGCTTTTAGCATGTCCAGTTTATGCAATATTACTGAACTTATGTGCAATATAGCCATTTTATCCATTATAGACAGTACTACTTCCTTTTTCTGTTTTTAGCTTGTTCAATTTATGCAATATTACCGATCCTATCATGTGCAATATAGTTATTTTCTCCATTGTATACAATATTACTTCCTATTTATGTTTTTAACTTACTTATTTTTAATTCACTCACTTATCTTATTCACTTATTTTTTTTCTTACAAAGCATCTTCCTTTCTATTGCTATTCAGTTAGGCACTGTTGCTGAGAATAGTAGTTTTTCATAATAGTACTTTGAACGTCTTACTTTTTTTAAGTACATTTGTGTTGTGTTGTACCTTTTTGTAAATTTTGATCAATCTCTGGCACAAGAATTTCCTTCGGGATGAAAAAAAAATTTAATTTTATCTTTATTTTATCTTATCTTAATTCTTGTGTCATTTGTGGTCTGATGAACGCAAAACTCATCTAAGGTGGGTTGAAAAACGCTAAAATGTGGTTGCAGTAGTAATGAATTACATCGAATTACATCATGCGCATTCTCTGAGGGAGAATCCATCCATCCATCTGCAACTGCTTTGCCCGTTGGGGTCGCAGGGGGGCTGGAGCCGATCCCAGCTGGCATTGGGCGAAGACCCTGGACAACCATTCACACTCACATTCACACCTATGGGCAATTTAGAGTCATCAGTTAACCTAACATGCATGTCATGGGACTTTGGGAGGAACATGAAGAAAACCCATGCAAACACGGGGGAACATGCTAACTCCACACAGAAGGGCACCAATCTGGATTCGAACCTGCGACCCTCTTGATGTGCAGCCCTTGAGGAATAAAACAGGAAATAGGAGTGGGTGGGTGGGGAGGTGGTTGGGGTGTGGGTTTGTTAAAACCAGGGGGTCCTTTCAGTTTTATTATTGGCCCATGGACTCCATTTTTCATAAATGGAGTGACAGCTTGTTATTTGCCCACCTGCAGACATTAAGTTCTGAACTCAGTGTACTTCTAACTATGCTTTTGTCATTATGGGAAACCAGTATTATGACGTCATCTACATACAGTTCACATGAGGTGAGGTTTTTTTTTTTTTTTTCAGTTTTGTAGATTACCTAAAATGGTTTGCTGCTTGGATCAGCTAACAATCACAAAAACTGGAATAATTATGTATGGAACAATTATTTCACATGTTGAGATCACCAGTATATTAAATTCAGCATCATCTCTGTAAAGGTTCTAATTTGTCCAGGTCTCTGGATATCACAGTCTCCCATCCAGGAGGCTTCATCAATTAACTAATGAAAATGTCCTCTTGATCAAAGTCCAGTTGCTTTAAATTGACTACTCCTCATCATGTCATGTAAAACTGGAGGAGATACGCTCAAGGTTTTATTAAATTATGTGGTGATTATTACATGATGTGTTTTTATTACATTTAAATTATGTTATGCGCAGTTATTACATTATGAGCTGCTCCATCTTTCCTTTACTCTCTCGCCTCAGTTGATTCATCCTTTACCTCTTTTTCACATTGTATTTATTTGACCGCTTACATTCAGTGGATGCGGCTGCCCCCTTCCCCATCATGGATCTATTGGCTTTGACATATCAAAGATGGAGTCAAGTGATCTGATTGGTGGCTGAGGCTCTGGGAGCCGCTTGGGATTTCTCTTCTGATGCATCAAACGGGCTGCCAGCATCATCTGTCTGATTCACTTCCCAGAGCCTGCATGTTCCAGGAGGAGATATGTACTGTTTCACTACCTGTGAGACCTGAACCTCTGCAGGTTTCATTATGGCCCACTGTAAATCAGTCAGAAACTGGAGGCTGGAAAATATCCACTGAAATAAAGCCCATATGAGAGACCTCCTAGGAGAATTTATTTTGATTCATATTTAGTGCTGCTTTGCCTTCAGCAACAATGCTACCCTCATATCTAAGCACATTGCGTTCATTTCATCCAACACCGTCGTCCCTCTTGAAGCCATGTTAGGGGGGCGTTTTCACAGAATTTTCCCTCTACTGAATTTTTCCCCTTTGCAGCATCAGTAGCACAGAGCCAGCCTCCAACCAGACTACGCTGTTCCTGCTTGCTCTGTAGGGGTTTTCTAAGGTTGGGAAGCTAGATTACGCACAAGGACAGCAAATAAAGCGAACCAAAACAAAGCGCGCCGTCTGTCACCGGGGGGATTCGTCTGTCTTCCGTGCAGGAGCATCTCTGAAACGCGCTGATTCGCGTGAAAGAGGACAAAACAGGTAGAAACTTGGAAGGTCTTTTTTTCATTTTCCGTGCTTATGCGCATATCCGGATTGACGGGGACGCTTTACTTTCCATGTCTGATGTGATTACACGCATGCAGAGGATTGGAGGCTACATGAGAAAGAAGGGGGCGGGAGGGGGCTTGCTTAAAGAAATGGCTCGTTGTGGTTAATGTCTCTATTGCACAATAACACACGAAAGCGCCTCGCGGAATGTGTACTGAATAACTGTTTAGCCGACCTGGCTAACATTAACGCTTAGCTAGCTATGTATTTTTCCCGGGTGAATTAATACTAATACATAAACACACCTCTCCGTTTAAGCTAGTGTCGCCGTTTCGGGCTTTTCCATAATTTAAATAACCGAAAGGCATTAACGTCTGCGTAGCTACGTCGAAGTGGTGTTGCCTGCTTCACAGTAAGGTTCGGTACAGTAATGTTAGCGGCTACATGGCCCCGGTCACATTCCCGTCTTTTTCCATTCGGCTGGAGCGCCGACCACCGCACGCACTCATCATATCCCTCCACCTTTAACGGCAGCGGTGAGCTCTTGCGTTAATTAGTGCCTACGTGTAAACTGTGTGCGAGTCGCGGCGCAGCTGTAGGCCCCGGCAGCCGCTCACAGCGCTCACCGCTCGGACGTGTTTACATGGACACCTCGGGGGAGGGGTGAGATGGTAACCTTTTCTCCGTAATATCTCGGTCAACATATGGTTTGTGGGGAGGGGGGTTAAAAAATGGCATAATGGCAGCCCATATACAGATATTGGACGTGACGTGCTGGTTTTACTCCTGGTACGCTATTTTAATTAACCCTCATAAATCATTTATTTATATATTCATATATCATATGAATATTGCATATACATCGTGCAGTTCGAGTCATTATTTAATAAGCAATTAATTGCCCAAGCACAAGGGTTCATGGAAAAAGTAGTTATTTTGATTTTTTTTGGCAAACTATAGCACTCTGGTTTCACTTACTAAGATATCACTATTATACAGATCAGTTCACTGAAATGACATAACAGTGGCTGGAAATTTTGCACTATGCTGATATGATGTCTATGTTTTGTAATTTGAAAACTTAGAATTAAATTTTCAAAGGTGTCTACAGCTTTAAGTCTAACTGCTAGGGATCCATCCATCCATCCAAAAAATATTGAATAAAAATTAATATTACGATATTATGTTTTGTGATATTGTATTGATTCTTAAACGCACTGTAGCAATGTTTAATTGATAGTTTAAATGCAAATATGAATTAAGTTAATACTTTATTTCATTTGCAAAGAGATGTGCTCTCACAGTAGTGCTATAATGTTTATGTTACAGGGACTGTGATAAATACAAATGCAAATCCCACTGTTCTGATTGCATAGAAAAGTTAACTTTTTTTACTTAGATTTTATGCATATGGTGGTGTGTTTAGTTTTCCTAAAATTGAATAAAAAAAATAAATATTAATAAAGTAATAAATTAACATAAGTTTGACTTACTATAAGTAAGTCAATAAATTGACTTATAGTATTGCAGTATATATCGCAATGTCTTGAATTATACTGGATCGGATATCGGCCGATACTGATGCAAATAGCTGGATCGGATGTTGTTGACAATGGGGCTGATCTATTCAGTTCAGTTCTATGTTAATGCACCATGTACATATTACTGGAGCCGATCCCAGCTGGCATTGGGCAAAGGCGGGGGACACACTGGACAGGTTGCCTGTCCATCGCAGGGCACATAGAGACAGACAGCATATAGACAGACAACCATTCACGCTCACATCCACACCTACGGGCAATTTAGAGTCATCAATCAACCTAAACTGCATGTCATTGGACTGTGGGAGGAATCCAGGGAGAATCCGGAGAAAATCCACGTAAACACGGGGAGAACATGCAAACTCCCCAAGCCGGATTTGAACCTGTGAGACGACAGCGCTAACCACTGCACCACTATGCAGCCCTATTTATTTATTTAGTATTTTAATAATAAATATGAATTCAGTAAAGCCTGATGTTTCTTTACATATAAAAAATGATCCGTCACTTCCACTCAATGAGGCATGAAGTTTAATTAAACTCAGTACTCAGTATCGGCCAGTACCCAAAGCCAGGGTATTGCCCAGGTATCTGGGCCACAAAAATTGGTGCATCTCTAATCATAACCCCTGTATCATGATACATATCGTATCACCATATTCTTTCCAATACACAGCCCTACTAACTTCTGTCAAACAAAGATAGTCTTTATGTATGTGTCTCCAGTGTGTTCTGTGGATTATCCAGAGACAACAGGGACATGTGACCTTTTCTGGAAAGAGATCTTCCTGACACATTTCTGGAATATTATTTTCAATGCTGTGACCGCTGGAAACAAAATTCACCTTGATTGTATTAGGTTGGAGGCAGAGATCTCATTTTTGTCAAAACCTGAACAAATACAATAGAACTATCTCTGTGGAATGATCCCACATTTATGCAGTTAAGATGAACTAACCCTTTCACACTATGAATGTTTTCCTATTTAAAAAGCTGCTGTACTTGTAGCATATGTCTGTTTTCACTGGCTGTGGTTGTTCTCTATCCAGAGCAAGATGTCAGCCAGAGGAGGAAAGAAGAAGGCCACCAAGCTGTCCCGTTCAGCCAGGGCAGGTGTCATTTTCCCTGTGGGAAGGATGATGAGGTACCTGCGCACCGGCACGCACAAATACCGCATTGGCATGGGGGCGCCTGTCTACATGGCAGCAGTCATCGAGTACCTGGCAGGTAGGGTGATCACATGATTCAAGCTTCATACAGCCCAATTTCAGTGTCTGTAACTGCTTATGATGTATACATATACTGTCATTCTAGCTGTAAACATATCTGCACATGTTCACTGTACTGTTGCATGTGTACAGTATGTGTTATAAGTAAATATTCTTTGGTCCAATAGAAAAAAAATCCAACACATATGTTGCTTATCAGAATTATTAAAGTAGTGTAACATAGGATGTGTTCCATTATCATATATTTTTACGACTTTAATTACTATGTTTATGATAGGTCCTGATTTAATAATCCCTGATTGTATTGTGTTTATATATACATATATTTATTTATTTCATAAATCATATAACACAAAGCTTTAGAAATTGAATAAATATGATTTTAAAAAGTTATGTTATAAAACGGTCACAATATCCTGACAGTAGTGCATGAGACAGGTAACCTGAAAAAAAATAATGAACCAATCAGATCTGATCTGGAATCTGTTATCCAGCTACCATCTCCGAGCAGCTGTGAATCAGTCTTTTCTGATCAAACAGTCAAACTAGGAAGCGCTGATCAAATATGAATCAGTATTCCGTCACTGTAATCCCTATTTTTATCCTCAGATGTTTTCAGAAACATCTTGTAGTTACTGTGCAGCTTTAAAATGAGAAAGTTTGTGACCTGGCAGCCATGTTGAGATCTGTTGAGGAAATACCAAGCAGTGCCCACCAGCTGGAGTACAGCCAATAGGAACGCTCTCTCCCTGAAATGAACTGTGATTGTTCAAAGTATCCTGTCATGGGCTAGATTTGTTAAAGCCTGAAAACAGAGCTATTAGAAGGTGCAGAAGCCTAGTTTTCACTCCGAACACTTGAATTACAATATGCTGAAAGTTTATTATTGAATTTTTGCCCAAGCTACTGAAGCTTTAACAAACAATGACAACTGCTGAGGAAAAAAAAAATAGCAGGTAATACAAAGCTGATCATTTGTTTTGGAAATAGGGATGGGACTGAGTTTTCTGGTCCTTAACACCAGTAAAACAAAGAGGATCTAAAAAAGGAAAACAAAATGACAATTATTATTTGTGTATTTGTTACACTGTATGTCTATGTCCACATTACTGCTGGCTAAATTTATTGACTGCTATATTCTTGTTCCTGATGGGCTGGGAGTTGCACAGTGGAAAGTAAACAAGTTTAAATACAAGAACACACTGTATGTTTGACGGATTTCCACACTGTGTTTTCTCTCTAAGCTGAGATCTTGGAGTTGGCAGGAAATGCAGCACGGGACAACAAGAAAGGCAGAATAACTCCCAGGCACATCAAGCTGGCTGTGGCCAATGACGAGGAGCTCAACCAGGTAACAGTGCTCTGGAAGCAGCTGCAGGATATTTTTACATTTCAGGCACGAATTATGGCCACAATGGTGATCCTGATTATTTTGTTCAATATTAATATCCTTATTATTTCTCATGATTAGTCATTGATTTTATTGACAGCATATTTTATTGCACTTTAAAATAAACAGAGCTCTAATTTCACTTCTATGCTGTGCTACATTTCTGCTAATATACAAATTAGGGTTGCATAATGTTGGAAAAAAAACTGACAGCAGTGTTTTTTTCTGCTATATATATTGCAATATGAGAAAATACAGGAATATTCACTCTACTTCTTTGTTACATTTTACAGTTAAATGCTTCAATCTGGTTCAGTTTGAGAGCAAAATTAGCAACAAGAAGAGCTATATAATCAATTTATGCTCTTAATTTAGTCATAAACACATTGGTTGTATAGATAACATATATACCCAAAAGTGAATGCAAAACATCTCAATCACTGGCTGGTGGCTGGCTGTTAGTTTAAGAAGTGCTCAATTTGATATGCAGTAGAGTTTTCTATGAGCAGAACATGCATTTTAAATGTCAGTATCGCTGATGATCATGTTCATGTAATTGTGGGAAGCCAAAAATTGTGATCGCAATTAATATTTGATTAACTGTGCAGCTCCTAATTTCAGGTTGTGTAATGTGGGCTGTCATATGATCAAAATGCTCAAGACAACATCATGTACAAACAAAGCCAGCTTCCCACACTCAGTCACAATGTGTTTTTGTAGAAGAGTAGATCATCCCTTAGGATGGTTTGGTTTCCCCCTAAAGACCCCCTCTACCCCCATAAAAAAACAAAAAACAAAATGGATCTATTGTTTGTCTCAGAGGGTCCCTGAAACACAGTCATTTATACCTGCAGCTAACAAGGTAAATATACTATATATGTATATGTTTATTTCACAACGACTGGCTCACTGTACATTATCCCTTACATAACACACCTTGTAGAAAGTTGATGTGGTCAATGTGTTAGCAAACAAACAACTGCCTATTGACACATCTCATGAGAATTCATTTGCAGTTGTGTTGAATGTAAGTCCAGTATTCTCTCTATTTTTTCTCTGTTTTTGTCTCCACCAACTCCTGAGAAATACATCTTCTGTCTCTTTGCCTGCTAAATGCTCCACTATGTCATAAGCTAGTGTCTACCTGAGTCTTCTGTAGTTACAAGCTGTAGAACCAAACAGTGAGCTAAAACTGAGTTGGCGATAATTCTCGTCAACACAGAATCATGTGATCCATTGTTAATAGAAGCGTATGGATGAATGCAGCTTTAAATGTTTGTTTGGTCTCTGTGTCTCCACACATTTAAATTAGTGATGCCACCCAACATGACTTCTAAGTAAAGAAGATGCCAACATTCAAAGGCATCTTCAAAAGGCATTCAAAGGCTACCATCTGGGGCTGCCAGTGGGTCAGGTTGCCTGATGCACCTTTAAACTAATCTACTCTGCCAGACGCACCAGTGGCTCATCACTACAAACACGTGTTGTAGCTGAGCTCTATTTTCGGACTCTTAGAACATAGAACTGTAGCATCGATTGTACAGTTTCCAGAGATATCGGATATTAGGAGTGGGAAAAAATATTGATTCACCTATGTAGCACTTTTTTGATGGTTTTTAAATAGAATTTTAAATGCCAGAATAATTACATTTGCTTCATTTGACTCTATACTGAGTTAAAAGGAAGTTACAGCTTATATTGTTGTAGTCTGAGTAACGTGACATCCTATCCTTTGCGTATCCTTCAACAAAACAGACAGCAGCCACAAGCCTAAATAAAAACATTGAAAATGGCGGAAGGTCTGGGATACGACCTGCACCCTCACAATTACAAATCTAAAGTGGTAAACACTACTCATACAATTAAGTAGTTCTCACACTGCAGGAAAAGCAGAGCTAGACATCACAGCTAAAGCTGCATGTTAACTCTGTTATGAACAGGAAATGCTATCGTATTGCGGTAACATGAGGTCACTCTCATGTCTGTGGTCAAACAGGCCGACGCAGTAGAGCACCCATATATTGACATTTATGTGAAATGCATTCAAACGGTCCCAATGAAGCTGACCATGACTGTATAAATAGAACGGAGCTGATGGGAGACCTAGCGATGGACTTGGAGAAGTTGGCTGGAGGAAGTAGACACATAGGATTACGTCCAGTTTTCAAAATAAGGTGTCAACAAAGGGAACTGTATACACAAATTACATATAGAAATAAGATTGATTGGATTATATTCACCAGGAATATAAAAAAAATACATGTCCCTTATAAATTAAAAAGAAAACACTACTAATTTGTGAGGGAAATGTCTTTATTCTTTGATTTTTGGGTTGTTTGAAAAAAATCTATAAATAATTCCTGACAATGACTGATAATGTATATTTTACTTCTGGACATTTCTGACTACACACTTGCTGAAAGAAACATCAAACATTTTACTGGATTAATAAAGAAAGTTTCCAAAGATATAGTCCCTAGAAGTTTATGATTCAACTTTTTCCCATGGTCTAGTGTTAAAAAAAAGTTAACAAAACTCTCAATAATTCACAATATTGAATTATAATACTTGTGGAATCACAATGCATATCAAATCGGCACTGAAGTTTCTTGACCCTGAATAGGATAAGCAGCCATGACAAATGGTATCTAGGTTTGAATAGTTATAATTAGTTTTCCATGAGAAGCACTGCCCTGTCCTCTCATGATAATATGAGTTAAAGTCTCCCTGGAGTGCGACACATATGTGTGGTGATTGTAATAGCTTCAGCTAACAACAGATGGTATGTGTAGCAGCTAATATTTCAGCAGGCGCAAAGTACCCAACACTGTTTAACCTCAGCTGGGAATTACCACAGTCATTTCACATCTGTTTGCACAAGACAAATCACCATTTCTTAAAGAGAACGACAGTCTTGTGAAAAAAACAAGGTGTGTTATGTAAGGAATAGTGTACAGCAAGCCTGATCATTGTTGTCAAATAAACCCTAACACAAAGCCCCGAGGGAGTTTATTTCACAACAGTGACCTACTAGCTGTACATTGTCCATCTTATTACATGGCTACTTACTTATGAAATCGATGATTTGACACAAAACTGTCTGCCAGTCTCACATCAGAACTGCGCCCATAGCAACGGTCTGTTATACATAGCAACGGTCTGCTATGAAGAAATAACAAAACGTAGATGCCGTGAGAATTGACTATTCAACACAGCTGTGTAATAATGTTTGCAGTACTTAGTCAAAGTCTTTGTTTGGGAAATGTTTTCTCCATCAGCTTCTGCGGGGGGTGACCATATCAAATGGAGGAGTTCTGCCTCGAATCCACCCAGAGCTGCTCTCCAAGAAGAGGGGAGGTCGGGTGAAAGCGGACAGCCAGGCATCCATCCCTGAGAAGAAGGAAGAACGCTCAAAGAACAAGAAACCCATCAAATCCTTCAAAAAGGTTAAAGGCAAACGAGGGCGCAAGCCAAAGGTCAGTCACTATAACTGAAACCACCTCTCTAACAACAAAATAATTAATTTAACTTTATGAAACAGACAGTCCAACTGAGTGCCTTGGCAGCTGAATGGTTAGGCTACAGCCACATAACTGGTTCAGTTTCAGCCGGAGACCTTTGTTGCATGTCACACCCCCCACCCCCGTCCTGTCAGTCTCTTGACTGCCAACTGTCCAAAAATGCCAAAAAAAAATGATCTGGTGGGTGGAGGTGAGAATGGTCATCTCCATTTGTTAAATTCATCAGAATAGGTAGAAACAGCAAGTCTTTAGATGTGGTAGGGCAACACTGTAAGAAGATTGGTTGTAAGAACTAGTTAGTAGCATGCTGAGACCTTTAGTGGACTATGCAACAAATGGGAATCTGACATATCTAGTACTTGTTTAAACTATTATCAACAGCAGGAGGTGTTTTGAAGTTGTATGATGTACTTCTCCATAGTACAGTGTATTGCATACAGTAACAGCAATGTACTGCTGTGGATGGGGGGAGCTGCAAAATGTATGGTAGACATCTAAAACAATCAATAGTAATTGCTCCCGAAGGCATAGCCATCGGTGTGTGAATAAGATGAATGAATATTTAGATTAGATCTTGATGGGCAAAGTTGGTACCTTCGCAGCCTCTGCCATCAGTGTATGAATGTGTGTGAATGGGTGAATGTGAGGTGTTGTATAAAGTGCTTTGAGTGGTCAGAAGACTGGAAAACCTATAAATGCAAGCCCATTTACCATTTACCGTTTACTTTAAGTGTAGAATTTAAACAAACAAGATGTACACAAAGCATGAGAAGCCATGTTTTGATCCTCAACACCTCTTGATAAGATATTCTGTCAGCATGTACTGAGGTTTAATACCCACTTCTTATCTGTTCAAGCTGCACACTATAATGCAAGTATTGTTTAAATGTGCCATTTTTTTGTCCATCTGGCAAAGAGCACAGACGAGTCTGTACCGAACTCCACAGTGGAAGATGGTCCTGGAGATGGATTCACCATCTTGTCAGCAAAGAGCCTGTTCCTTGGACAAAAGGTAATGTACATGTATGGTATTGGAAGGGGCAGACTGGCCATTGGGAATTTTCCCAGTGGGACGATATTTTGAGGGTCGGCCTTCCTTTCTTTGCTTTTTTTGTTTGTTTTTTTCACAACCCCAGTATGGGCCAACCTGGCCCGATTCAAACTACTTTTGCCATTCATGCATATGGGGTTTCTGAATCTGAATTACACTGTCTGGAGACAATAAATCTACAATACGCTGTACATTTTTACCTCAAATCTCTAGTAAACAAAGCGCTGGTTAGCCGCAGATTTCTTAATGATGAGGTCTTTGTATTTCATGTCATTTTCTAACTATCTGATCCACAGCAGTCCCTGGCTACTCGTTTTACAGCCAGCTGCACATAGAGACCAATGTTATGTGTCCAGCTCGGAGGACGGCTCGTTGTGATTAAAATGAGCTTGTAGCTCGTTGTCTACCTTGCTGTGGTTAGAAAGAGCCATTGTTTGTGTTTTAACAATTCTGCACTTATGTGTTATTGATCTGGGAAGTTTGGATCTGTGAATTTCTTTCCAACTTTACCAAACTGTCCAAGTTAGCAAAGGTTTCTGCTCATACTGTTCAGATGCTTTGTGGAGCTGATATCACTTGAGAAGCCTTGATGAGCAATTGCAACAAAGTTGTGACATTTCAGATATCTGTAACCGTTATTTAGGATAATCAGAACTGAATTACACATATCTCTAACTGTTGTTTTGACTAGTTAAAGTGACGCTATATTGTTCTTGAATAAGAATTCTGACAAGTCACAGTGTAATTTTGACAAACCTAAATGCAATTGTGGATATCTCTAATGTTAATTCCGGATAGTCAAGCTTAGCTTTTAGATGTTAAAAACTGCTTTCAGTATTGAGGGGGAATACAAGCAGCCATTCTCAATTTGGATTGATCCTCATTTTTGTTGCAGGGTGATTGGCTCAGCACCAGTAAATGTTTGAGTTTAGTCAAGGTCAGGGCCCTTACTGACACAATCTAACTCAAGTTACTATTACTAAACAAAACAACCCACCACTATCTATCTGCAGACATTCTATATGTCTACAAGTGGAAGCTGTCACACGCAGGTAAAAATAGCCATGAGCAGTTGTAGCAGTCGGTACTAAGGAGCTGTTTAAGTCTCTGCATTTACCCCAACACTCTCCTGCAAACATTTCAGAATGAAAGCTGAAATGTTTGCTGGAGGAATGAAGGAATTCTGTCCATAGAAAAAAAATGCCAGTGGGCTTTTATTTTAAACCAGCAGGAACTGTTGAGTTAAAAATAAATATTTTACTTTTTCACATCTGTGATATATTCATTTTTTTATATTTATTTTTATGCACCATCAAATCATAACAGAAATGATTTTGAGACACTTTTTATATGGAGCAGGTCTAGACCATACTCTATAGTGTAGAGACCCAACAAGAACTCCTCCTTGAGTATTGCTTTGTTATGGTAGAAAGGTAGAAACTTCAGGCAGGACCCAGCAGACTTAGTGGGTCTGTTTCAACCAGAGAGAGAGAGTAATGTTGATGGTATGATGTTAATATACTGTTGAAAGATCATTTAATTTTTCTATGTAATCATAAGAATGGCAACAGTGTCAGCTCATTGTGATTTTTAGTATAAGGCCAACAAGCATATCAGTCTAATCTATGCCATTTACCATACTGACTAAATAAGAGAACTAGCAGCTGTTTTCTCACACTGTGTTGATGTCTTTATGAATCCACAGCTTTCACTAACAGAGAGTGAAATCAGCAAAATTGGAACAATCAAAGTGGAGGGGATAATTAATCCAACAAACGCAGAGATGGACCTCAAAGATGGAGTGGGTGAGGAGTGGGTACACATGATCATGTGTGCTTTCTTAGTAAGTAAGTTTTCACACTTCCCTCTACTCATCCAGTCTTGCGTTCACCTGCTACTGTGGTGTTTTCAGGCAATGCCCTCGAGAAAGCTGGAGGCAGAGAGTTCCTGGACGGAGTCAAGGAGCTGCGGAAAGCACAGGGGCCTTTGGAAGTAGCATCAGGTACAGCAGGGGTGTCAAACTCAATTTCATCCTAGGCTACATCAGCATTATGGTTGCCCTCAAAGGGCCGGTTGTAACTTAAGACCATATAAATATATCTACTCTTGATCATATTACAAAATTGCCCCTGCATTTAATTATTAGTTTTAGTAAGGATTTATTTAATAACTAGCTCTGAAAGCAGAAGCTAGGAAAAATAATTGCACGTAGAAATATTGTACAATATATTAAAAAAAAATAGTTCAGTAACAAACACACATGCTTACATGCGTGCATCAGTATATACAATTGCAAAAAAAGTATGTGAACCCTTTGGGATTATTTGGATTTGTGCTGAAATTGGTCATAAAATGTGTTCTGATCTTCATCCAAGTCACAAACACAGTCTGCTTAAACTAATACTGCACAAAAAATTATATGTTTTCATATTGTTATTTAACACAACATGTAAACATTCACAGTGCAGGAATGTGGAAAAAGTATAGGAACCCCTAGGTCTAATGGCATCTCCAAGAGCTAATTGGAGCCAGGAGTCAGCCAACCCGGAATCCAATCAATGTGATGAGATTGGAGGTGTTGGTTAAAGCTGCCCAGCCTTGTGAAAAACACACTCCAGTTTTGAGTTAGCTGTCCTCAATAAGCCTGATGTGAACCATGTCTCGCACAAAAGAGCTCTCAGAAGACCTACGATCAAGAATTGTTGACTTATATGAAGCTGGAAAGGGTTACAAAAGTATCTCTAAAAGCCTTGATGTTCATGTGTCCACGGTAAGAGAGACTGTCTACAAATGGAGAAAGCACTGTTACTCGTCGTCCTGTAAAGATGACCGCAAGAGCACAGTGCAGAACGCTCAGTGAGGTGAAGATGAATCCTAGAGTGTCAGCTAAAGACTTACAGAAATCTGTGGCACATGCTAACATTTTTGTTGACAAATCTGCAATAAATAAAACATTAAACAAGAATGGAGTTCATGGAAGGACACCACAGAGGAAGCCACTGCTGTCCAAAAACATTGCTGCACATTTGAAGTTTGCAAAAGAGCTCCTGGATGTTCTACAGCACTACTGACAAAATACTCTGTGGACAGATGAAACCAAAATTGAGTTGTTTGGAAGGAACACACAATGCTGGGAAAAAAAAGGCACAGCACACCAACATCAAAACCTTAAATCAAATGTGAAATATGGTGGAGGGGGCATCGTAGTTTGGGGCTGCATTGCTGCCTCCAGGGCCTGGACGGATTGCTGTCATCAATGGAAAAACTAATTCAGACACATATCAGACATCCCAAGAATATTGCTGAAACAGTTTTGTAAAGAGGAATGGTCCAAAATCCTTCCTGACTGTAGTGCAGGTCTGATATGCAAATACAGGGAACATTAGGTTGAGGTTATTACTGCCAAAGGACAGTCAACCGGTTATTAAATCCAAAGCTTTACATACTTTTTTCCACCCTGCACTGTAAATGTTTACATGTTGTGTTCAATAAAAACATGAAAACATATTTTTTTTGTGGTATTAGCTTAAGCAGACTTGTGTCTATTGTTGTGACTCAGAACACATTTTATGACCAATTTATGCAGAAATCCAAGTAGTCCCAAAGGGTTCACATACTTTTTCTTGCAACTGTATGCATGCACACACACATTTCTATGTGTTATTATACCATAAATCCCATGAATTTATGATTAAGAAACCCTCATCCATCCATCAAAGATCAAAATAATTCTCAAGTGACTAATAAAGTTCTTTTTTTTACCATCACACAAATATTATCAAACACAATTTACACAATTTAATATATTAACTTTGTTTAACTTTGTGGTCGGAGTTGGCAGAACTATAGTACAACAAATAAATGTGCGCTGATCTAACGTGCAGTCTGTGGAGTATAAATTGTTGGTTTTCCAGCAGCTGATCTGCTGAGAACATGTGTGGTAGATGACAGTGATGTGACATACTTAGCTCCGTGTTTGGTGTCGAAGTGCCGCCGTAAATTGTATTCCTTGGGCACTGCCACTGCCTCGTAACAAACACACACACATCGAAGTGAGCAAGATACTTGAATGAGTGTTTAGATTAGATCCTGATTGGCAGGTTGGCACCATGTATGGCAACCTCTGCCATCAGTGTGTGAATGGATGAATGCTGACATGTAGTGTTAAGTGCTTTGAGTGGTCAGAAGACTAGAAAGGTGAAGATGTAACCATTCCCAAAATTCACAATGTTTTTATCTGCTAAAATGTTCTGCTCCAATCCATATTTGTTGGCGTTTAGCCTTTCAGAACTAACTTTTGCACACACCCGTATTAGCGGGACAGTCAAGCAGCAATCTAACAGCACCATAAATTACATTTATATGTACATTACATTTACATAACAATCACACAATCCATATTTTCCCCATTTTTTTAGGGTGAGAACATTATAAAATATGAAGAAAGACATTTGAAGGTTCATTCAAAAACCCCAATCAAAGCTTTGAATGTAAAAAGAAAGACATTTGATACAGCCTTAGTCCCTGGTCTCTTGATGCATTGAACTGTCAGTGTTTGTTTCTTTTCACCCGGCAGTGGCAGTGAGCCAGGCTAATGGGATGGCAGCCCGCTTCATCATCCACTGTAACGTCCCTCAGTGGGGTTCAGAGAAGTGTGAGGACCAGCTAGAGAAGACGGTGAAGAACTGCCTCTCAGCAGCAGAGGAGAAGAAGCTCAAGTCCGTGGCTTTCCCTTCACTTCCTGCTGGACGGTGAGCTCTCGTCCGACACGCTGCTCGCTTCAAACTGTCTGTGACCTCCTTTACACCTTGCATTAAAATGTGTTTTGGGTAATCGGATTGCAGTCGAATAGAGTTTGACCATAGAAATATAATAGGAGGAGAAGAGGCATTTAACTGTTCTAAGTGGTCATTTGACTGATACAAAAGAAAATGGCAGTTGTTAGTTATAATGATGACAACAGAACACACTTGTTGGGGGCATAAAGTGTGGTTGCAGCTCACCAAGAAGCTAAATTACAGATCCTGCTACGGGCAAAGGCATGACCCGCCCTACTCTGCCTCTGACTAGCTAGTACTTGTTGCTGTTGTTTGTTGGATTATTTGGGTTTAGGCATGTGGAGTGAGACTGGTTGGGTTTAGGGTAAAAATATCTTGGTAAGCCAATCAGAGGCAGAGTCGGGTGGGTCATGTCTTTGCTATAGTAGGATTTGTAATATTGCTGCCGGGAAGAGAGCGACCACAGCTCTGCAGATGGATTGATGGCTAGTGAGCTAGGTAGCTTGACCTTCACCGGAGCGACGGAGAGTGAGGCAGGCAGAGGAACCGCTGGACTCAATGCTACTGTTTAGGACTCAATGGTGACATATCCAGTAGAGCCCCATATTTCCAGTGTTTACCTTGGTATCGCCACATCAAGACATAAAATAACACAACATTCTGTGTTACCTTCTGTGAGTATTATGAACTGCTGTGCAGTGTTTTGTAGGGATGGGAAAAAATCAATTCGCCTATGTCGAGCAAACTATATTTATTACAATTTTGAAATGTCCTTTATTTTTGCTGTACACTCAAAACTTTTGGGTTTGACATCAAAAGATGAATATGAGACAAGAGATCAGTATTTCAGCTTCTATTTCCAGGTATTTCCATCTAGATCTGTTACACAACTTAGAAGATAGCATCGTTTCTTTGAACCCACCCATTTTTCAAGTGAGAAAAGTGCTTGGAACATGTGATTGACAGATGTTTTTTGTTGCCCAGGTGTGTCCTATTACATTAATTATGCAAACAATAAATAGCGCTGAATGTCTACTCTCAGTTTCAGCTTTGGGTTTTGCCTGTGTGGACTGCATATACTTCTAGAGACCAGAGAGCTGTCTATGGAAGAAAATAAAGCAATTTTGAGGGAGAAAAGAGAAGATGGAACATCAATCAGAGCTATTGCACAAACATTGGCTATAGCCAGTACAACCATTTGAAGCATCCTGAAGAAGAAAGAAATCACTGGTGTACTGAGCAACAGACATTGAATCAGTAGCTCATGGAAAACATCAGCAGTTGGTGACAGAAACATTGTGAAAGCTGTAATGAAAAACCTTAAAACAACTGTCAGTGACATCACCAACAACCTCCAGAGGGCAGCAGTGAAGGTATCATGATCCACCGTTCACAGAAGACTTCAGGAACAAAAGTACAGAGGCTACACCAGAAGATTCAAACCACCCATTACCAATTGGAAAAGGAAAGCCAGATGGGAATCTGCCAAAAAGTACAGAGACGAGGCTCAAAAGTTCTGGGACAAAGTTTTCCGGACTGATGCGACAAAGATGAATCTTTACCAAAGTGATGGAAAGGCTGATGTGTGGAGAAAGAAAGGATCTGCTCATGATCCCAAACACACAAGCTCATCTGTGAAACACGGTGGAGGTAATGTCATGACTTGGGCTTGTGTGGCTTCTTCTGGGACGGCTCATTTATCTTCACTGATGATGTAACACATGATGGCAGCAGCAAAATGAACTCAGAAGTTTACAGAAACATTTTGTCTGCAAATTTAAAGAGAGATGCAACCAATCTGATCAGGAGATCCTTCATCATGCAGCAAGACAACGACCCAAAACACACTGTCAGAACAACCAAGGAGTTCATCAGGGGAAAGAAGTGGAAGGTTTTAGACCGGCCAAGTTAATCTCCAGACTTAAACCCTACTGAGCAGCATTTTATCTGCTAAAGAGGAGACTGAAGAGAGAAACAAACAACAACTGAAAGAGGCTGCAGTGAAAGCCTGGAAAAGCATTGCAAAAGAAGAATGTAAAAGTGCGGTGATGTCAGTGGGTAACGGGCTTGATGCAGTTACTGCAAGCAAAGGATTTGTATTTAACTATTAAATATTATTCACTTGAATCTATTTTAAGTCTATTTTAAGTCTAATCTGTTCCTATACTTTAGCTTACCTAAAATTTTTTGCATCGTTGTATTGCAAACGATGCTATCTTCTAAGTT
Source organism: Pterois miles (assembly GCA_947000775.1). Classification (NCBI taxonomy): domain Eukaryota; kingdom Metazoa; phylum Chordata; class Actinopteri; order Perciformes; family Scorpaenidae; genus Pterois; species Pterois miles. Next base: position 1,310,303 of record CAMQGK010000256.1, read on the forward strand.
GTGTAACAGATCTAACCGTAAATACCTGGAAATAAAAGCTGAAATACTGATCTCCTGTCTCATATTCATCGTTTGATGTCAAACCCAAATGGACTTGGTGTTCAGCAAAAATAAAAGAATTGGCCTCGCTGTTCCAATACTTTTCAAAGGGACTGATATATTTGACTTCAGGACATCTCTGACTACATACCTGCAGAAAATCAAACATTCTTACTGTATTAATTTAGATATTTTTCAAAGTAAAAGTCTCTATAAGTGTATGATTCAACTCTTTCCCATAGTTAGCGCGGCCTAACTTTAGCGAGTGTCCGACAGCCCGTGTGTGTGGCAGCGGTGAGTGTGGCGTTGTCGGCGTCGTTATAGCTGTGAACGGAGCAGTGCAGTGCGTGTACAGTTTACCAAAGCCAACTTCCTGTATCTGTGCTGGCTAAATCAAGCCGTTAAGGTGGGCTGTTAAGATGGACCAGCGTTTCTCCTTTAAGTGACATGCCACTCCTCTGAGTTTTGCTTGATTAATAATTTATTTTTCTTTTATCATTTAATAGCATTAATTCGTAAAAATTCTTAATGTCAGTTTACGGTTAAACGATAAATTAACATCCCTAGTCCCAGAACTAGTGTTTTGTCTCATTATCCTTCAAACTAATAGATCTGTCACTCCAACTGCGCTTCATGTCTCACCGCTACCTGAGATTTTGCCGACTTATTGTCCTTCTATCTTTTTGTCAATAGTAATAGTCATAATGACATTTCACAGCATTAATGGTTTGTTGTATTGCTTTTAGCTACAGCTTATACACATTAGTCCTCACTAGTCCATACTTTTAACAAGTGTCCTCTATTAACCGCTGTCCTCTCTCACAGGAACGGATTCCCAAAACAAACGGCCGCCCAGCTCATCCTCAAGGCCATTTCCAACCATTTTGTGTCGTCCACCAGCTCCTCTCTGAAAAACATTTACTTTGTTCTGTTTGACAGTGAGAGCATCGGGATATACCTTCAGGAAATGGCCAAGCTGGACGCCAAGTGAGGATTCTTGATTTTAGGGGGTTGATTTTCTAACTGTTGTTTGTTGCAGGTGGTGTAGATAGGTGACATGACAGTAGGGGGTTTGATGTGGAATCTGTGTTGGTTAAAGGGGAAAAAAAAATGTGTGAGTGGAGTGCTGTTCACATTTATGTTCCACTGTCCCTTCAACAGAGTGCATTCTTTATAGATTAGATCATTTCAATCCATATGGTTTCCTTGTTTCAATGATGTTTTTACATTCCATGTACAAATATAACCGTTTTCCTGGCCTCTGTAGTTTCTGATACAGTTAGTTTACTAAAAAATCTGTGGTTCTCATTCTGCTTTGAAATAAAAACTCAGATGTTTTACACCAGAGATCAGCTCAGACTTTCAACACTTGTTTTCTTTCTGGTCTCATTTTTGAGAATATTCTTTAAAAAATGTTGTATTTTATAAGTTTACACTTGGCTGCACAGCAAGAGGGTCGCAGGTCCGAATCTGGCTTGGGCCCCTTCTATGTGGAGTTTGCATGTTCTCCCTGTGATAGTGTGGATTTTCTCTGGGTTCTCCAGCTTCCTCCCACAGACCAAAGACATGCAGGTTAGGCAAGTTGTTGACTTTAAATTGCTCATAGGTGTGAATCTGAGCGTGAATAGTTGTCTCTATGTGCCCTGCGATGGACTGGAGACCTGTCAAGGGTGTCAAACGTCAAGTAGCCATTTTATCATTGATTGTAGCGTTTGATGGGAGAAATTTTGTTTATCATTCTACTATAAAATGCGAGACGAGTCTGATTGCAGTCACGGAGCAGCATTCCTGTAACATGACCCACTACTTTGATTGGTTTGTGGAAGACAAGAATGCCCACGTTTTCTTTTTACGTTCTCAATGCACAGCTGCTTCTGGCTGTTATTCCTGTCCGTACTTCATCAGATCTTCATGGTAGCAGTTCAAGCACATATTGGATTTCTGTGTAGCCACCTCACCTACAACAAAAAGTGCAGCCACACCTGAAAATTGTTCTATGTAGCTAAAAATAGACAATGTTTTGCTAAAAGCATCATTACATTATTACTGTCAATGGATGTTGAATTGTTTGCTAGAGGCTAGCTTTGTTAAACCATCAAGCTTGCCAGCTTTGTTAAGGTTGACCTATATTAATGATTCAAGAATTTAACAGAAAGTGAGTTAAATCATACGTAGAACTGAATGCATAGCCACAGATTTGACTGACACCAACAAGACAATAAAGTTACTGGGCATTCCTGCGTAAACCATGATCTATGTGTAAAGCCACATGAACAAAACATCCTGAGGCTCCAGTTGGGAGAAACTCAGATGATGCTGCTTGATTTTTACTAAAGTCAATGAATCCCATGTGCAGACTCCACCAACCAAACCAACAATGTGTTTGTGTGTCTCTCAATACTCTGACTTCTCTTCCCTGTCTGTGGTTCTTAGCTCCAAGCCCATTGGTTCCTACTGAAGAGCTAAACCTTTGAAAACACCTCACAAATATGTAGTTCACAAAAAAAACTCATTAATTTCTTAAAACAGCTGGAAACTACAGATACAAGTCACCCAGTGCAGCAATGAGGCTCATTGATGTGTTTAATAGTTTGTTAAGAATGGAGCTCTATGGCACAGAGGAAGAAGACACATCAACACATCAAGGGGGGGAATTAAGGGGGTAATTAAGAAATTCTTATTATTAAGAATAATAAGAATTTTGTAAGTTTTATTGTTTAAGATTTCACAAACATTGAAGCACTAGTACCAGTTCTTTAGTCCAAGAGAGATTAGAGACAGACAAAAGGTTCAGTCAAGTCAATTTTATTTGTATAGCCCAATATCACAAACTCATCAGATGAAGAAAAAGTCCCTAATAAAATCTTTAAAAAGAAAAAAGTGGAAAAAAAGCTCAGGAAGAGCAACAGAGGAGGGATGCAGGATTCTCAGATGGACAGACAGGAAATAGCTGGAGTGTGTACAGAACAGGCAAACATAATAAAATTACAATATAGACAATCCATATGACAAAATGATACATGGGAATGTCAACATGTACGAAGAGAATAAACCCAGGAGGATGTAAAGCAGCTTCCAGGCGTCTCCAAACAGATCAAATTTAAATGTTAATAATTCAGAACGCTATCTGACACCAACTCTTAATGATATCAGCTGATTAAGTTTTCCTACTTGGTTGTGCAGCGACGTCTCAGTTCCCAGTGGGTCCAGAAGGTCGTCACTGCTCCGGTTGTTGCCTCGTGGCCCTCAGCGAGATGTTGATGCCCGCTGGAAAGCTGTAGTTTCCGGGGAGTCGGGAAGCGGTGGTCCAGCTGGCTTTGGTAAAAAGTCTTTAAAACCACCATCTACTGCAGCAGAAGTGTGTTAAGTAGATTATAGTTGATCAGAAATACGTGATCTCGGTCTGCCCCAGAGAGTGGAGTCAGATAAAGCTCTGAATAGTTTGTTTAAATTACTGTATACTCCTGTATACTGTGTACTGCTACAAAGTGAGGTAGACTGAAATGTACTGTAAGAGGAAAGAAAAGGAAAGTAAGGATTTCTTCAAATTATGTGACTTAAGACAAGTAAGCAATTTTATTGATTTTCTCTGGCTTCTAATGGTATTACGGTAATCATAGACATATACATAGACACCACATTGACTCCTCGATCGTACATCAACATGGGCGTCATATTGGACCTGGCCAGACTGGTTTGTACCGTGTACAAGTGAAGCACTACAGAAGCACTAAACATCTACATTTCTCAACTGATTTCAATTAGTTGTTTCATATTGAAAACGTTTATGATTTACGAGGAGTAATGTTAAGTTAATGTTGCGATTTTTTTTTTCCTATTCAATTAGAAGGTAATTATTATAATCTAGTCCTATCATATCTCATTTTCCTTTAAGCTCTTTTCACATTATCAACTGGTCAAGTTAACGTTACATCTTTACAAAATGTTTGCCTCTGCAGCATCAGATAAGAGCTAGCTAATGTTCCTTATTGTTAGCTAATCGATAGACGTTAATGTTAGTTTATTGATGTTCATATATTCAAAACAATATGTGTCTAAACATGTATATACTGATGGCATGTCTTGGTTACAAATTATGCCATTAGATTTTTAGTTGCTGTAATATCACCAATAGATTCAGATCATAGCAGATATTATTATACTAATATTTATATTTATTCCTTATGATGAATGAATTATTCTCTATCACTTAAGTAATTCAGTTCATGCCAGCCTATGGCATACATGTGTCTCCTGAGCGTCCAGCAGCGATTATAGCTTAACTATCCAGATTCTAAGAGACAAAACTTTATTTTTCTACTCCATGTAGGTCATAAACCCTTTAATGTAATAACGACTCATTAAAATCGGTTGAAAAATGTATGTTATAGTGTTTTTTATCCAGAAAAATGGCAGCTCCCCCATTCACTTGTATTGTCCAGCATTAAAATGGGACGTGCACAGTTGGATGGATCAGTTTTCTTGGAAACATCTGTCAACAACTTTATCTGGGTTATCGAGTAACTAGAGGGTTATGTTATTACAATTCAGATTTAAGAAAACTGAAAACACACACAGTTGAGTGTGTGTGTTATGATATACATGTAGAGAGACAGAAAAAGAGGGGGAGTAGAGAGAGTGTCCTGAAAGTCATTAACAACTTCGGCTTTTTGGATTAATTTGCTGACGTAAGCTATCACAATCTCTGGTAGAAGATTCAGTCTTTTTCCCAAATCCTGTGGTCTGTTCCTACATGTCTCACAGCTGAATTGACCTTATTAGGTTACAGAGGTTTTCACATCCTGTGGTGAGAGCTGTAAACTCCAAAATCTGGACTAGAGAGTGTTGAATCTGCCACTTTTACTACTGCTGGGGTTGGAAAAGATCCAGTCCACGGGGCAGTCTCTTAGGAAGTTCAAAATTCCCAGGACAATTTTTTGACAAAGGAATGTCTCTGCAATGCAGATCAATGTTGTTGTTAATTATTGGGGGAATAAACAGACTCTGCGTCCAGTAAACAATGATGACCGGCCACCGCCGCCACTTCCTGTATCAGATATAATTGTTTACCAGCACCACCATCACAGCACCCAGTGGCAGAGCCACTGAGAGACTAGAGCCACATCATCCAGCACCCTGGGTGCAGAGACCAGAGTATTGTGCACTCTATACCCCACCAAGGAGTGAGTCACTGCCCATCACCATGAGACCATGTACTCTGGACCTAAGACCTATCCCTGCAGTCACCAAAGGGGATCCTGGGAGTTTACCAGGCTTAAGCAGAATCTGCTACCTATGGACACTATAGAGCGATTTAAATACCAGATCCTGGTGGACCACCTGAAGTATGAGGAGGTGCTGCTCATAACAGACTCTTACAACAACTCATTGCAGCTCTACAGTGATTCCATGGTCAACCTAATCAAACACTACGGTCAGTCCCACCAACAAGAGACGTGTGAGGCCAGCACCACACCAGAGTACCGCTGCGACTTCAAAAGTGGGAAGAGCACCAGCATCCTGCAGACCACAGACCAGGCTGAGAGCGTACCAGCAGCGGGGAGGCCAAAGTGAATGCAGTAGAGTTGTGACAGTTGCACTTACAGTTTAGAGAATGTTAGCAATTGATGAAAACTGTGATATAAAGGAAAAAGGAAAGGAAACACTCTTTCTGGTAGTTTTGAAGAGAATGGAAGTGTTTTTAAGAAGAAGAAGAAGAAGAAGATCTACCTTTATTAGTCCCACAATGGGGAAATTCAATTTACACTCTGTTAAACTTATACATGGTACATGCAGACCTGAAACACACATACATGCATTAATGGAGAGATGTCAGAGTGAGGGGGCTGCTCCTGACAAGCGCCCCGAGCAGTTGGGGGTTTGGTGCCTTGCTCAGGGGCACCTCGGCAGTGCCCAAGAGGTAAACTGGCACCTCTCCAGCTACCAGTTCACACTCAGTTTTTGGTCCATGTCGGGACTTGAACCGGTGACCCTCCGGTTCCCAAGCCAACTCAACTTGTAAGAGACAAGATGACATTATTCAGCAGAGTGAGCCAGTTCTTCTAGGAAAAATGAAGCACTCCAGCTCTTCTCTCACTTCCTCAGAATAAGTAAAAGCTCAGCAGCTCTTTTGGAAAAGGTTTTAGGAGGAAACTCTTAGCTGGTAGTTTGAACTGGTGCTGGAGAGGTGCCAGTTTACCTCTTGGGCACTGCCGAGGTGCCCCTAGAAGGACCAAACCCCAGCTGGAACGTTTCATGTCGTACAGCCCCCTCACTCAGACATCTCTCCAATTGTTGATGTATATGGACCTGTTTGTGCATGTGTGTGTATAAGTTAACAGAGTGAAAAAATAATTTCCCAGCGGGACTAATAAAGGATTCTTCTTCTTCTTCTTTTCATGTCGTAAGATAAGACCTTTTGTGAATAAGGTCTGTATGTCAGTGTAAAAAAGCAACAAAAACACCAGAATGAGCACTTTCTTTACATTATATTTATTACATAGTAAAAAGTACATTACCTTTCATTTATATATACACATTATATTCACGTAATTTCCTGCTCAAGCAAGACTCGGCTCCTGATAAGACTCCCCTACAACAAATAAACACACAGCTTACAGTGTCTCATGTTGGTGGCTCTATAAGGCTGTAGTGTTACCTGACTGCCAACTGTTCTCACGTGGAAAAGTTCATCTCTTCTTCCCCTCAACTCAATAAATAACATTTCACATCACTGAGAGAATCCCAGGGCCACGCTGAGTGGATGTTAAGCATCTACACCTAACTCTAGGTCACATATTTGGCATTAAAATTTTGAATTAGTGTCTATCAGTTTGTCAGGCGTCATGTCATTGAACACAAGGCAGAATTAGCATGCAAGAATGCCGAAAGATGGAAGCCAAGTGGAGCAGCTAAAAACCTTACCGAATCCAGAAATAGCACTGAATTTATAGCACAACCTTTTACTTTGAAATCTGAGTCTTTTACTATGTACTTTATACATTTTAGTATTTTTTTTTTTTTAAATGTCCATCCTATTTTGTCCAATGGGCTCTATTTACATATTTCAATGCTCTGCTATGTCAACTTTTTAAAGGCCCCAATGCACATGAATACATTATTGAACTGAAATTAAGTTTTTTAAATAACCTGTAGAAAAAATACAGAAATGGAGATGGCTACTTTTCAAAGTAAAACATTTCAATGCTATAAATGCAGTGGTAAGTGTTCAGTAATGATTACATTTAACAATAAGATGTTAAGTTACTGCTATTATTAGCTTCCATAGATTTCCATGTGATATGATGGGTAACCCAGTCTTGTTACATAAAGAGCTCCTGAGTGGATTGTTGCAGCACGCTACACAAACATGATCAAATGACATCAATACTCAAATCTTTTACTATTTGTTAGACTTATCATAAACCATACAAGTTACTACTTGGATCTCCAACTCTCCTCCGTACAGCGAACCAAGCTCACGGGTATCTACATTATGGAATGTTGTAGATGTGACGTCTCCAGTCCATCTGACGAGGCTTCATGTGCTCACGGTCCCTCGTTGTTTAGTGGAAGAGGAACTCATAAGTTGCCCAAAATCAAAACTTGTCTTTTGTTGTTGCTCATGCAGAATTGAAAAGAAATACAGAGAACAGGCCTGTGTGTGTGTGTGGCTGTTACAGGAGAACACAACAGAACGTGGTCTCTGAAAAAAAAAAAAAAACTGAATAGTATATAAATAAAGTAGTTCTTCTGTAGTTTCCAATTAGACACTGATGCCTCTGTGGTGCGATATAACAGCTCTATTAAGACCTCTGGAACATCCTACTCAGGTCAAAGCTCTGGAAATCCTATTTAATCAACAACATGCAGTACAGAGAATCCAAATAATTTACTGTCCTGAAATCTCAAGCTTAATATGAAGCACAGTGACGCCATGAGGTCAGCCTTGTCTTATCAAGTTAAAAATCTAGGGGGAAGGGGGAGGGGGTGTATCCTGCATGTGTGTCTTCTTCTACTGAAAACTTCTGAATGATTTCCAACAAATTCATGAGAAAACACGGGAGTGACGGTGCTAACTCTACACTAAACCCCAGTTCTGATATACCACATTTTTAATTATGTCCAACATCAGGATAATGCATTTGGGACTGAAAACAACTGATTATCTTAAATACATGAACCCGATGGTGATCATATGAGGAATAATCCCACACTCACATATGAAAATTGTTTTTTTCAGGGCTGGAACAGAAACACTGAAGTCATGAGGCCATGTCCCCCAAAGCTGGTGCTATTTTAGATTTTTTTTTACTACCAACTTATCTCAGACAGAACCAACCCAACAGTGAATGTGTGTGTATAGTGTGTGCTTATCAAAGGCTGATGTGTCTTCTTCCTCTATGCCATAGAGCTCTGTTGTTCTCCACAAACTATTAAAACATTAATGAGCTTCACTGTGTCGCTGAGTGGCATGCTCATGTTCATGTTACCATGAACACACACTGCCACAAACACTCACTGCTACTTCTACTCAAAATGCATTAATCCGCCGCTGATAATAGTCCCAACGAATCTATTACTTCTTCCTGTTTGAGAAACGTTTGTTAAAAACTACTGTTTTTATGAACAACTGAGCACATTAAAAAAATGAAACTCTATATTTGTGAGGTGTTTTTAGAGATTTAAGTCTTCAGTATTCAGTATTGAGAGACACACTAACACATTAATTTTTATTTTATTTTATTTTTATGAGGTTTTAACATGTTACAATGGCTATTCTCTTCCAAGAATAAAACCTTGGTGGGAATAAACTGAATTAGAATATGTATTATACTACTAAAAAAATATAATGCATTGAGTTTAAAAATACTGGAATCAGCCAATAAAATGCTCACTGTGTGTAGTAAATCATAAACTCTTCCTAGGCCGCCAAAACACCCAAAAAAATAGTGAGGACGGGACCTCAGTGGACCTCTCAATGGTAGCTACAGCACATCTACATTTTTGGCGAACCAACTTTACCTCAACATGAATTCACTGTTCCTGAATATCTGGACTTGTTGTTTTTTAACAATGTCATATGTTTAGGGGGATTTTTCCTTTAAATAAAATGTGGTATAATTGAGGTGTCACATCGATTTTGTCTTCTCGAACACATTACATCATTTAAAAAAACCTGGTGACAAGTTCTTGAAGTTGAAGTCTGTTGGATCCAGTGGTTAAAGGAGTGGTGGTCTGGACAGATGACAGAGTGGGGTGGAGGGGAGCTTGAGTTACTTGACCTCGTCAGAAGGGCTCGTAGGTCTGGGCCCAGGAAGCAGCGGAACAGGGGACGTGGCCTCAATCAGGGCGGGGTTCAGGATGATTGGCAGGGACATGGGCGGGACTCCCACTTGCAGGGGGGAGGCGAGGGGCTGTAGGATGAGAGGGGACTGGGTTAAAGGGGAGGGAGCCTGGGCAGGGGACGCTGTTAACGGCACCGGCATGGGGGGCATCGAAGGTGGGACCGGAGATGAGCGGTCTGATCCTAAAAAACAGAGAAGAGAAGTTTCAGTACAGCTGAGTAACTGTCGCATGACTTAGTGTCACTAATAAATTCAATCAAAGTTATCATATTTCTTTTAACTTTAAATAGATGATCAACCTGTGATGAGTCTTATGGGTCCTGTTCAGAACTGGTATTAACAAGTGTACTCAGTGATCTGATCACAAGTGGACAGCTCTCAGAACAGGTCGCATTGAGGAGACACTGAGATTGGATCTTTGAGACCACATTCAGAGGTGGTTTGAGCCACATATGGCCACATTCTATAAGCAATGTGTAGTGAATGTGTCCTGGGCCACATTGAGGACTGCCTACTCAACTGAGGTCCAGCTGGAATCCGCGGGTCTCTGCGCTGCTCAGCTGAGTGCTTATTTGCCTCGCAGCATGGAAATGGCTTTGGTGCTCTACTGTATACGGTCAGTATTGTATTAAAATATATCTTATCTACAGACTACATAACAACAATAAGACTAGGCATGGCAAGTGCATTATTACCATACTGTTGGAGGTCTCTGCACAGAGCTGACACCGGAGCGCTCTCTCTGCTCCCCGGCTCTCTGAAGCTCTGTACTGTGTATTGTTGCCCGGCAAAGGCAGCCGTGTTGCTAGCATGGAGGTCTTCGGGTATCGGCGGTACAATAACTTTTCAATGTGATGTTAATAAAATGGGCCTGAATGGAGGAATATGTAGGATATTACTACTGATATTCCTGTAATATTACATCTCAGTGTCTGCTATCATTATGACTAGGCAACAGCTTGGTTCCATCATTACTTTCTGTCAGTGGATATCTTTCACAAACACTGTAACTGGGACACGTTTGGATTGTTTAACATTACGTTTACAACTGTGATATGGTACTCAGTGTCCCTTTGACCACAGCTCAGCTAATTAACGTTAGCTATATTTTCTATCTCAGGCAAATTTGTGTCGTTCTAATGGACAAACGCACAAATACAGGTTTGTTTAAAAACAAACGCAATGGACAGACATACCTTCCGTGTGTTTTCTCTCCATTTTGTGATGATCAATGTAGCCGTGTGTTACCTTTATCAAGCACTAGCTTTAAAATAGCTTAATCAGGGGCCTGGGCTGCTGGTGTTTTGGGTTACTGAGCGACCCTGTTAACTGGAACCGAACCGAACTTCAGCCGAATGTGTCTCCACACAAGTCTGCACAAATGCTGTGGGAAGGTGCCGCATATGAGCTGAATGAATGCAGTCAGAGGGCAGCTTCATCCCATCCACAACACACAACAACACACAACCCACTCTCATGAGAGCTATACTGAGCTAAAGGATTTGCACCTCAGTATCGCCGAGGGGTGTGGTAAAGTGGTGATATTTATCAGTTTGGATATTTACTTATACTCTTCACTAGTGTCAACATAATTTGACCATTGACCACCACTGACCACCACCGACGTAATCATCATATTTGGTTTTAACAGATATTTTGGGCACTGGTTCTGAACCTGGAGGTTTCAACCCCGATAAGGAGTCACCAAAGCTTCACAGGGGGTGACAAAGCCTTCTTAATTTTAAAGGGTGCAAGACAACTTTTTTAAAATGAGGCAGGAGTGAGCATGGCTCACATACCCCCACTCTCACCGTTCCCACAACACTGTCAATGATCATATCAACTTTGTTCCTGAGTAAAATAGTTTCTGAGTTGTGCTACGGAAATAGAATAGAAGCTGAAAATAATCACTTTTTTGAGAGAAAATAAAAAAAAAATGTTATAGCATCACCCTGGAATTCTAACCTCAGAAAGGCACAACTAGACCATATTGTCAAGCCGCAATATTCTGACCCAGAAACGATACTGAAATTAAAAAAACGTCCAGTTTTTTGAGGGCTAACTGAAGACCTGAACACTAGCTACATTCACATCACTGTCTGCTAAACAGCCTCGTCCTGCAAAGAACAGTAACCAGTTAAAACAACCAAAGACCTAATGGAACAATGGCCAAGAATCAAGGAGAAGAAAACACTGAATTTGTCAAAAAAGAAGCCAATTAAATATGCATAATTGTTCAAATAAAAAACAAATATACCATACCGAATTGTATTAATAGTCCCTAAATATCACAGAGGAACTCATTCACAGGAAATAATCTGCTCAAAATTCACCCAAATGACTTGTTTTACACAAACGTCCTGTAGTTATTGTGTTCACTATTTGGGTTAATTATACAGTTTTTCAGCTGTTCTGTACTGTTATTGTTATGCATTGAATATAAGATATAGAATATATGAGGCATCCATAAAACATGTCACTTAATCAGAGGTCATCAGTTTACTCCGATAGAAATGGGTCCCCTGAGCTAAAAGGTCGGGAACCACCGATCTAAAACACAAAGCTGAACTACGCGCGAAAACTAACCTACTGCTAAAAGTGGAAAAAATCCAACAACTGTCTAAATACTGAACTACTTGTCCACCCTGACAGAGCTCACAAATGGCAGGCTGATCACAGACATGACTGTGCTGGAAACCTTCAGTGTTTTACCGTTGGCACTGGCTGGTTGGGGCTCCTGGGGTGATGCCGGCCTGCTGGGGGTCCGTGTCTCTGCAGGGGGAACTGGGACTGGGGAGGGCGGCTGAGCAGGAGGTGGAGACACCTGAGGGGAAGACGGCCGGCCTGCTGATGGTGTTGACTGCACAGGCTCTGCTGGAGGATTGGGTACAGGATCTAAAAATGAAGATGATTTATGAGAAACACCAGTGTTGAGATCCTGGTACCACAACAAGCTAAAATGCACGTCATTATGTTGTCCAGAATGGTGAAAGCTAAAGAAGCTCTATGTGAGTGCCTGCTGTGTACCTGATATGACAGTCTGTTTGAACAGCTCCTCCCTCAGGTGAGGCAGGAAGCAGACGATTCGTTCCCAGGTTATTTCCCACAGGTCTGAGTACCCCGTCCTGGAATCAGCGCTGTGAAAGATCCCTGCTGTGTCCATCACCAGCAGCATGTTCTTTAGAGACTCAGGGATTGCCTCCAACTGCACATACAAAAGCAGAAGCAGTACATCAGCTCGGCCACAGAGTCAGTTCAATACCAAACCTTTAAGTGGAACTGAATCCCAGAGTTCTGGCTGAAGTGCCTCTAAGCTGGAAATTGAAAAAAATGCCTCTAGAAAGTGAAAAAAGTATCAACATGGGCAACTGGGAGGGTGGGCTAAGACATGCCGGTGTTTTTGCAGCCTGGAAAAAGTCATTTTAAAGTCTGGATTGTTATTTAAAATAGAAATTAAAACAAATCTCGCAGTGAAGACCTGAAGACAGGTTACTTTCGCTGATGCAACATTCACAGGAAATAATATATGCAAATGGATCATTTTACACAAACGTCCTGCGGTTATTGTGCTCACTATTAGGGTTAATTGTACAGTTGAATATGAGCTATCCATAAAATATGCCAGGGTCATCAGTTTACGGTACTCAATGATAGAAAAGGGTCCCCTCAGCAAAAAGGTTGGGAACCACTGATCTGAAACACACAAAGTTGAACTACGAGCTAAAACTAAAACTAAACTAAAACTAACCTACAGCTACTAAAATAACCTAACAACAGTCTAAAATCACTAACTAACCTACTCAATACTATAAATACACAACTAACTATAACATTTACACTAAAATAATCTATGCTAACAGGACAATCTAACTACTCAATCACTATATTAAAACCACACAATTTGCTCAACCCACTCTCCATTAAAACTCCTCTCCTCTACTCCTCAGAGTCGGGATAGAAACGTTAATTTTATAGGAGGGGGCAGGTAAGGGGTAGGGTTGCCACGGTAGTCGTGTTACCACTGTTAAACGGTGGCTGGGCACACACCAATGACATTACGTCCCCACCGTCCCCACTGTCCCCACCTTCGTTTTGCTATTTTTATGGAAATACAGTGCGTTCAGAAAGTCTTCAGACCCTTTCACTTTTTTCACATTTTATTATGTTGCAGCCTTATGCTAAAAAAGAAAACTATTTTTTCCCCTCATCAATCTACACTGCTACTTTGCTATGACACTTGAAAGTTAGCTTCCCATTTCCCTTGACCGCAGAGGCCAGACACACAGCCACCTGACAGTAAAGCTCAAAGTAAGCAAAGAAATATTTTCTTGTAAAATATCTGGTGTTATCAGTAACACCAGTGTTGTCACAAGTTTCTTAACCAGTGGGAACATTTCCTCACTGTCAAATCCCTAGTAGGGCAGCTGGTTGGTGACAAAAGCTTTCTCCATGCACATCACTAGCCTCCAGATCATCTAGAAGCAAAATTCAATTGCAATAGCTGTGTTTTTACCAGTAGAGTCACTACAGTCACTAGGCGTATTCACAACACAATATGTAGAATTCAAATACTTGGCACTAAAGTGTCAAGGTTTGGACCTGAATCCATCAGAAACACTACTAAATACCCATATACATTGGTTTTCAACTGACAGATGAGGTTTTTTGGTTTAGTTTTGGGGTTTCAGCTTTTAAATCCTGGCAAATACATTCCAAACTGTACCACGTTTGGTGATTTTTATATTTACCACTTTTTTTCGTCTTCATTTCTTAAAGCGGATTCCCTATAAAAGTCTTTCAGTCTGTGAGATACTGTTTTTGTGTTCATTCACCAATGCTTGATCAGACATGATGATAGATGAACAACTGGATTTCCAACAAAATGTGAATGAACACACAGAAGTTAGAGAGGAGCTAATCGAGATGGATGATAGATTCTAAAGACTGAAGTTGTATAGCCCAGTAATGACAAAACATGTGTAACATGGCAGTATTTGGGCATTCCCATGAACAACTGTTCCAATATTTACATGTCTTTCCACCACACCTGAATCTATATAAATAAAGCCATTTACCATTTACACCAGTCTGTCAAATCATTCCAGGATCAACCCTGATCAACCCTGCAGAGAGGCTGCAGCTAGCTTTTAAAGTGCATCACATCAGAGATAGAAAAGAAAGACTCACACAGTGAATACAGGCATCAGCTAACCGTCTGATATATCAGTCAGATTTAGCTCTATGCTAGTATTATCTCTATCCTTACCAGTAAGTCACTGGATCCTGCGTGCATGTACTTGTCCATGAAATCCAGAATGGTGAGCCAGAGGGCAGCGAAGGTCGGCAGGGACAGCAGAGGAGACAGGTGTTGGAGGAAAACCTGGACACATGGAAAACAATCACGCATGGTGATGAGCTCAGTTCAGCCAGGTTCAACCTGGAGTTCTCTTGATACATTACTTTAATAGACTCAATGGGGCATATTGCAGCATGCAGCATGCAGTGCAAGGCCAGACTTGAAACATGTCCAGTTTATCAAATGATGTATTCTATCAAAGTATTACCTAAAATTCTTAGTATTGTTAAGATATTGTCCCAATGTCCCTTGATTTTCAAGAGCTACTTCCCAACTTGTGTAGCTTCAGTACTATATACAGTATGTATATATACTGTATATACTGCATATACATTTATATACTGTATATATATATATATATATATATGTATTTGGGTTTGACATCAAAAGATGAATATGAGACGAGAGATCAGTATTTTTGCTTCCATTTCAAGGTATTTACATCTAGATCTGTTAAAAAAGAAAATAGCATCATTTATAAGAGAACACCAAATTTTTAGGTGAGCAAAAGTATTGGAACAGTTGGATTTAAAATAGAATAAAGTTAATAATACTTAATATTTAGGTGCAAATACTTAGCTTGCAATTACTGCATCAAGCCAAAACCCACTGACAGCACCAAACTTTTGCATTCTTCTTTTGTGATGCTTGTCCAGGCTTTCACCGCAGCCTCTTTCAGTTGTTTGTTTCGGGGGGTTTCTCCCTTCAGTTTCCTCTTAAGCAGTAAAATGCTGCTCAGTAGGGTTTAAGTCTGGAGATTTGGAGACTTGGCCAGTCTAAAACCTTCCACTTCTTTCCCCTGATGAACTGGTTTTTCTGACAGTGTGTTTTGGGTCATTGTCTTGCTGCATGGTGAAGGACTTCTGAGTTCATTTTGCTGCTGCCATCATGTGTTACATCATCAGTGAAGATCAATGAGCCGTCCCAGAAGAAGCCACACAAGCCCAGGTCATGAGATGAGACACAGATGAGCTTGTGTGTCTGTCTTTCTCCACACATTAGCTTTTTCAGGTTCATCTTTGTCTCATCAGTCCAGAAAACTTTGTCCCAGAACTTTTGAGCCTCGTCTCTGTACTTTGTGGCAAACTCTAATCCGGCCTTCCTATTTTTATTGGTAATGAACGATTTGCATCTTCTAGTGTAGCCTCTGTACTTTTGTTCCTGAAGTCTTCTGTGAACGGTGGGTTGTGATACTTTCACTGCTGCTCTCTGGAGGTTGTTGGTGACACTGTCACTGACAGTTGTTTCAGGGTTTTTCTTTACATCTCTCACAATGTACATCTCTCACAGTCAGTACACCAGTGGTTTCTTTCTTCTTCTTCTTTTTGTTCCAAATGGTTGTACTGGCTATAGCCAATGTTTGTGCAATGGCTCTGATTGATTTTTCATCTTATGTTAGCTTAAGAATTGCTTACTTTTCTCCCATAGACAGCTCTCTGGTCTTTATGTTGGTTACACCTTTTGAACTATAAATGCAGTCTGCACAGGCGTTCAGCACTATTCACTGTTTGGACAATCAATGTAACAGAACACACTTGGGCAACAAAAAAACAACGATATCTTCTTCTTATCTTCTTAGTTTTTCACAGATGTAGATGTAAATACCTGGAAATAGAAGCTGAAATTCTGATCTCTTGTCTCATATTCATCTTTTGATGTCAAACCCAAATATTTTCAATGTATAGCAAAAAAAAAATGGAATTGGCCACAATAGTTTTGGAGGGGACTGCATATAGTGTGTGTATAGTGTGTGAGTGTTCCTGGTTCCCTCCACAAAAAGCTGATGGGATTGTTCATTGGCTTTTGGATTATTGCAGAAATTAAGCTTTGTGGCAAAGGAACGTTCCTGATACGTTTTGTTCGGCAATATAAGCTTCACAAATGAACACCACTTTATGATTTTGGGGCGTAAATACAATTGCAAGAAGTTAAACGCTAACATTACGCTACATAGGCAGACATCCAAATCATGTGCTCATGTGGAGACGTTTGCTGCTTGTTGTTAGTGTGTACTGCAGTGTGTGCTGTTTTGAACCTTTGACAGGAGTGTGCAGGCTCTCATTCTGGTCTCCTCCATACCGCCCACATCTGCTGGGCTGATGTTGTCGAGCAGCTTAGTCAGCAGGGGAAAAAGCACCTGCAAACACAAACACACACATTGATTTGTTTTATAATAACCAACATCATTGGACCCCACTCTGTATAATTTAAGGGTAGACAGAAGATTTGATAGTAAGTGCAGACATAAAGCTTGTCCTCTCGTTTCTCACCTTATTGAAGCAGGACTCCCACTCAGTTGCATCAAGTGTCTGCAGATCGTGGACTAGCAGCGCCCTCTGGAGGTAGGTGAGGGCCTGCATACGAACCTGTCGCCTGGCATCACAGCACAGCCAAGCAATGCCTGGAGTGGGCAACAATATAACAAACATTAGCTGTAGTGGCGCTTCAAACTGACCCGAAGCCTGTTATGTTAAGCTCTTCTTATGAACTCAGAAGAGAAACAGATTGCATACATTTATGGGTGCATGAGGATGATCAAGGGCATTAACATCTTGATATACATGTTAGAGCCAGTCATCAACATGAAC
Organism: Pterois miles; assembly: GCA_947000775.1. Classification (NCBI taxonomy): domain Eukaryota; kingdom Metazoa; phylum Chordata; class Actinopteri; order Perciformes; family Scorpaenidae; genus Pterois; species Pterois miles. Next base: position 1,327,633 of record CAMQGK010000256.1, read on the forward strand.
CCTCTTGGTCTCATAAATGGCTATTATAATAAAGCCTGGTATAGAGCTTGTAAGTAACAACAAACTGAAGTTGAAAAAATGTAAGAATGAGCAATGAGTAAGAAATTATACAGCTTTTCCACCACATATTTTTTTAAATTATAAAATAACTTGCTCAGTACATACTGTATTTGTTCACAATTCTTTTTGTTCACAAATTGAAGGAATAACTTCCTAAAAATTTTTTATGTTTATGTTAAGAAATGAACATCAGCCAATAAACCATTATCTTGTTTTTTTTTATACGGTCCTGCATGATTATGGCCAAAATAATAATCATGATTATTGTTATTATTATTGTTGTTATTACTATCACAAATATTGAGATCACAATTATTTATCACGATTACTCATTGACTTTAGCAACAACATATTTTTATTGCATATATTATTAATATACAACAATATTATATAGCAATATAAAGCATTCTAGTAAAACACCACAATTAAGTATTGCTTCAAAAATTGCCATGTCTCAACAAAAAAAAGAGCATTATAAGCTTCATTAAAGGATAGCGTTCTTTTTCAACCTGGACCCTATCTTTTCATGTTTTTGTGTTAAAGTATCTAATGGGGAAAACACTTTGAAACTGGTCCAGGATTGAGGGAGAACACTGAACGTTGCCACTGACAGGCTCGGATTGTTATTCTAGATTGAAAGTACCCTACAGAGAAATTACTTTTTATATAACTTATAACAATAACTTTTTGTTATTGTGTCTTGCTGCCAGAAGACAACAATGGAAACATCAGTAAGAGAGAAGTTGGTGATTGAGAGGCGGCGTTGCCAGAGTTTGTTGTGTTGGAGTACAGACAGCGTGGCTCAGTGTTGTCTACAAGATTTTCAATGTCATGGCTGACTATAGAGATGATTTTCACAGTGTGGATGCGATGCAAAATTTCAGAATGACACTGAGCAAGACACACAATAACATACAGACCGGATAAAGAAAGAAAGAAAAAGAAGAGGTTAGGGTCCTTTCTATAATGTCAGACATCTAAAATAACAATCAGAGCCTGTTAGTGGCAATAACAAGCACTTTCACTGGATGTAAACTGACAGTACACCGGGTTGTCCCAAATGATTACTGTATTTTTCGCACTATAAAGCGCACTTCAAATTGCCCAGCTGTTTAACTCACTGATGATGAAGGATTTGATGGGTTTGTGAAAGAGGAATGCACTGAAAAGTGAGTGTATTGATTTGTATTTCATGTGTTACAACTGAAAAATGTTGAGTTTTTGAAGTTATTGAGTTATTAAATGAATTGAATAAAGTTTGACTTATCTGACCGTTTTTGTTTTGCGTAATGTGCCTTATAATCCGGTGAGCCTTATAGTGCGAATAATACGGTACATTACAGCGTGTTTAGTGGGTGACGGCTGCAACATTCTCCATAAATATTTGACTGACTGAAAGTGTCCTCATTAGTCGCTTAGACACAAACACATGGGAAGATGGGGACCAGGTTGAAAAATACAGAAATTCCCCTTTAAAGTACTATTTACACGACTGCATTAGAGTGTCCATCTCTGGTATATTGGGACAAGGGCCTACCTTGCAGCAGCGGGCACCAGCAGCTGGTCCATAGAGTCTGGGAATCGGCCTCGATCTTCCTTCCTGCAGCCTCCAGATGGCGCTGCTCCTCTGCCCAGGAGCTGTAGATGCTGGCAGCTCGTGTATGCAGCGTGTGCATCAGGTCTAACAGCTGCACAATCACACACACCAAAACCAGTATTAACAATAACAGGATGTATGGTAGAAGTGTAGGATGGTGACACAGTCAAGTAAAGCCAAGTGAATAGCAAGTGTGTATGGTCATTTTGAGGTTTAACAGTCAGTTACTAAAGTCCTTACTACATCTGTCTCTTCAAACTATTTAGCATGGCAGTTACGCACAACAGCGTATGTGATAAAAGCAACATATTTGTCACAGATGTAGGTTTACATATGTTGTGAAAAGATACAGATATTGGGGCACAGCTAATTTGTCTCAACTGTTACAGAGTCTGTCCTCAGTCCGAACCAGGACTACTAACTAACATTACAGATTCTGTTCTCTCAGTCTGAACCAGGACTACTAACTAATGTTACTGAGTCTGTCCTGAAGCAGCTCTAACTCTGGCTCTGCTAGAGATGTGCAAGATATTGTTGTTAGGGACTTTAGACGTAATTTATTCATTTAACTGTTATTTAAATCTTGAGGAATAATTGAGAACATGCCTTCATTTTCAATGAGGCTCAGAGTAAACACACAAAAGTAATTGAAAAACACGGACACAAATAGGACAAATAAATAAATAAATACAGTACAATTATTAAAGAGAAGAATAGTGACACACAATTACAAGATGATTAGGTTAGTTAAAACACATTACAGTTTCATAAAAATTGGAACTACAGGGCAAACAAAATTATTTAAAAACAATTATCATTATAATATCATATCATATCAAGATCGTGAATCCAATATTGCATATATGTATATTGCATCATATGGTGAGCTGAGTGTATCATATGGTGAGCTGAGTGTATCGTCACACCCCTAGTTGCCAGTAACCTGTACTCACAGTTTGTGAGTGAGTTTGTCAGTGATACTGAGCTTTGGTAGAACTTGTTGGCCTTGAACCTCTTGGCATGTGTTGCTAACTGGCCATGATAAACTCCCATCTAAAGAACAAAAAAAATTATGATGTGTTGATAGGTGTGTTATGAAGCTATTTATTATGTGTTTTTTGCTGTGTTGCTATGAAGCCATGTGTTAGCTTCATAGCAACACATTGCTTAACCATTTTGAAAAATGGCTGCCATGGCCCCCCCCCCGGAGCTAAATTTGCAGTGCCCTGATATTTATACTGTATCTTTTCATAAAATATAAACTTACAGTACATCTGTGCCAAATGTGTTGCTTTTATTGCAAAACGCACAGTTGTTATGAATATTTCAGCTTAGCTGCCCCATTAATTTGATGCAATCAGTATCAATACTGTATATTATAAACATTAAATGATGTAGGTTTTTTTTTTAACTTTTGACTCCTTTGAGGTATTCAATCCAAATCAGTTAAGTCTGCAAATTATATGGATCTAATTGTACAAAGGTGCAGAATTTCAGATCACTCTTTAAGGTTGGTAAAATTTCAAATAAAGACTGAGGCTTATCATCATACAGACCTTTAGGAAAGTAATTTATAGTGCCAGAAACTCTGGATAATAACAATAACAGCATATTAACCTTTAATGGGGACCTATCATGAAAATTCTTTGTCAGTGCTTGTTCATATCCATCTGGGTATCTGGAGTGCCTACCAACAAGCTCGAGAACTACCTTTGCTAAGATGGATCATATTTTTCTCACAAGCCAATCATACCAGACTGGGCTTTATGAGGAGAGGGGTCTTAAAGAGACAGGCGCTAAAATGGAGCATTTCAGACAGAGGGTGAATACAGGTATATTCAGACAGTATGAGAAAAAAATAATGTGTTTTTGGACATTAAAGCATGTAAACAGGCTTAAGTAGAAACCGAAAATACAAGTATGAACCTGGAAATGAGTATGTCATGTCCCCTTTAACTTTACATTCCCACCCAAGCCAACAGCACAACCCAAACAGAGGACAAGTGGGATACTATCAGGGCAGGTGTAATGTTCTGATCCAATACTGACATGACAGCTGTAAGGAAAGCTTCATTATGCAAAATGTACACCCCCCCGCTGAATAATAATCATTAATGGGTGAAACAAGATGCTGGGCTCAAATCAACATAAGGTAGAAGGGTAAAGAGCGCTGTTGTACTTACGTCCTGACTAACCTGTAATGACACCGTGTGGTAGCTGGCCGGGACACCTTCGTCCTCCTCCTCATCACTGTGAGAACGTGATGGACGCTGGCTAGATGGCCGGTTGCCACCTCGCCTTGTGCCACCTCCACCCTCCTTGTCCCTTCCCCCTGCTTTCTTCCTTATCCGGGACTTGGAGGAGTCATACTTGTGACTCTTCTTCTTGTCGTGGTTGCGGTAACCTGAGGAAGCAAATTATTGTAAATAAATGTATCATATTTGGGATCTAAAAGTAGAGGCAGAGCTCTCTCTTTGCCCACTCAAGGGGTCTGGGCTGAATGTCCAGTGATTGCTAGAACTATGGTATTGACTATTCAAGATCAGAAGGCAAGATCAGAATTCGAAAATGTACATTTAATAGGAAGTGTGCAAGTGTCTTTTGATGTTAATGTACTGTATGTGTAATCTTTTCTGATTTCTTAAGTGTTCTCGGCTGTGGTCGTGTGGTCACAAGATGAGCAGTTTAATTCCCGGCTCCTCTGGTCAAATGTTGAAGTGACCTTGAGCAAGATACTGAATCCCTAATTGCTCTTGAAGGCTAAGCCATTGGTGTGTGAATGAGCCTTTAGATTAGATACTGATGGACAGGTTGGCACCTTGCATGGCGGCCTCTGCCATCAGTGTATGAATGTGTGTGTAAATGACTGAATGATGACATGTAGTATAAAGCAGTTTGAGTCATACTGTAAATGCAAGTCCATTTACCACTCCCAAAGATGTTTAACTGAGGTCTGTTGATTGGGGAGAGAAAGCACTGTTGGCAACATGCACCAGGGCCCAGTTTCAGAAAGCGGGTTTAACAAAATCTGAGCCTAATTCTGAAGTCTGAGTTGACTAATCCTGGAAGGGGAAACTCTGAACAGCTGATCACTTAAATCAACTTGGAGTAGGTTAGACCTGAACATAAAAAGCCATCAAACCTCTGATACCACGATTCACCATGACAACATCAAATTTTAATCTAGTCTATGAAGAGGTATTAATGCATATGCATAATGTACATTTGAACTGCGCACATTTATCTCAAAGAGCAGTGTTCCTTAATCAATGATAAAGTGGTGGAATCTGACTGTGTATTAGACTTAGCAGCCCATTTTTCCTGGCCTGCAGCCGTTACACACCCCTGTGCTACCTGGTATGGTCCATTATCACAGCAAAAAGGGCCGTCATGAACTCATCACACCCAAAACGGCCTGATCCTCAAAACAACCTCGGAGCTGTGGGCCATTTCCAAAACTTTCCATTTGTCTTGAAACCACCTTGAACAAAGAGATGTGAGCACACACACGCACACACAGGCGCACACACACACACACACACAGACACACACACGCTCAATAGAGTAATAGCAGGTTTTGCACTGTCTATTAGTATCTCATACAGATTAGCGCCTCAGCCCAGTGCTTTGATCGACCCATCGCTTTTGTTCGTCTGTGTAAAGCTCTGTTGACAGCATGTATCCAATGGCCTGGAGCACTAGGAAGAAATGAATAGGCCATCACCTAGTCCAAAGCACAAGAGCACAACTGCCATTTAATCCCTGTCATACTGTAGATCACAAACAGCAGAAGGAGGGATGAATGGAAAAAGGGAAGAAGAGGTTTTAGGAGCAGATGACAAGAAGGTTAAAGGGTGGAGAGAGGAAGAAGAATGTAGGGCAGGACACCGAGGAACAGACTGAAGGCTCAGGGCTGACACTATAAACCTGTCAGACTATCCATCCATCCATCGTCAACCGCTTATCCCGTTAAGGGTCGCGGGGGGAGCCGATCCCAGAAGGCTGGGTACACCCTGGACAGGTCGCCAGTCCATCGCAGGGCACATAGAGACAGACAACATATAGACAGACAACCATTGACGCTCACATTCACACCTACGGGCAATTTAGAGTCATCAATTAACCTAAACAGCATGTCTTTGGACTGTGGGAGGAAGCCGGAGTACCTGGAGAAAACCCACGCTGACACGGGAACATGCAAACTCCACACAGAAGAGTCCCAAGCCAGAATCGAACCACATCGGTGGTGTAGTGGTTAGCGCTGTCGCCTCACAGCAAGAGGGTCGCAGGTTCGATTCCAGCTTGCGGCTCTTCTGTGTGGAGTTTGCATGTTCTCCCCGTGTAAGCGTGGGTTTTCTCCGGGTACTCCGGCTTCCTCCCACCATCCAAAGACATGCTGTTTAGGTTAATTGATTACTCTAAATTGCCCGTAGGTGTGGATGTGAGCGTGAATGGTTGTCTGTCTATATGTTGTCTGTCTCTATGTGCCCTGCGATGGACTGGCGACCTGTCCAGGGTGTACCCCGCCTTCGCCCTATGCCAGCTGGGATCGGCTCCAGCCCCCCCGCAACCCCTAACGGGATAAGCGGTTGACGATGGATGGATGGATGGATAGTTTGAATCAAAAGTTTCTACACACTGCTAAAACAACATTTGATTCATGGAACAGTCTTTACGGCCTGGAATAACTAGGTCAAACCATGGCAAATACAGAAAATACTACAGGTTTAGAGAAGAAGGAGAGAACGACTGATTTCTGTGATTTGGTTAGCATACTTTTGTCAGCACAGTTAAATATCTCAACGCAAGGGTGTTTTAATCTAGCATTTATGCCCATGGAAAATAACGGCTACACATGTACAGCATGTGTGAAAAGCGAGCCATTACACCTGGGGTGAACTGTTGAACAGACACTGAAGGATAAGTTCATACAGAAGTGGCATAATAAAGTAAAATAAGGTGATCCATTGTATGAAAACAGCATGCTTAGCAACAACCCCATAACACGAGGAAGATATGAAGGTGTGAATAGGACCTAGTGGCTCTGACCTTTGCAATGTAAACTTTTGTAATTGAGAAGTATCAGATTTAGTCTAGTGAATGCCTGACAGTTATCGAAGTAAATTTTGTTAATACACTCAGATGAACCAGAAGTTCTATGTACATTAGGTGCCTTCTTAAGGAATAGTTTACCTTCTTCAACTCATGTTGAACCTGCTGGGGAGCCTCTGTTTTGGCATCATTGTTATTGCATGTCAAAACCATGTCATCATGTCACGCAATGAAATCTGAATCAAGGACCTAATAACAAGGGGCACTCAACCGATTTTACACAATAGGATGAGTTTATTTTTCATTAGGGATATTATCATTAGGGATACTAAGCCCCGGAGGAGCTTTGTCAAGTCTAACAAATACTGTAACCCTGATGATGGCATCAGGGTTATCTCAGTTTGACTGGGGACATGGAGTCTCTGCCTCTGCGAACTGATTTGGACCAGTATTATTATTGGTTTGTTGGATGTGCAACACTAAATCACTGGAGTATCCTTTTAGTTAGGTAAGCAGAACTATGAAATCATTCAGTAGATTGTATCCCAAAGCTCATGCTATACCAATAGTACATACTGATTTGACCCAAATGTAGAATCATATATCAGATATCATACTGATAAGCAAAAAATCTCCAGTCTGCACTGGATCAGTCTTCCTCGTCTACTGTATCCCACAATGCAAAGTGCTGGAATAGTACAGGCTTTTTTTTTTGTTTGTTTTTTGTTTGTTTTTTTTACATTTTTCATAGTTATATCATCACAAGATCCACTTCTGAAAAATTTTGAGGCAAAAAAATCGACTATGTTAGAATACTGACAGTTTTACAATATTAAATGGCAAATCAAGCATTTTCTCCAACGTTTTTGGAGATGAGAAGCTCCATAAACTGCCCTGACAGCTAGCCAGATCGCCAGCCAGACAGTCACAGACCGCTATGAGCCGGCTGGAGCTCTCTAGAGACCGGTCTGTATACGAGGGGCTTTTATTTCCTTGTTGACAGATGGCTTGTTTAAATATAACAACACAAATGTCCATTATAAATTAACAGGAAGCTGCGTTTATCTGTCGTTTTGAAATTGAAAAGTAGGGACAGGGAGGAAAACAGCTGCCTCTGATGGGGCAGAGAGATATCCGCTGAGACAACATGACCATTTTAACATTACTCTAATATCTGTAGGGAGATCAGTCCACTGTTAAGTTGCTGTAACTGAAAAAGCAGTTTGAGTAAATTTTGCCAAGTAATGTTTGATATTGCTTACTTCACAATGAGCTGTTTAAGCTGTTTAAGTTGTTTAAGGGGTGGTGAAGCTAAACCTGCAGTATCTTATAAAGCAAACATTGGTCACAATAACAAAAAAAAAAAAAAAGAAATTTAAAATGACTCAGTGTCTCACCTCCATTGAGGCTGGCCTCCACAAACACTCGTATAGCTCTGACACACAGCTCAAAGTTGTCAGGGGTGACGTGGGCGGCATCACGGACGATGAACGACAGTGTTTCTACACATTTGATGAGAGACTTGGTGTCGTGCTGGCCCAGGTCCTGACCCAGCGTGAGACTGTACTGGTTGACCAGTGGGTGATTCAGCTGAGCTTTAGAGTTTACTGGGGGGATCTTACTCATCTCCAGGTCATCTTTCCCAACCTGGAAAAAACATATAAATCACAGGAATACAACTATATTTCAGATTTGATCAAACAGCAACACAAAACAATTATTTTTATGTTAGAATATACTATACATATGAACCTGAACACTTGACTGTAGTGTTGCACGGTATACTGATTCTAGAAAGGTATTGTGATGCCCTGCCATTTAAAATGATACGATACCCCATTTTATTGGCACCAGTACTTCAAGAATGATAGTGATTTAATTGGAGCTGTGAGTTGCGCAGATGAGTGACCGCAGGGCCATGTGTGTTTGTATGTGCATTGCTCTGCTTCCACCAGTGGCAGTGCATGTATAATACATGGTATATCTTGCTGCTCATTATACAGGTAATCTGTGTGTGTGTGTGTGCGTGTGCTGACCACAAGCCATCCACTGCTTGCTACATCCACATCTGTTGCAGAGCGAGGGATCCTGGTCTTGCTGTGGTCAGTGTAGACCCCTGAGTCAGATGTGTAGCCACGGTCCGAACTGACTTCACTAACATGATGAGATGGCAGCTCACTGTCTGACTGGGCTCCTGGAGATGCAAAACACACAAATAGATTATTTTTGAGTGCTTGACATAAGATTTGTTTTAATTTGGATTACAGTTTGGGTTTAAATCTATTTTCAAAAATATCACTATTTGTTTGTGGATTAATCAGCGTTTTTTTTTCTGTGTTCAAAAACACCTTTAAAGCACTAATTTCAAAATTTTGTTAAAAATCCATTAAAAAACTAAACTGATGAGCCTTTTGCATACATATGGCAGTATCTTGACTGGAACTGCTTTGAGGGATGACAAGCATCTAATTATAAACTCAAACAGTCCAAAGGAAAAGTTTGAATGTGAAAACGTCAAACCTTAACATTTTTTTAAACAAAATTAACAGCATTGCATTAATAAAACTTGTGAGGAACAGTATGGACTGTACATTTAAAAGTTACAATTCACACATTTCAATATCAAGAACTCATTAGCCCTCTGAGGGTACAGGGGGGATAGCAGTACATGTCACATAGAAGTGGTGTACAGCATCTGAAAGCTGGGAACCTGAAGATTAATCTGAGATGCTGCTCATCACTGTGTGTCAAGTTGCTCTAAATCAGAAATAAACAGGAATTAATCAATTAATTAACACATTATTTAAAATAAATTGGAAAAGTCTATAAGGGTTTAGAACATTATGATATACTGTAAGTTTGTGATGTGCTATATTATGTCTCAGGAGCATCAGCAATTTTTTGGTTGATACCATTTATTACAAAGATTTGGTGGCAAATTTATCTATTGAGAATTGATAAAAATGATAAATAATCCCTCAAAAATATCACATTTAGACACTAAAAATGGTCTCACTACAAAGAAAAGGCTACTATGGGGACTAACATCGTCACACATGAATACATGAGTCTTAGTTTTATAGTGAATTTATATAATTCCACTGTTTAAAGGACCCTAGTATGCAGAAATATTCAGATACATCATTTTAGAATAGGAGAAAATAACACATTCACTTTAGATGCATAAAACTGCATGTGATTATCATAAAGTGGTCATGTCTGTAAAGGGAAGACTTATGGGTACCCATAGAACCCATTTTCATTCACATATCTTGAGGTCAGAGGTCAAGGGACACCTTTGAAAATGGCAATGCCAGTTTTTCCCGGCTAAAATTTAGCCCAACTTTGGATCATTAGTTAGCCTCCTAACTACTTTTCTAGTTTCACTCTAGCCCCAAACTGAACCTGCTAAAGTCTCTGAAACAGTTAAGTCAGTCTGGATTATGGTTCTCAGAGGGTTAACACCATTACACTGATATGGAGATTGTATTGTTACTAACACCACCCAAAGCAATCCCCATCCTCCTCAGACTTTCACCAGACACCATCATATGGATTTTCCTACTTTATCTATTCAGCTGTTCAGTTAGATTTTTTTGTGGACTTTATCATCTTGTCAAACCATGTGTACTGGAGAGATAGTGAACCTGTGTCGTTGTCAGTAGTGGTGGAGGTGAGCTGAAAAGAGGCAGGAGGTTTCACTCCAGCTCCGATGCACTCCAGCAACGAGAAGAGTGTGAACCAGTCGTTTGTGCAGTGGATGTTGGCTGCATTAGTCTTCAGCAGCTCATGAAGGCCATAGGCCACCTCCCGGCTGACCCGTGACAATACATGAGGTTTCATCATCAGCAAGAGACGCAGGGAGAGCAGAACCTGTGGGTGCACATGGAAAGAAAAGATCAGGGCTGCAACAGAAGTATGGGCATCTTGCTGTGATTTTAAGGATCTTTTAAGCACATTGTATATATTCTTCAATTCTACCTTAATTTCAGTACACAATAATGTACCCAAACACATCTGAAAAGGCAAAAGTACCAGAGAAGCCTTCAGTTATGGTGCCATGACATAACCAGGAGGATATACCATTTCAGATTGTTTTCATCTTCTTTTCCACAATTAAAGGGACAACAGATTATTTTTTTTCTTTAACTTATCTTTATGAAATAAATATTATGGTGATACAGTTGCAAGAAAAAGTATGTGAACCCTTTGGGACTACTTGGATTTCTACATAAATTGGTCATAAAATGTGCTCTGATCTTCATCTAAGTCACAACAATAGACAAACAGTCTGCTTAAATTAATACCGCACAAAAAATATATGTTTTCATGTTTTTATTGAACACATGTAATCATTCAGAGTGCAGGGTGTAAAAATTATGTGAACTTTTGGATTTAAAAACTGGTTGACCCTCCTTTGGCAGCAATAACCTCAGCCAAATGTTTCCTGTAGTTGCAGATCAGACTTGCACAACGGTCAGGAGGAATTCTGGAGAAATTCATTCCTCTTTACAGAATTTTTTCAGTTCAGCAATATTCTTGGGATGTCTGGTGTGAATCCCTCTCTTGAGGTCATGCCACAGCATCTCAATCGAGTTGAGGTCAGGACTCTGACTGGGCTACTCCAGAAGGTGTGTTTTCTTCTGTTGAAGCCATTCTGTTGATTTACTTCTATGCTTTGGGTCATTGTTTTATTGCATCACCCATCCTCTGCTGAGCTTTAGTTGGTGGTGAACAGATGGTCTTAAATTTTCCTGCAAAATATCTTGATAAAATTGGGAATTTGTTTTTCCGTCAATGACAGCAATTTGTATTTCACAGCTGGGATGAGGTTTTGATGTTGCTGTGCTGTACTTTTTTTTCTCCAAACATAGCGTTGTGTGTTTCTTCCAAACAACTCAATTTTGGTTTCATCTGTCCACAGAATATGTTGCCAGTAGTGCTGTGGAACATCCAGGAGCTCTTTTGCAAACTTCAAACATGCAGCAATGTTTTTTTTGGACAGCAGTGGCTTCCTCCATGGTGTCCTTCAATGAACTCCATTCTTGTTTATTGTTTTACTTATTGTAGATTTGTCAACAAAAATGTTAGCATGTGCCAGAGATGTCTGTAAGTCTTTAGCTGACACTCGGATTCTTCCTCACCTCATTGAACATTCTACGCTGTGCTCTTGCAGTCATCTTTACAGGACAACCACGGCTAGGGAGAGTAGCAACAGTGCGGATCTTTCACCATTTGTAGACTGTCTTACCGTGAACACATGAACATCAAGGCTTTTAGAGATACTTTTGTAACTCATTCCAGCTTGATATGAGTCAACAATTCTTGATCGTTGGTCTTCTGAGAGCTCATTCTGTGAGGCATGGTTCACATCAGACAATGATTCTTGAGAACAGCTAACTCAAAACTGGTGTGTGTTTTTTATAGGACAGCTTTAACCCACACCGCCAATCTCATCACATTGATTGGACTCCAGGTTGGCTGACTCCTGGCTTTTTATTAGCTCTTGGAGAAGTCATTAGCCTAGGGGTTCACATACTTTTTCCACCCTGCGCTGTTTACATGTTGTGTTCAATAAAAACATGAAAACATAGAATTTTTGTGCAGCGTTGCTTTAAGCAGACTGTGTTTGTCTATTGCGACTTAGATGAAGATCAGAGCACATTTTATGACCAATTTATACAGAAATCATTGGTAATCCCAATGGGTTCACACACTTTTTCTTGCAACTGTAGAATAATGACACCATCATCATTTAGATTCCCAATCAGTACCCCTATATTTGATTCAAAATGTATCAAAAAATACCCCATCATTATTTAATTATTATATTCCACTATTTCCCAAAATAGGTAACTGTGTCTGGTAAGGCTATGAGTAGTTAACCCCCAGATTCTATTTGCATTTCTGATTCTGTGCATCATTGTCTATCACAAGCAGGTAAGGACAACTTTGAGTATAGCAAAACAGCTCCTCTACATTATGTCCATGTAAAAGAATGTAGACCTTTTTCCAAATAATTAAATTGGTAGAATTTTATAAAATACATAACCAGCTATCTATTAACTGCTTATTGGGAAATAGAATATAATTCTACAATTATTTGGATGTAATTTCCAAGAAATTTCAAAGAAATTATATGCTGATTATCATCTTCTTACCAGTAAACAGTGGACCTGAGAATAAAGCCTGTGTAATCATGCCTAGCAATTGACTTAAAATTACTTTCTTGGTAATATATTAAAGAAACCACCAGCTACTTCTTACCTGCTTTAGAGAAAGCGGAATATAAATATTAAATAATGTTCGGGGTAATTTTTGATAACTTCTCAGGTAAATATAGGGGTAATTTCAAAGAAATTTCAAATGCGTCGCCAATTAGCACCTACTACAAGAATACGTTTCTTGGGTTTTCCCTGATGGTCTGCAGAAGTTGCTCAATTTGTTGCCAGTAGTACGCTCTGCGGAAAGCGATCTGGTTGTCTGTTTCCATTTAAATGTAAAAATACTGTACTGAGCACTCAACTTTGACCTAAAATGCTCTCTTTTCCTGGTCTGTTTATATTTTTCTAAAGAAGTGACAGTTTCAACATAAGCCTGGCAGAAAACCAGCTGCTGCAGTGAAACAAAACAATCACTCAACACTCTTGCACAGAGGCCCAATTGTAAAACTCTAAAATTCAAACATTTATATTTACATGTCCTACTTCTTTCTCCTTTACATTTGTTTTGTATTACTCAGTTTATTTCAATGCTCAGTCATAGCCACAAACATTATAAATACTGTCCAAAGTGAAAATTTCTTTTAATTAATAAATCTCAAATACACATGTACTGTAAAAATTTACTGTAAAAATGTAAGAAAGATGTTTGTATAATGATGTCAAGACATCTATTCACGGAAATACAGCAATATTTCCGTGAACGGATGTCTTGACATGTAAGAACCACATGCATCTTGAATTTTCCTCTCTGCCCACCGGGGGATTTGAAATTGCATGTGACTAAATGAAAAAGGTAGATCCCCACTTTTATGAGTCCTGTTGAATGATAACCATTTTAAAAGCATTTAATGAACTTCACTTTATGTTGTATTAAGAGCTGTTTTTTTTGTACATACAAACAAACACACAAACTAAACACAAAAACAATGTTGAGATGCAAAGCATTAGATTACATGGTTCAAATGTAGGTCACCCTCCTAATATGAGGTCAGGTCAGCATTAAATGACCTGCTGGCCAGTATGCATCTCCCAGAGGGTGAGTTTTCAGTTTTCGTGATATTAGTGTCAGATAGTGCTCTAATTAGAAAAGTAGGGTGGACACGAATCATCACCACCTGGAAAATCTAGAGCACTCCAGTGCAATAAGTATTATCTTTGAAAGCCTTACTACTTAACACTGTAGGTCATCAACGTTAACATGATGACCTCACTCATCCCAACTGTCAGTGACCCCGACTTCAATGACTGAGAAGATTAGCTTGGTGAAAACATCACCTTAATGGCTGGACTGTGTCCCATTTACGTTTGTTGATCCTCTGAAAGCCTTTTAGGAGGATCAATGCCGTTATTGTATATTTGTCTTCAGCTGAGCATACCCTGTATGATTTTAGAAGTACTTCATACCCCTACTGAACGAGTAGATCGTTTGTGATGTGAAGCCAAACCTCACGATTTATGTGCTCACACTGTATGGTCCGATCATCAGCCACAACCTGAGTGCTCACACTGTATGTGTAAAACAGAATCTGGCTGGTGACAGCCGTCAATAAAGATTTGTTTGAAAGCTCCAAGGCAGATAAAGTTTGTTTGCTAGTAGAGTTCTGTACGGGTCAAAATGCTAACAAAGCAGAAACATTCTGCCTTGATCAACTGTGCCATCCTGTCTGCTGAAACGTCTAAAAAAAGAAGGCAGTGGCTTAACATTATATGGACTTGTGGTGAAGACGACGTGGACAGTATGGCTTGTCCATTTTGCTGAGAACATTGGAGGTAAGTTAGCTAAGTTTTACTATATCTACTGTAGCCTTCATTGTTATCTTGACAGCTACACTCTGATTAATGTTTAAAAAAAAAGAAACAAGTAGAAAAAAAGACACTGTCGTTGGGGAATCAGCTCGTGGCTCTGCTTCACCTGTGCAAGAGCCTGTGGTCGGTTGACCAAAATTTCTGGTATGTCAGATAGTCATCTGACTGTCCGACGGCCGATCGGGAGGAGTTAATTGGTCCTTGATCCCTTGACAGCAAATGATGCCCGACAAAGCTGAAATTTATATATTAATGCTGATATAATAGACTCAGGTAGACTTCTTCTCTATATCTATACATAGGGTCAGCCCCATCAGTATGTAAATTAAATGTGCACATTTTACATCATTCTTGTGCACATCATTTCAAGAGAACCAATCGAGATAGGGCGTGTGATGGACCGGTGAATATGAAGTTAGCAGTAGCATCACAGCTGGCAAACACCTTCATGTAAAATGTCAGGAAGCATGGTAAAACAGAGCCTACCTGAGAGCTAATATCTTCTCGTCGTAGCAGGCGGATTGCGAGTCGAAGGAGTCCCACCACCGCCCTCTCCACCAGGAAGCAGCTCTCGTTGGGGTGTACGCAAAGATGGCAGAGATGGTCTCGCATTGTCTGCCACACACATGACACACGGTCTCTAAACACACAAACAGAAAGAGAGATGCTCATTGTGTTAGAATGACCATGACAGCATTGACTGTGCTGTGAAAATAGTGACTGTGAATAGTGAGTCTCCATCTTACCGGTTCTCCATAACGATACGCAGCAACATCTCCAAGCAGAAGGCAGCATCCTCTTCATCATATGTCTCTTCATCTGGTGTGACTGAGATCAGAGCCTAAACAGGACAAGCCGGTGTGGTTTATGACTGAATCACCACGTAATTGGATACATTTATCCAAACTAAGATCAATACACAGCAAGAAATAAGGTAAGAAATGATAATAACCTTCATTAGCTCCTGTAGAGACTCCAGCTGTAGAAATTTACTCTCTGTGATCAGCTTTTCTGGGTCACATTGCTAGAAAGAGAGAAATAGAAAACTCAGGGATGTTGACACATTTTATACAGTGAATAGTATCCAATTGGGTGATGTCATTGTGTTAATAATGCAGTCACTAAAACAAACGACACAAGCCTTCACAATCAATGCTTTTATGTGCATGAAAGAAAAGGCACATAAAACAATATAAGGTAACACTTTTAAATCAAGGGTCCAGTTTCCTTCTGTCTATCATACAGCTGAAGGTATCTCTGCCTTCAGCAACAGACTTTGAAACTATTCATGGACAGATTGATACATACACACCAAGTGATTAATAGTGAAGGAAATGATTTCTAGTTGTGTTCAGTAAAGTAGACGGGAATGTGGCTGTACCAAAAACACTATTTTGCACTCATGTAAAGCTGGGCATACACTGTATGATTTTAGAAATGAGTAAGAGTAATTCCTACTCCTACTGTAGATTGATTAGATTGTTTGCAGTGCGAAGCCAAAGCTCACGATTTATGTGCTCACACTGTGCGGTCTGATTGTCACCTTCGACCTGAGATCACTCACTGTATGTGAACAATGGGAAAAAAAAAAACATGGATACAGATTGGTTTGAAAGAGCTGAGGTAGGTATAGTTTGCTTGCTAGTAGAGGTCTCTACAGGTCACAATGGTAACAAGGCAGAAACAAGCTACCTTGATCATCTGTGCCATCCTGTCTGCTAAAACATCTAAAAAGAGGCAGCGGGGTAACGTTATATGGATTTGCAGGTGGCAAGGTCTCATGGACAGTATGGCTTTTCCATTTTGCAGTGAGAATTGGAGGTAAGCTAGCTACGTTTTACTAGCTATATCTATTATAGCCTACATTGTTTTCTTGATAGCTACGCTCTGATTACTGTAAAAAGAGTAGGAAAAAAAAAAAAGGTACTGCTGTTGGGGAATTGGCTCGCAGCTGTGCTTCAACTGTGCGAGAGCCTGTGTACAGCCCACCAAAATTTCTGACAAGTGTCTTGGTACACTGCACGGCAAACCAAACTGAAATTGAGTCCAACCCTAAAATGAGTCATGCAGCTCAAAATTCGGGACAGAAACGGGCTAAAATCGTACAGTGTATGCCCAACTTAATAGTGATCATGCAGCAAAACCCTGCAGCATCACAGCGAAAACATGAGAGGTTTAAGAACTATCTACGGCATTTAAATTACCTTTTGCTTTAAAATGTATTTCTTTACATAAATGTAAGCATATGAAAACCCTGATATAACACTGATATAACATGTTTGATTATAAATCACTTCACTTGACTGTAAGACTGCCACACTGATGTTTTGGGGAAACACCCCCTTGGAGTTGTCCTAGTTTTTCCTTGTCATATACATTAAGGATCCAGCTCCCAGTCTTCAGGGCCTATTTACAGGTTGAGCGCATTGTGTCAATATTTTTATCATACATCACAAATCATAACTTCAGAGTGTTTACCAAGTAGTACCTTTATGCAGAGGACAGCAGCCTGTTTGGCCTCCTGGTTTTCTGTGGACGGCCCTCTGAGTCCTGACTGCTCGGCTCCACTCAACGTCAACCAGTTGACAAAACTCAACACTGCCGACTCTCCACTGACATGCAACAAACACAACATTTGTAAAGACTGTTTTATAAAATACATGTTTACTAATTATAGAATACTGGTCTCTTTTTCTAGGAATTAAAGAGTAAAAACACTGAGAAGCACGGAACATGGTTGAAATATATACTGTGATACCATGACAACATTTTCCTATTAGCTTCTAATGTAATTAGAAAGCAGATGACAGATGGAATTTGTGCATACCGATTTGAAGGCGTTTCCTCTCTTTGAAGAGATATTTTCCCATTTGGCTCCACAAAATCCTCCACCTGAGGCAACAAGCATAGTGTTGGAGTTCTGAACAGTAGATGGCAGCAGAACATGTATGATGCAGTCTTTTTCTACGACCCCCTGACTGTCTCTGCAGTGTTATGACAAAGCAGACATCATCCAAGCACTGACAGAATGGAAAACTCCTGACCTCGACCATGGCTTTGGGCAGGAGCTCGGCTCTGAACAGCTGTAGCATGGAGTCCATGATGTTCTTCCAGCCCTCCCTCAGGATGTTGCCGTGCCGATGGGCTAGGTCAAACACCGTCTTGGCTGCTGTCTGTGCTTTATTATTGCTGCCAAACACTGTAGGAAGGTTATCCACAGACTGCATGGGGAGAGAGACACACCAACACTCAGTCAACAGGCATTCTGTCACAGATACTGTATTTACACATCTTAACTAAAACAATTTGGTATACATATATATATATATATATCGGTGTGTGTATATGCAGTATACAGTATATACTGCATATACACACACACAAACACAAAATTGGAAGAGAATGTATGAATTAACTGACAATCTTTGATCTTTGTGTACAGTATTAGGGCTGTGTATTGGCAAGAATCTGGCAATATTATACATATCATGATACAGGGGTAACGGTTCAATATATTGTGATATACAGTATTGTGATACTTATGCAAAGAGATATATCACAATCTTTTCAAATCTAATTTTAGGAAAACTGTCAAAGTATAAGGAACACACCACCATAATAAAGTCACTATGTGATATGGCTACTATGGGATTAACATCATCACACATGAATAGAACTGAACTCATTAGATCTACAAGAGGCTCAGCTTTACAGTGATACCAATATATACAATTTGTAGACTGTTTAGGAACCCCAGTATGCAGAAATATTCAAATACACCATTTCAGAATAGGTGAAAATAACACATTTGTATTGCATGCGCAAAATGGCTTATGATTATCATAAAGTGGGCATGTCACTCTTGGGTATCCATAGAACCCATGTTTATTCACATATCTTGAGGTCAAAGGTCCCCTTTAAATATGGGCATGCCAGTTTATCCTCGCCATAATAGCGTAACTTTGGAGTGTTACTTAAACATCCTTCACATGCATGACATGATTGGTACCAATGGGTTCCTTATGTTTTCTAGTTTCATAGGATGCAAATATCTTCACTCTAGCTTTAAAACTGAGCCTCTGGAAGACTTTTATAAAAGCTTTGTCAAAAATCAATAAAGTGTTTTGGAGAATTGATATGGTATCACAAAACATAATCAGGACACTTGTGTATCGATATTTTCGTACACCCCTATTGTATATGTGTTTTGTTGTTTCCTGTTTTTGTTGCTGCTGTCGTGTTGTACTATATGTTTCTTTAGTATATTGTGTGGCAATCATTTGCGCTTCACTCACTTTGGGATTGAGTTAAAGGAAAAATGAGGTATAATGATGCACTGTTTTTTTAGGGAAAAAAAAGAAATTAAAGAAAAATATGTTTTTTATTATACCTTGCTTTTTCAACATCTTGTCTGTGTTTTTGAGCTACATTAAGTGCAGCACTGAAAGATAACAATGAAAAAAGTCACTTAAAGATAACATATCAAAAGAGGCTGTCACCGTTATCAGATTTTCAAACATATGAGCTCAAACTATAATTATACCCATATATTATTATTATTATATATTCTAACTTCAGGCAGGAAACTGTGCTGCTTACTATTGCATCTTTCTGTAGTTTAGGATGGGATACTGCCATTTTACTATGTTAAAAAATGTTAGCTTTAACTCCAAACTGAAGCGTGATGTCCACACTAAAAACTGGACCACAGTAGCACATGATGGTGTTGACTGCTTTTTCTGAAAGGGCCTCACCTCACTGCTCAGGGTGGTGAACTTGCAGAGGGAGATGATCAAATTGTCGAAAACATCACTGAAGCCATAGTGAGCTGCTATCATTGCGCATTTCCTGTAATGACAGAAGCACATTATGCCTGTCCACCTTAAAGCTTCAGTAGGAAAAAGTCTCCATTATAACTTTTCAGCATATTGTAATGCAAGTGTTCTGAGAGGAAACTTCTGCACCTCCTCGTGGCTCTGTTTTCAGGTTCTTAATAATCTAGCCTGTGACAGGAGACTTTGGCCAATCAGATCATTTCAGGGACAGAGCGTTCCTGTTGGCTGTGCTCCTGCTGGTGGGAGGTGCTTGGTATTTCCTTAGCAGATCTCAATATGGCTGCCAGGTCACAAACTCTCTCATTTTACAGCTAAACAGTAACTACAAGATGTTTCTAAAAACATCTAAGGAGAAAAATTTGGATTCACAGTATGGTTGGTCAGACAACGTAGACAATATGAAGGTTGCTCATATGACTGTAAAATAGTTCATGGACTGCACTTTTCTACCTTAACGGACATAGCACATTACAATTTTCATGTCATTACGTCATTCAAGTGCACACACACACACACACAGATGGTGGAGGAGCTGCCATATAAGGCGCTGGCCTGCCCACTGGGGGCAACTTGAGGTTCAGCGCATTGCCCAAGGACACTTTGACAGGAGGAGCCAGGGATCAAATTACTCTACCTCCTGGGCCACTGTGGCCCCAGTCTTTTAAATCCTTATTCAAAGTATCTTGCTGCTCCACCATTTTAGCTGCTGGCTATTTGGAACTGATATACCTGAAGCCAGTGATGGCCTTCTGGATGATGGTGTCGTCCAGGCTCTTGTCAAAAACATAAGAGAGGGCAGCGATGGTGGGACCCCAGGTCATGGTGAACAAGTCGTGGTCGTAGCTGCCTGGTGGCAGGTGGAGGAAAACACCCTCTGGTGTGGCACCGCGGTGTAGCAACACACTCCATACGTAGTTCTCCTTCACTAACCCCGTCTGCTCATCTGGCATCACGATCTCCTCATTCCTGCGGAGGAAAAAAACATCTCAGCTGTAATACCAACTCACTCATGTCAGCATATGAATTAAGGGGAATTCAGACTAGTAGGGAAAACTTTGTCAGGTCCCATGAGTGAGTTATTGGGTCTTACATTGAGTGATATAACATCTCTCTAAATACAAGCAGTTTAAATTAAACAGTTTGAAATTAACAAAAGCTTTAATTTGGAACATTCTGATCAAACTATAAATTTCTGAATTTGACCACACTTTTAACGGCAGCTTTTGGTACTTCACAGTAGAGCTGAAATAATTTATTGATTAATGGATTTGCACTAAATTTATCTTTAAAACTGGGCTAATCGATGAATCATTTCAGTCATTTATTTAGCAAAATTGCCTCTGTCAATAGACAGAAACCACTGGCATCACCAACACACCCTCATAAACCTCCAGTCACTCCTGTTGATGTATTTTTCTGTCAGCGCCACATCAATAGGCGTTATGTCTAACCTTTACAGCCTTATTTCAAAATTGCACTGCCCTTCAATGGCAGCTATGAGAACAATTGGGGAACAGGACTTAGTTTCTACTTCTACTGATCACACATGGGACCCAATCAGATACACTCCTCTTCCATGAGTGCTCAAAATGCACTTTCGCAATTTAAAGTAGTCCATTGTATCCATACATCTTAAACCAAATGAGCATGTGCTACATGTGTAGCACTCCTTCTTAACATTTTTATTTTTATTTAATTGTTATTATTTTTATTATTTCACTTATCAATTTACTTATATTTCATACTTATATTTTTCTTTTCTATCCTATTTATTTTTCTTTTCTATCCTATTTATTAATTTTCCATTTCCGTTATTTCTCAACTTATAGCTTGACTCGTATATATATGTATATATATGTGTGTATGTGTATGTATACAGTATAATGTACAGTATATATACTACACACAACACACACGCACATGCAAACACACACACACACACACACACACACACACACACACACACACACACACACACACACACGCCCACAGAGTGTGGTGGCAGCTTACTTGATAGCATTGTAAATATCCTCCAACATGTCCTGGTCAAAATCTTTGTTTCCATTTACTCCCTTCAGATTTTTCTTGAATTGCTGTTTAAAGACAAAAACAGAGCAGTTAGCTGTGGAATAATAAGCCTTTTTTTCCCTGGCAGAAACTTTATTCAAACACCTCCCATGTTTCATTTCTCCACCATCAGCATGTCAGTCAGTGCATCTCACCACGGGGGCTTAGCTCAGACACCCAAACCTCTGGCATTCGGTGCTTCGTTAACTGAGCATCCAGCAACCAATAATTAAAGGGCTTTGTGTGGAAACACACTTGCAATGTGTTACTTAATATGCTTTAGTTGCAGTGTTAGGAAAACAGGGATTAGAGCCAAGAGCCTCCTGTAAATAAACATAACCACCCTGCGATGATTGACAACCTCAAGGCTCTTTTTTATGCCTCGACTAACTGGGGTTTGTCCTGCTGGCAGGTAAGAAGAGGGGAAACAGGAGCTTCTCTGCAGGGACACAGAGAAATAAACACTGGCACAGAGAGCCGGAGAGAGTAAGAGGCCACAGAAGATCAGAACTCCATTATCTATTACTATCTATCATGCAGTGTCAGGGACAAGTGCTGTCTCACACTCAGACATACAGTCACTCACTATCAGAGAGCAGCCACTGGTAAAGTTAGCAAACAAACAGGCTGCAAAATCAAGCATCATGCTCTATTTTATGAGCTAAATGAAGATTATACAACTGAGCTCACCAGTACCTCACTGAACACGTGTCATCTCATTGTCAGATCCTTGGGAATAGGATCTGATTTACACACTGATGCTGGGCATAGTTTTCCCATTTCAAAAATAACCCCAATGCCAACACATGCTGTGGTGAATACTACACATTGCAAGCTGCTACGTAACTGTAGTGCTAGGCGCCACTTTTATTGTCTCTCTCCAAACTATTATGTGAAAGCTTCTGTCTGTTGTCTGAGCCCAGAGGTCAACAAGCTTTCCTCATCAAACCGCAACTGACCTTTTGGGAATGTGTAGGGATAATTTAAACAACATACAATACCAGCTGTATGATGAGGTATGACTCGACTCCAGAAAGATCATTTCTACTAAGTATGTGTACATAAAAGAAAGCGAGAGAGAGAGAGCAAAGCGAGTGCTTGCTATTGTTTGTCAGTGAGAGTGGCCCACCCACAAACTGTTCACAAGCTGCCCAGAGACTCTGTTTAGTCTTCAGCTGCTGTCAATCACAGACAGAAAAAACAGAGACGGAGACAGCAGATGAAGAAAAAGACAGAGAGCCCCCCCCCTTCTCCTCCCACAGCCTCTTTAGGATGAGTTCACCTCTCAGATGGGCCACCACTGCCTACAGCTGTTGGCTTTCTGAGCCACCAAGTTGCCCAATGCAAATGCTAGCCCTCACAGAGGAATGTCATACCATCAGACAAAGAGGCATGACCAGTGAGAGAAAAAAATACACACATTAAGACAGCACAGCCTTTTTTTTCTTTTATGAATTAAATCTGCACACCAATATTTATTTAAAAAGGTATTCTTTTTAACATGTTGTGCATCTTAGTGTCATTCAAGTTTTCATTCTGATAGAGCTTTGAGAGGAACAAAAAGTCCTGCTGGACAGAACCACGACATACAGGAGTTTGACTCTATCTCACACCAGAGGTATTTCTAGATGAACCATGTTGGTTGTGTCTTTTCACTGGTCCTTCACTATTGACATCTTTGTGCCATCATTCCGGTTTGTACAGGAAAAAAAGACATCAAATTTTTTATTGGCCAAATGAAAAGAAATGGACATACAAAAGGGTCATCTGACCCTTCACCAAGTCCCGCCCCTAAAACAGAGTGGCCAATCAAAGCATAGCAATGGCCAGCTCCAACCAGAGCTCTGCTCCATGGTAGCTCTAAAGTAGCTCTGAAGTAGTACCATGGTAGCTTAAAAGTAGCTCAATGGTAGCTATAAAGTAGTACCATGGTAGCTCCATGGTAGCTTCATGGTAGTTCCATGATAGGTCTGTCGGGGGCGGCAGTAGCTCAGTCTGTAGGGAGTTGGCTTGGGAATCGGAGGGTCACCGGTTCAAGTCCCGACATGACCAAGAACTGAGTGTGAACTGGTAGTTTACTGCCAGTTTACCTCTTGGGCACTGCCGAGGTGCCCCTGAGCAAGGCACCAAACCCCCAACTGCTCAGGGCGCTTGTCAGGAGCAGCCCCCTCACTCTGACATCTCTCCATTTGATGCATGTAGATGAGTGTAAAAAATTGAATTTCCCCATTGTGGGACTAATAAAGGAATATCTTCTTCTTCTTCTTAAAGTAGCTCCATGGTAGCTCTAAAGTAGCTATATGGTAGCTTGAAAGTAGCTGTAGCTATATGGTAGCTCCATGGTAGTTCAATGGTAGTTCCAAGCAAGAGGCGGGGCATAGTGAAGGGTCATTTTCCCAAATCACACACAAACATTTTCTCTCTTGTCCCTGCAGGACATGACACAAGCAGATAACTCTGCTTTTTGAATCAAGGTTTTATAAGAAGCACCTCTGACATTTGGGCCGCAACAAAATGGGAGAACGGAATTTAATTTGTGCTGTTCAAAACCCAAAACGTGACATTTGAAACGCTCCTCACTGATCTTTCCAGAAGCAATGTCATGGTTACTTTGGACAACTCACTCACCTCTATAGTCATGGGGATATTCTGCTTGCGGACATTGTGGTTATGCTGGTCCGTGTTGAGCATTATGACAGCATAGGCCAAGGCAAAGCCTGCATCGTTGGTCATGAAAGGAGAGCCGTTCACTTTCTACAAACACACACAAAACACACAATCAACAGTACATCATCACTCCAACAGAGACTTAATACTTGAGAACAGCTCACCGGCCCATAGAGTGGAAAAGTCATTTACAGAGTCACTGCCTAAAATGACTTTGCCACTATTTGTGTATATGTGGTCAGCCTAAGAAAAGGACATTACTAGAAATAGTTTCCAGGTCACATGGCTTCTCCTGCTATTTTGAGAAGTCAAATGTTCCCCCCTGTGGAGTTTGCCCATCATTGTGTGTGTATCTGTGTTAACACATATGTCATCCTCCTACTACAACCCAGAGGGTCAATCATGTGACTGATTCATATTTTCACCACCTTTACAACAGATGGAATTATCTGTTAAAGGAAAAGTCCATTTGTATTTTGTGTGTGTGTGTGTGTGTGTAATATTAAGGTACTAAGAAATTAATTTATGAACATGAATTAGAAAAAATGGTTCTGTTTTAAACCATGGTGTATTACAATTTGCAGAGGTGGAACAAACAGGTAACTGCTTTGAAAGCCACATGGAAGTCTCAAATCTTGGCTACGAAGTCCCAAACGAAGTCCAACATGCCACAAGCAAGGCAAAGTCTTGCACTTTGTGCTTGGAGTCCAAAATGGAATTAGGAACATCTGCAAGGTAAGGCTAATTTTAAAGCTGGCCACCTGTTGATAACCAATAATGTCTAGCAGGTAACACAATTGTTGTTGATTTGCATTTAGGCAACCAAATACTAAATGCAAAGATTTCGATACCACACTGACTGGCAAGTTTGCAAAAGTAAACTATAAAATGCTACATCTTAGCTAATGTTAGATTAATGGTATAATATGCAAAAGTTGTCGGTTAGTGTTTGTAAACCCACACCATTCAAAGTTGGCCCCTCCTCCTCAGCTCAATGAGCAAGGCAGAGAGAGAGAGCACTGATAGTGGAGCAAGCTACAGAGTGAATGAAAACAGGAAGCGGCATTGAATCAGAGAAATAATAATGGCATTTTTAATAATTTAAAAAAATGGTATTTCTATTTGTTTCATGGGGGTTATTACAAAGCACGATAAACACAACTAACTCAGCACAACCTAGCAGGAATATGCCATGCTGGTGGATTATGAATCTCGTCTCTGCTTGGTGTGTGTGCCTCGGCACACTGATAGCAGCACACAACAGAAGAGAAAGAGGAACAGAGCTAAAGGGGGACCTGTGCCTCAGTATCAGGAGCAGAGGGGCGTGGCAAAGCAGCAGTGTTTGACAGAATGAATGGGCTGCACATCCTGTGTGCTGTTATTGGATGCGGGGTACAAATGCTGTTTGCGTATGCAAAGAAAGACTAGAATTAGCGCCTCATGGTTGTTTGCCTCCGCCAGCCACTGTCAGTATACACCCCAATCGGTTCAAAATCTCATCACTTTATCATTTTATTCTGTTTGTTCTGACAACTGTGTGAAATTGTTATAGTCAGAATACAAATTTTTCTGGAAGGTCATAGTGACCTTGACCTTTGACCACCAAATTCTAATTCATCCTTGAGTCCAAGTGGATGTTTGGGCCAGATTTGAAGAAACTTCGTAAAGGTGCTCTTAAAATACTGTACGCACGAAAATGGACTGGAGAGATGGACAACTTGAAAACATAACGCCTCTGGCCAGGCATTAAGAGGCATTAAGATTTCTTTCAGGCAGAGGGCTGCAGGGTCTCTGTAGATAGAGACACCAACACACACTGCTAGAGGGGCATAGTGATGATTGAGTGGGATTATTTTTGTGTCTGTACATTGATTTCTAAGAAATTATTGCATATTATTCTTTAAGCCATAGCTGGGAAAAGAATATTTATGCTACATGTAAATATGCATTTTTTTAGGAATGTCTCAAAAGCTGGAAGTTGCGGCTGATGATGAGTATATTCAGAGTATATCCATTGTCAGAAAAACTATGAGTGAATTCACCTTACTATTTGGGTTTGGCCATTCAATGTCAAAAGTAAAATCAGTCACGGGTGTAAAAGTCAAAGTAGAGTTGCAAGTCTTGCCTTGAGTCTAACTCAAAGCCAAGTCCTGTAACTCGAGACCACATGTTTTAAGTTACAAGTTGACACAGGCAAATCCTCAATCATATCCCAGTCCTACACTTAGGGTTTCAAATCACAAATAGGTTATTATGTAATCATCACCAAAAGTAATTTCATTTCATTTCAAAATAACAATCTTCTGCTCAGGCTCAGTCTTGGAAACCTGAATGTGAAAATGAGCTGGAGTTAAATCTAGATTAGTCCTGAATATAACCAGTCATGCTCTGATTATGCTGCAGTCAGTCAAGATTAATCCACATTCGCTTTTGCAAGGGTGTCACAACTTTTTAGTCCATAAATCTCATGTCTAAATTAAACTGATCCATTATGAGAGTCTGACTTAAGGAAAAAGTATCAGTCAGATTGACAGCTCTGGAATGTGCTACTAATGTATTCTCTATTAATCTGAATGTCAAAATACTGCTGATACATTGTAATTAAGAATCATTCCGAGAGTTTTTAGAAGTTGAGCGAAGGTGCCTTACATGCCAGTTATCTGTAAAGGTTTCGAGGAGTCTCTGGATGACAGGAGCCTCTCCAGGTAGTCTAAAGGCCTCTAGGTAGAGCCGCAATGCTTCATCAATACGAAGCCCCTGGAATGTGAATGTGCTGCAAGAAAAGATTCACATTATTAGAACAACTTAAAATGTTTAAACACTTTAAACATTATTAACTATTAAAGTTACTATGAGGAACTTTAATTTAGTGTTGATTTAGGTGAAAAGTGGTAGTTTTTTGAGCACCAGTATCCCTTTTGAAAACCTCTGATTTTACTGGAGCAGGGTCAGACAGTCTACCCTGCCCAGTCCTGGTTCTGGTTCTCACATGCCTCCGTTCCCTCCAGTGGGTCCAGCAATATGGCCTGGCGGAGCAGCAAGGTGACGCTCTGCTTCTGACTAGAGAAGGAATCGCAGCTGCCAGGCGCAGCGTTTTCCAACTCCTGCCAGAATTCCAACTGCAGGCCGGAGGCTGCAGCGAAGCCAGATCTAGGTCTGTCCACAGTGGGCTGGTCGCTCTGCTGGAGTCTGAGCTGAAAGAGCTTCTGGTGAACCTGCAGGATTCCTGATTTTGCTAGAATTGAACCTGGTGGCAGCCTTGACAAGCATTAAGAACTCCTACTACATAGGAATAGCCTAGAATCTTCTCACTGATGGTGCTGTTTACTGATGTTCTGTAGGTCATGTAGAGGCATCAGTAGTAAAGTGAGACCATTTCTTAACCAATATATGGGATTTCCACACAAAACCATCGCTAGGGTTTACAGAGAACGGTCCAAAAAAGAAAATTGAACAGCAGCTATGTGGCCGAAAATGCCTTGTTGATGTGAGAGGACAGAGGAGAATGGGCAGTTTGGTTTGAGATGATAGAAAGGCAACAGTAACTCAAATAACCACTCGTTACAGCCAAGGAATGCAGAATACCATCTCTGAACGCACAACACATGGAACCTTGAAGACGATGGGCAACAGCAGGAGAAGACCACACCGGGTGCCACTCCTGTCAGCTAAGAACAGGAAACTGAGACTACAATTCACACAGCTATCCAAAATTGGACAATAGAAGATTAAAACAACGTTGCCTGGTCTGGCGAGTCTCGATTTCAGCTGCAACTTTCAGATGGCAGGGTCAGAATTTGGCAAAAACAACACAAAAGCACTGATCCATCCTGCATTGTATCAACGGTTCAGGCTGCTGCTGGTGGTGTCATGGTGTGGGGGATATTTTCTTGGCACACTTTGGGCCCCTTAGTACCAATTGAGCATTGTTTAAATGCCGCAGCCTACCTGAGTATTGTTGCTGACCATGTTCATCCCTTTATGACCACAGTGTAGCCATCTTCTGATGGCTACTTCCAGCAGGATAATGCACCATGTCACAAAGCTCATATCAAAAACTGGTTTCTTGAACATGATAATGAGATCACTGTACTCCAATGGCCTCCACAGTCACCAGATCTCAATCCAATACAGCACCTCTGGGATGTGGTGGAACGGGAGATTCGCATCATAGATGTGCAGCCAATAAATCTGCAGCAACTGCGTGATGCTATCATGTCAATATGGACCAAAATTTCTGAGGAATGTTTGCAACACCCTGTTGAAAGTGTGCCATGAAAAATTAAGGCAGTTCTGTAGGCAAAAAGGGGTCCAACCTTTTACTAGCAAGGTGTACCTAATTATGTGGCCGGTGAGTGTATATAGCAATATTAAAAGTTCCTCACAGTAACTATTAAACCTTAAAAAAATTGTAAAGTGACATGATATGATCAACAAATGCACAATATGCCCCGGAATTTCTCCCTACTTTACAAAGCTGTCCAGGAGCTCCATGTTCTTGCGATCGCTGATGTACTCGCCGATCATCTTTTTGTCTAGTCTGGGGTTTTCTCTGAGCCACTGGGCTACCTGGTTGTTGTCTAGGGGGTTACTGAGGAGGCCTTTCTCCTGCAAAAACTGGATTCCTTTCTTCGGCTTCTGGTTAAACTGCTCTGTGCCTGTGATCAGCAGCTGAAAACATGATAAAAAAAAAAAGGCAGTTTGAAGGGATGACAGTAACAGAGTGTAAAATCGGTTGACGATGTGTAAAGTGACAACAAATCTAGATCAATAAATACCACTCACCTTTTTCTTCGTTCTAATTTCTACCAACTCTTGTGAGTCGGGTAAACATGACGAGAAACGTTGAGGCTTTTTCAGGGCTCTCTTCTCAGCTGGATGAAAGAAATGAATTTTACATATCATACTGAATTTATATCAGCTCCTTTTAGACTTTAAAATTTGACGTAATCAGTACCATCAGGGTGGGCAATTTCTAGTTGTGATTTATAAATTTTGCACATCCCTAAATTATGTTTTGATATGAACTTTCAGACTGGCAGCTTATTAGTGGTTAATACCTCTTAATGTAATGTATTGTTGTCATTCAAAACAGGGGCAGTGCCCTCCCTGAAAATCATCTCTGTTTCATAATATCCTCTCCCTGGGGTGTGTCTGGACTACTGGCCTCACATAAATATCTGGAATAAGCCACTACATAAGTAGTGTATGAGTAAATATTATCGAATAAAAACAGATCTACCTTTGGTAGATTCTCGGGTCTAAATATCTGCATTGTATCTTCTAATTCTAGATACTTTTTTAACACATTATCACTTTTCCCAATATCTTATAAAATTTATACACAGCCAAACTTAAAGTGAATGAAACGCAATTGTGTAAAGGTTATATAACCAATTGATTGCTTATTTTATTCTTTTAATACTTGACTCATGTATTGTTTGTTGTATGTCACCCAAAATTGTTTGGGCTGAGATATATACGGTATATGCAGATTCAAACACTTTTATCACAATGAACAACCTTTATAAATGTTTTAGTTGCATTATATTCAAGATTGTCTCATTGTTAATATGATATTGGCTGTTTGTGTGCTTTTTGGAAATTATGCTCAGGCACAATATATTCATTTACTCATATTAACCCTATAAACAGTTTGGTACAGGTAAGGTTTGGGCCATTCAGATGGTACTGATATATAGTCTGGCACATGGACTACATGAGGTCAAACTCTCACCAGTGTCGTTGTCGCCTTGATCCTGCCTACCCAGTCTCATCTTCTCTGCCATCAGAGGTCCACTGGTTGGTGGACACATTGGTGCATTCTCAGTTTGTGGAAGACTCACACCATTGGTACTGCCCAGTCTATTCAGATCTGAAGACAATAGGAAAACATGTTCTGTTATAAATACTATTCAGGCCAACACTGAAGCTAATGATATTTGACATTTGTGTTGTTATTTTTTTATCTTCAGCATCTTATTTTAGCATCGTTTTTTAAAGATTCTAACAGTCATAAAGTCACAGTTTGATGTGTGTATACCAGTTGTAGTGTCTGTTCCATTATTGGCTGAACCTTCTCCCTCTGCCAGCAGTGTTTCTGTCTGGTCTTGTTGAGCAGTGCTGTTGAGCACCTTGGCCTGGCAGTGGGCCTCGGTGCTGTCAATCACTGTAAGCAGAGCCTCCAGTGACAGGAGGTGGGTGGTGTAGAGCTGCCCTGAAACTGGGAATGCATTCTGTAGCAACAGGAGAAAAAACATTTTCAAAGTCATTTGGCATAAAATGATCATTAGAAGCAAGGAACAAAATCTAAGCCAACTTTTTTGACATTTGTTGTCTCAAAAACAGTCAGAATGAAGTCTTTTCACATTGGATAAATGAATGAATGAATGAAATGAAAACCTTTATTTAGTCGATGTCCCCACAGTGTTGCATGATGGGAGAATACTGTTGAACTTGGATGTTGAATTAGTTTTCCAGTCCAGAAAAGCATTAGTGAGCCTCAATTATTACTGAACCACAGCTTGTCAACTGGGCTCTAAATCCTGAGTTAGTCCCTCTGCAGTCTACTCAGTGGTTAGATTGAAAAGGTTTAAAGTGGGAGTATGTTCAGTTGATATTCCAGCAGTGCTTACCGTAGACCAGAAGTTTAAACTGGGATTATGCTTATCTGATATTCCAGTAGCACAAACCCCAGACTAGAGGTTTAAACTGTGATTAGATTCAGACCGACATGGGTTTTTTATGGCCGATGCCAATTTTTTAATGTTTTTTTTTTTTATTTTATGTTTTACAGAATCAGGACAGCCGATGGCCGCTATATGATGCCATTTTATTTTTTTTTGTGGATATCTTTGGGTTGTTTTCCTTTGTCCTCCATCTGATAAAATATAACAGCTTAATAATAACAAATGATACACAGAATTTCTTAAGTAAACATTTATTGGCCCGTCCCTCCAACCAGCATTGTGTCTACATGGTTTCTCCCAGTTAGGATGTTGTTCTTCTCACACACTCTTGCAAAGGTTAGCCCCCTGGGCTATATCTATTGAGGTCTGCGGCAGTGTTGCCAGCTCCTCAGTAAGGAAAGTAGCTATTGGCTGTCTTAAAAGTTGCTAGAAGTTGCTAAATGACGTCATCATAGACACATAGAGTAGTCCTCTAACACACCTGACTAATAACATACGAATAATTAATGTTCCAGTCTGTGGTAGCAAAGAAAAAAAAATCTTCAAGACCTTTGTAAATTAAATTGAAGACTTAAAAAAAAGTAACCAAATTCAAAACCTGCAGATAACCTACATAATCGGATGTTTTTAAATCCATCAGATCAATGGTAAAGAACACAATCTTTAAAAAAGACAGATGAGAAAGTGCATAGAAATACAAAATGGTGGGGGAAGAATGAAGGTCAATTATTAAAGATTTATGAAAAAAAAAAAGCATTTTGCACTTAGACATTCGGTCTATACAACAAGGACTCTGTCTTATGTACAACAAAGAAGTCATGAATATCAAGAATCTTAAAATGGTGCTATGCTTTATGTGATCCCATAGGAATGCTACCTTGGACAGCAGCTTGGTGAGGTCCTCAAACAGATTGGAGAAGTAGAAGTCACAGTCATAGTTTATGTACAGCTCAGTGACGAAGCTGGGAATCCTCCACAGCTGGACCAGTGCCTCAAGAGCCATCTCCTTCATCTCATAGGGCATCTTAATGTTCTCTGATGTGATGATGTCCATCAGCTTCTTTAGGTACATCTGCCGGTCCAGAACACACGGTGATGATTATTACAGTAGGTCCTCAGGATCAGTTTTATCATATATTTGGATTGCATTAGGCACTTTAGATGGCAGTCAACTGACAGAGCATATACGTAGATCATTTGATGAATACAAAAAGTAGTTACCTCAAGCTGAAACTTAAGATGTACTCTCATGCTTTCAAAAAGCAAGAAGCAAACTCGTATGGAGGAAGCATATAGATTCATACGGTCCACACTCAGCAACTACAACACAGACACAATGATCAGAAAAAACACATTAAATATCATTATAGAAAACCAGTCAATCTTTCTCTCAATACTATTTCTAATTTTGTGCTTGATGTCAGTTACGGGGTCTGAAATTCACTTTTTTCACTTCCTGCCACTGTGGCAGGTAAGCATTTTTTTTTGTCTGCCTGTCAGAAATATTACCTGCCACTTTTGAAATGTATCTGCTAAATGACGGAATAACATTTTAGATTGGAACTATTTTCCGAGATTACGTTTGAACACATCATGATAATGTTATAATTTACCTTCGCCATTTTTACTGACTGAATGCCTCATAATAATAACTCAATGGGACCTCCATTAACGTTAGTAGCTCCGTTATTAAGCCAAGCAAGACTGTGCTGCCCACCGATTGCTAACACGTAATGTTACCAGCTCCCCTCTTTATTGGCTGACTTCAACACAGGTTTGTTGTTCACAGTGTCGCATTATTGAGGAAAAAATAGGGTGCGCCCCTCAAGTTTAGTAGCGCCATACTTTTGAGCCCTTTTTTCACTCGGCTATGGCTCTGGTCCCAAAGAAACTGAAACATGATACAGCGTGCATATGTGTAACTGTCAGAAAGCATCAAAAAGAGGAATCAGTTGTCATGGAGATGCGAAGAAATCAGGGCTAGGAACCCGTTCTTAACAGGAGCCGGTTCACTATTTCCATCCCCAGCGTTTTCCCTGTCTGCCAAAGTGGAGGATGGCCTGACAATTTTACCCACAACTGCCAACAATTTACCTGCATTTGGCAGGTGGTGGGTGCTAATTTCAGACCCTGGCCGGTTATCTCATTTACTGTTACTGAATTGTGATACATAGGTTCTGTATGTTTACCAGGACCAAATTTAGCAAGTCAGCATACCCCATCATACCATGGTAAAAATAATAAAGCATCATTTCAAGGTTAGCAAAAATATTAAATCAAAGAATTTGCACAGGTGATGAATTGAAACATGTACAGAATCTGCTTCGAATTCCAACAAAGCAGAAGCTTAGAGTCAAGCGATGCAAAGTGGCGATCCCTGACTAGCAGCTGCTGCAAGTTTCTTATTCACCTGTGCTAATACGTTTCTGAGTGAGATACACAAGTATTCACTATACCATAGTAAAACAACTAGGAGCATTGGTTTCTATGCTCTACTTTACCTGGAAGAGATGTCTGCAGAGCTCATCTTTGACCAGTCCCAGTAAAGACTGGTAGTTAGTGATGTGTGCCGACTCAAGTGCTACTGTCAGCAGCTGCAGGCCCATGTGCATCATGGCGTCAGTGTTGTGGCGGTCATGGGGGTTGGTCAGTGAGATCAGGAAGCGAAAAAGCTCCCTTAGACATGGCAAGCCATAAGGGATGAGGGACGCTCCTACAGGGGATACAAGAGGAGGATGGTTAAGAAAGGATTTCAGAACTGTAAAAACAGGAATTTTATCTGACAAGTAAAAAAAAAATTCCCAGTGTGTAAAGAAAACAGCATTACTATACTGTGCAGTGCAGTACAGAGCTCTCAAAGTCAACCTGTATGCACTGATTCTTGAGCTTCATGATTATCTATAGCAATAGTTTGCTGGTAAACTGTCCATCAAGAGTAACAAGACACTTCATGCAAGGGAACAGTGGCATGAGGCAATTGCATAAAATAAAGTAGAGAGAAATCAGAGGTTTAAGTATCCTTACCGTCTCTTTGTGTGGACTGGGTGAAACGCACTCCTCGGGGGTTGACATAGTCCATGTCATGGATAGAGGTGCTGTCTGACTGCTCTGTAACAGAGTCTTTGTCCTCCAGAACCTCAGGGATGGACTCCACTGAGGCCGACTGAGCTGGTTCAACCTGGTTGCCCTCAGACTAGATGCAAATGGAAGCAGGACACAAATCATCATGAAAGTTAAAGCTATGCATCGTGATTTTTTTTACGATTTTGAAATTGATTTTTTTTAATGGCAGAATCAAAATATTTTGTTAATTTGAGTCTATGTGTAGGTAGAAGGAAGTTATTGTTGTAGTCAGAGTGATGTGAAGTCATATCCGTTCTGTATCCATCAACAAAACTAAATAATTAAATTTTATTTAATTAATTTAAATTTACTAAATTTATTACCTCCGCCAAGGAGGTTATGTTTTTGCCGGCGTTTATCCGTCTGTTTGTTTGTTTGTCTGTGTTCACGATAACTCAAAAACTTATGGACGGATTTGGTGAAATTTTCAGGGTGTGTCGAAAATGTGAAAAGGAAGAACTGATTTAATTTTGGGGGTGATCCGGAAGAAATCCTGGATTCTGGATCACTTTGAAATTTCCGTTAACATTGGGGTCAATGCGACCCAAAAAATTGTTTCTCAATATCTCTGGTAATTGTTGCCCAAAGCTCATGAAATTTGACTCAGGGATTTACAATGTGTACTTCTATCAAATCCCAAAGGCTGATCCAGATCTGATCCAGATGGCGGATTTTATAGCAATTTATATAAAAAATTGACCTGATAGAATCTCCACAACACCAAATCCTGAAAATCATGCAGCAATTGGGCTTCAACCAAAACGTGACAGGGCCCACAACCGACTATGGCACATTGTTGGACCACGCTTACTTCAACAATAATCAACATCCCCAGATATGTGTTGAAGACTGTTATTTTTCTGACCATGACACAGTCTGTATCACTTTGTAAAATGTTAATGTAAATATGTTGGTTTTAGAAATAATGTATTGTGAGTTTTATGTTGTGTGTTGTATATATGTTCTATGTTTGCCACTGATAAAAAATATAGGATTTTTATTTTGGAGTGAATTACAATATGGGGGGAAACTATGGTGCTTGGCGGAGGTCTGCGCTCTCTGAGTGCTTTTCTAGTTTTTATTATTTAAATTGGCATTAGTATTGTGATACTATTGAATTGAGAGACAGGTGAATCATCCCAGCCCTAGTTAAAGCACATACCAGCTCCAAAGACACGTTGGAGGATCTCAATCTCTTACTCAGAGATTCTTACTCATTCTTACTCATGTCCTATTGATATTGCAAACCGCCCTACCTGTGCATCCAGAGAGCCAGGCTCAGTCCCAGGAAGCATAGTGGTAGTGCTAGGACTGATTGCAGATGAATTACATTGTTCCAGGTCAGAAAGGTCTTCCCTGGAGGTAGCTTTGGAACATGTGTCCAGGCCACTGTCTGTGGTTGTAGGGCTGGAAACAGACGAAGCAGCACTGTCTGAAGCAGGTAGGCTAGAGGTGGACAAGCCTTGCTCAATGAACGGGACACCACCTAACAGGAAAAGATGCAGTCAACCAATGGTATAACATGATGCGTTTTCACTATTCTTCACTTCATCTATCAAGCAAAAATTGGCAAAATATGCAGAGTAAGGTCCTTCACAGTTTCCTTATGCATTAGACGATAATGGGAGGATAATGATTTTAACCTACCAGGACTGGTTGAGGATGGGTCATTGATGATTGGTGAGTGTATTATCACAGTAGTGTGTCTCTTACCTGAAAGGTTGTTGTTGCTCAGGGTGCTGGACTGGGTTGTGTCCATCTGACCGGAGGGGCTTCGGACCACGTGGCGAGGTGGCCTTGGAGAGCGTTTCTGCTTCTTCCATTTAGATGACTCACTCATCCCACCAGCACGCATCTTCAACTAGATGAAACAGAGTGGATCACTGAGTTAAGCTTCTCCAGACACACTAAACTGCTGGACCATCATTACGGATTACGGATAGGATGCTTTATTTCTCTTAATGTCCTTTTCCATATCCATTTTTTTCCCAGAAAATATGAGATGTAGCTGCTGTGAGCATTGTTGGTAACAGACTGCCAGCTTAAAGGGTGCAATCACACTAAATGCTATGTAGTAAAACAATCTTTAGATACTTGTTCAGCATGAAGGTGATGAGAAGCTTATTCTAAGAGGGGATCTCCTCCTCCTGGCGATGGAAAATACGACTACACATGAAAAATGTTTCATGAAGCCTTTAGTGGCTCCAGAGGGAGATGTGTGAAGTCACAACTCCATCAATTATGATACGTTTTTAACTGTCCATCCAGAGTTTGAGCATGTTATAGAAGTGCTATAGATGTTATAGAAGTGCCAAATAGGTGGAGTACTGTTGAAGATCTGTCTTAAATAAACAGCTGCATGTGCTCCCTAAAACAGCATCACCAAAGCTACACACTGAACTGATATATTACATTCTGATTTATTACACAGATACTGTTAACCTTGTACAAAAACTTTGGCAACACTGATTCATGATTCTCATACTAAGAAAGATAAATTAAATATCAGTAGCAAATACACACTAATCATATTGTATAATATAACTGGGACATAAAGGGTAAATGCACATAAAAACAACAAGATAAAGAGATAAGCGTGGTTCTCTGGGAAATGACTGGTATACCTCACTTTGGCAAGATACTGAGTGAGGTTCAAAAGAGAACCTCCTATTTGACCATGGCCTAAAACGTGCACAGCTTCAGCTGTGGATTAACCAGCATGTCATTTCTTCAGAAGATTCCACAAAAAAAACAGCACTGTATGTACATGCACACATACTGTACACTGTCCACTGAGAAGAGCCACGACCTCTGCTTTGGTGTGATGTGCTGTTATTTTAAAGCTTCAGTAGGCAGAAAGTTTTGGCATCACTGGGCAATAACCTTTCAGCGTATTGTAATGCAAGTGTTCTGAGAGAAAACTAGACTTCTGCACCTCTTCCTGGCTCAGGTTTTCAGGCTTTAAAAAATATAGCCTGTGACGGGAGACTTTGGCCAATCACAGGTCATTTCAGGGAGAGTGTTCCTATTGGCTGTGCTCCAGCTAGTGGGCGGTGTTTGGTATTTCCTCAACTGATCACCATTGGCTGCCGAGTCAGGAACTTCCTGATTTCACAGCTAAACCGTAAATACAAGATGTTTCTGAAAACATCTGAGAGGAGAAAAAGGCATTACAGTAACAGAATATTGATACATATTTGATCAGCACTGCCTAGTTTGACCGTTTGGTTGAAGTTTGCAAGTGATTGACAGCTTTTTTTTTTTTTGGAGCATCAGAGGACGCAGAGGCATTTTTTTTTTTGTTTCAGATTACATGTCTCATGCACTATTGTCAGGACATAGTAACTGTGTTCTAAAAATAATTTTAATCATATTTACTAGATTTCTACCAACTGCAGCTTTAAAATCATCTGTAGAGGTACTGTTTCACTGAGTGTTTGTGTTTATTTGTTCATTCAAACCATTCATGAGTTCATACACTATTCTAAATCAAATCTAAACTGTCTTTAAAAGCAGGCAAACTAACAAAACGTGCTCCATCCTGGCACAGCAGAGAAGGTATATGAGTAGCATGATATACAGCAGCAGATTGACGTATGCATGATCGCGTAAACTCAAAGTCAATAATGATAGAAATGTAATGTGAGCATTCGCAAGCACAGACATGTCATAGTGAACTGTGTTTAACTTGATAAGGCCTGTCCAGAATCATCTACAACAGGTGATTTGTTCTTCAATAACAGATGATAATCTTTCTGTTTCTAGCCCAGTTTAGAGAAGTGGGAGGTTACTGGGGTCTGTATGATGGAGCGCTGGCTGTACTGGCACCACAGCTTTGGAACAGTCTTCCAGTTAGTATTCCATCTCCTGACACTGCTTCTTCTTAAGACACATTTTTACAGACTTGCCTTTTTGCCAGACAACTAGTCTTAGTCTTTACGTATCATAATCCAGCTCTGTTGTACATGCACCTGATTTGAAGTTTTTTTCTATATTTGTGAAAGTGGTTTTTGATGCTGTCCATGGAAAGCACTTTGTGCTCCCAGCTTGGAAAGTGCTACAAAAATAAAATTATTATTACAAAAGGACAAGGGAAAGTTTACAGGGAGAAATTCTCCAGCCTAAATACTGAAAGTCATCTTCCTTACCTGCACTCGTTTGTTTTTCCACAAGATATTGTAAGCCTCAGAAGAGAAGGGGAGCGGGCAGGTGCCCGTGATTAGTGATGGGAAACATGTCAGCAGTGACCAAGACAAAACACACTGGAACATACATGTGTGTGCATGGTAGGAGGGCACAGGGTTAGGAGGTAGACACAGCCATTATAGGATCTAACCACTAGAAAATGAGCAGCCAGCTCAGGCAGGCAGTGGGAGTGGACAGGCAGACAGAACATGCAAAAAGCAAAAACTAGTGGAACGACTGCTTCCAAATCAATATTCAGGTCTTACAAAAATACTACATGTATAACAGCACTACGACAGCCATTTAAACAACACGGTCAAACGGGTAAAGTTGAGTTCGGTTGTATTGATACAGTATGTAGCTTGTTTTTATTTTGAACCACAGTGCAAACAATAGTAGAAAAGGTGAAAGAAATCTTTATCGGAGGTGGGGAGGAAACCAGCTAACTAGCCCTCATCCATGAACTTGTTTCTTTTGTTAAACCAAACTGTACATGATGTGTGAAAACAAACAAATCATTAAACTCTGTGTGGCTGTTTGAGTGTGGAATGGGCTCATTGTTGCATTCTGGGCAGTTATCAGCAGCTGTAAAGCCACAGGAGGCAATAATGGGACACCTCTGGATGGCACATCAGAGGAAGATGATGCCTCACTTGAAAATTTAGAGAGATTTAAGCTTTATCAGAATTGTTTTCAACCAATATGGTTAGGTTTTATAAGACAGAAGGCTTCCAGGGAGCGAACTCACTAGCTGGTATGGCTGAATGGCATATGTGCATACACACAAAGTGTTGGATTCTCTCTTGTCTCTCGCCAGTCTGAATGAAGTGTGTAGTGTTGGGCTGAGCACATGATTTACATGGTTGTCATGAGTCTCCAAATCCATGATTCAATTTGACTTTCGATTTTCGAAAACAATTTTCGATTTAAACATGTCATTGTTAGACTATGGTGTCTTGATTCGTAAAGATCAACAGGTCATTGGTTTTATCCCCTGACAACTGTCATTTACACTGGCAAATTAAACTCCTTTTCTATTAGAAAGTGTTTCAAAAATGACATTACAAAAAGCTGCATCGTTTTTTTTATCAGTTCTGTATGACCCACCTCAGTACATAATTATTACAAAAATGAAACAGAAATCCTTCTGCAGTGCATTACAAGTGTGCTGTAATCTACAAAAATATGGTTTTGTTGCCATTTACTGTCATGCTTGTTTCTCTCTCTCTGGACACAGTCTGTGCGCTGAGAAATGGCACTCGGTAGTCCTGCTAGCTTGTTGCTACCAATATCTATTGATCTATCGATATATCTATTTATCTATGAATCAATATCTCGCTCTCTCTCTCTGAGCTTTGGACACAATCTGTGATTGGCAACAGATGGCACTTGGTAGTCCCGCTAGCTTGTTGCTACCAATATCAGCTGCTCTGATTCAACAGTGTTGAGCTGAAAACATATGCATGTAGGCTTAAATTCAGCTGTGGTGTTGTTCTGTCAGGAGATGCAGCGACTAAATGAACAAAATAAAGATTAACAAAGTAAGACGTAGGAGAGCTGTAGCAACAGGGAGGGCCTACATTTCCCATCATGCCTGCCAAGTTCCGAATGCTGGACTGAGTAGTTTCAGTTTGCTGTTTTATGTTCCAAAATGTAAATATTACTTTTGTTAGTGTTTTTAATGTGATGTGTCTGTTCAAATGATAATCTGTATTGTCTTTGTAAAGTAAAAAAAAAAAGTGGGCAGAGACGGTCAATGCTGCTTTTTGATGGTTGAGATAGATAGTTAATTTCGATCGATTTCCGATTTAGAATCAAAATCATGACACCCCTAATACTGGTATTTTGTCAAGTTACCAATACACTATCACACAACAACACTTCAATTTTGGAGTGATGTGTTACCACTACATACATGAAGTTGAACCTCTTTCAACTGGCCCTACATTGCACCACAGGGAGACTTTTTCAAGTCAGAGTGGTCAGTTCCAATTAGGAATAATTTGAACCTCATCTCCAGCACAAACTCATATGTGTGAATAGGGCAAAGTCTTAATTGTGTAGTCCATGCAGTGCAGAAGGAACCCACATACAGTATGATGGACTTGTCTGTACTCCTTGCTATACACAAGCTTCTCAGGCACCTGCACAAGTATACCAAATTGTCAGTTTGTGATGTTTAGTGCATTCCAAGACATATTTTTCAAATAAGTGAGATACAGTGCCATAGTACTGATTTGGTGCAGCCATTTTCCTGCAACTTGCCTCATCTTCTTCTGTTTCACTTACTCATTCCATGTGTTTCCCAGAGATACTTGAGAGAAAGACTCTGAAAGTGTGTTATGGGTCATACATGTCTGAGGTCACAAGGGTGGTCCTTAAATGAGGTTGGAAACATGGGTAATGAGTTGAGTTGCCTTTAAGGATGCATTTACATGGCAGTAGGGATGTTAATAATTAAACATTAAGAATCAGTTAAATGATTAAAAGAAATATATAAGAGTTTGAGCTGATGTTGCAGAGTACAGGAAGCTGGCTTGGAGGAGTTGCAGCATTTATTGACCAACTGATAAACTGTACACACACTGCACTGCTACTTTCACAGCTATAACACCACCGACGACCGCATACTCACTGCCACCACACACACATGGCCTGACGGACACGCCGCGCTGTCAGACCGTATGTGTGTGACAACGTCGAGCATGAAGCCACCAGCAACGCTACAACTGTGAACGCAGCACAAACGCAGTCTGTTGGACACTCGCTATGGTTATGCCAAGCTGCACAGCGGACAGCCTCGCAGCTAAAAAATAATGTGGTGGAGAGAGCACCGAGGCTGCTACAGCAACTCTCCCGGTCGGGTGAACTGGGGAATCAGTTGTTTGTTTTGTTCATATACTGCAGCTGGTGATAAATTACGGATTTAACCTGCTGCATCAGCTTATCGTTGCAGCCGGGCGGTTTACTGGGGACTAAAAATGCATGCATGTGACGCATTAATCTTGTCAGTTAACAGTTAATAATTGGGGTCAGTTAGTGGTTAAAATTTCTTTTTCAAAATTAGCATCTCTAAATGGCAGTAATTTGACAATTACAGTATTTTCACTGCTCAAACTACAGATCTAATCCTCTATGTTCATATTTTGATTAGTTAAAACAACTAAATGTGTAATGGTGGAGTAACACAAACTGATTTATCTCAAAAGGAATTAATTCAGTGATGACTTTAAATAACTGGAAAACTACGTTTAAAACCCACAAAACAAGTTTAATTGCAATCCAACACACCCTCATGCACTCCCATCAAGAAGCCATGTTAACCCTCCC
This sequence comes from Pterois miles, assembly GCA_947000775.1. NCBI lineage: Eukaryota > Metazoa > Chordata > Actinopteri > Perciformes > Scorpaenidae > Pterois > Pterois miles. The sequence continues at coordinate 1,369,268 of CAMQGK010000256.1, forward strand.
TATATCAGTGCACTACGCCACTGAGCAAGTCAGGTACCCTCTCTAGGCCATTCTGAGATGTGTTTCTATGCTGCTCTGCACAAATAAGCTCCTGAGTGTCCAGGATACAGGTTGGGTTCTGTAGGAAGGAAAACAGGCAGACAGAGAGATGGACAACTCGAAACAAAAACCAAAACCAAAACTGAAGTGAAAGGGCAGAAATGAGATTAGAGTGGGCTGCTTTGTTAGAAATAGGTGACAGGAATGTGCCTGATCTTGGTATTTAAGTGATGCCATAACATGAACAACTGGGTTTCAAGGCCACAAATAAGGACATTCAGACAGAAACCTTAAAAAACAGCACAATGACTGAGAAAAATCAAGACGATTAAAATTGGGTGAACAATAATAGCGAACAGATCAACTACGCATTCAACATTTCCTTTTACCTTCTTCATGTTGGCACCCACATAACTCTTGGCCTCCTCTTTGAATTGTGGTAGTCTGGAAGAAAAAAAACCCACAGAATTTAGTTGACAGTTTTTGCAGAAAAAAAAATCTTCTGACAAAGATCTGTCCAGGAATAATCCTTATCCAAATTATTATCAGGTCATTACTGTAGAAATGTAACTTCCTGTGAGGTAGTGGAAGTAATAGTAAGCTAGTTAGTCCCATAGGCTAACCATAGTGGTTAACCACCAATGGCACTTCTTTTGAATAGCAATTTGCCTTCATTTTAATGAATCCTGATTTATCTTGTATGTGCGTTTATGTCCATAATGATCTTTTTTTTTTTTTGTTTGATCATTTTTTGTCTTTGGAGGGAGGCCTGACGGGATGGACTGCCAGTGTTGATGACTTGGAGAGTTTCTCTCGAGATTTAGGGACTTTTGGAGCAAGTGCTGCAACTTTCATTGGAAAAGAATTGGCTATATCATCATTTTTAAAACCTAGTGTACTTTTGTGAGTTTCCCACATTACCAACCCTAGCTTTAATAGGTAAAACATTTGGTCCAAAACATTATCCAATGTCTTCAAATGTCCAAAACCCAAAGACATTGTATTTACTGTCATAACACAATGAAAACCACAAGATCTTCACATTTAAAATGGTGGAATTTAATAAAATGTTTAAGACAAAGACAATTAATTGATTAATCAACCAATCATTTCAAGTCAGTATGTCTCAACCTCTACTGCTTTGATTTTGACCTTTTTTTAATGTGTATTAAACAAACTCAATGCTATCCTACCATTTCATTTTCTTAACCCAAAATTCAAGAAACAATGAATAGAAAAGTCTAAACCTAACTCTACTCACCCTAACCCTGTCTTAAGCTGATGCTGATACTACTTAAGAGGCAATACCATGGTGGGAACCTCAACATTTTAAACCTGAGCCATAAATAAACGTTTCCAGCATCTGATGAGCAATGCTGGCTGCTGTTCTCAAGAGTGTGTGAGCCAATAGGTTTCTGTGGACTCTAAAGCTTTGCTGGAAAATGAGATGTCACCACCAGTCTCACACTCTCTCTCACACACGCACCGCACACGCACACACACACACACACACACACACACACACACACACACACACACACACACACACACACAGACAAACAAAAAAAAAGGGAGCCGACAGCCCCCCTCCTGACATTAACTCTGCGTTAATAGAGTGTTGTCTTGCGAGCATGGTTATTGGATGATCTGTGGGTCCAACAGATTAACATGCCTAATACTTTCAGCAGGCAATCTAATCTATCTGATGGGGGGAACCCTCTCACGTCTCTATTATCTAGGGTCTGTGGACAAGTGGGGGGCTGGGGGTTGAACACGAGCAAAATGAGATGTGGGATGTGTGTGTATGTGTGTGAGCAGTATCAGAAGGATGTCATAAAAAGCCCACACTAAATTTACATCTCCTGTTCATGCGCAGGGATGCCTCTATTTACAGCTGTGGCTGCCGTGCTTCCTATTTCCAAGCTCGCACAGTAAAATCGTGTTAAAAGACATGATAACAAGGTGCCATACAAGAGTCCTGCCAGTAAATAAAAAACAGGCCAAGAATGTTTGGAGAGTGCATCAGTGAATGGCGACAAGCTAGGCAAAAAACCAACACTGGACTTTACTGGAAGGAAGATAACCCATCACTTTGTGACAAATCTTGCGTCAAATAGTCTTGGAGGAGAAATACATGCCATCAGAGAGTAGGTGAATAACACCATATCTTTATATTGAGCTCTGTTTGTTCTGCAAGGTGTGCTCCTTCACATTCAGATGAGCAGAAAGTGTTTTTTGTAGCTGATTTTCCTGATTGCTTCTGTCTGGGATCACAATGCTAATTCTATATTTGTGTGTGTGTGTGTGTGTGTGTGTGTGTGTGTGTGTGTGTGCGCTTCTTAGTATTTATGGGGCTGGGAGCTTTGCTGCTGAGGCAGAGTCTAGCTTCATCTATATGCAGATCATGTGGTGTGCAGCTCAATTGGCTCATCCCGTTGTCTGTGACTGAATGTGACTGGCACTCTGATGCATCAGGACAGGGTGGTTTGTGTGTGTGTGTTGGGGTGGGGGTAGGGGGTTGATGGGGAGAGAAGAGCTCTTATGCTAAATGCCAAAGGAGAAATCATGTTATGGCATTAGTGAATCAGTGGCCCATTGACCCTGTGCACAGTGCAAAATGAAATTCATGAGCTTCGAGGGAATAATGAGACCTGAGAGACAGATATATGCAAAAAAACGACAATCTATAATCCAGAAGTGATAAAGGAATGCAGCAGCAGTCTTCTTCTGTGAGACAACTTAAGATTTGGGCTTTGAAACTACTCTTGACTTTCCAGTTCTTTGAAGTAGCACCAACAATTCAATTCTACTCCTACAAGTATTTTTGATTAGAAAGTGCACCTAACCCCTAACAAAACAGGCATTATATTTAAACACATTGAGTCCTAACTACTTCAGGAGTGTGCACATTAAGGTATAGCTAAACACATACGTGTAACTTAACACTGCACCTATCTTCTTCCACCACTGTCCAATTCATTTACCTAGAGAACAGTAGCTGCACCATGTCAACCAGTGTATGTTCAGCTGATTTCCTGAGGAGTTCTGCAAACACAGAAGAGAAACAAACATTAGAACCAAATAGAATGAAACACAGAAGCACATAGAGTAGAGACAGCCAGACAGACACATTAACACTAACTAACTAGTTTAAATTATTGGTTTTCAACTATCAGATGACAATTGAAAAAAAAATTAAATTATAATATTAAAAATAAAATAGCATATTTTAGACTGTGGAATGTTTTTTTTTCCCTGTACCAGTTATTAGGGCTGGGACGATACGCCTATCTCCCGATTCAATACTATCACTTGCTAGTGCCGATTCGATATGAATTGCGATTTTTATTTGTTTATTTGTTAACTTTTTAACACTAGACCATAGGACTTCTAGGGACTTTTACTTTGAAAAATGTCTAGATTTATCCAGTAAAAACTGATTTTCAGCATGTATGTAGTCACAGTCCTAAAGTCAAATATATCAGTCATTGTCAGGAACTATTTATTTCATTTTTTCCAGCAACCCCAAAAAAAAAATCAAAGAATAAAAATGTTTCCCTCACTAATTAGTGGTATTTTCTTTTTAAGTTATAAGAGACATGTAATATTTTATAAAATACAGTTCCCTTTGTTACCTTATTAAACAAAGAGACCAAACATAGTCACATAACTGCGCTAAAGTCTGTTGCTAGCTCTGAGCTCCCTCTGTCAGCTCCGTTCTCTTTATTACATCCATGGTCAGCTCCGTTGGGGCCGTTTGAATGCATTTAACATAAATGTTAAAATAAATGGGTGAGCTACAGTTGTAGCTTTGGCCAATTTGACCGCAGAGATGAGAGTGACGGCGATCTTGACCGTACGTTACCGCTATACGCTAACGTTTCCTGTCCATGACAGTTAGCATGCAGCTTTAGCCATGATGTCTACCTCTGCTTTTCATGCAATGTGTGAAACTCAAAGTGTTTCCATACTCTACTGTATGTGTGGTGTTTACCACTTTGGATTTAAAATGGGAGGGTGCAGGTCGTATCCACGCAGACCAGCAGGTTTGTTTTGGTTGACGGATACGTAACGAACATAACATTACTCACTACAACAATAAAGGCGGTAACTTACTTCTACCTCCAAATAGACTCAAATGAAGCAAATATGTCAATTCTGGTATAAAACAATACACTCTGATACATAGATAAATTGATTTTTTCCCACCCCTACCAGTTAGAATAGGTTCTATTGAGTTTGTGGGTCAAAGTATGTGTGTAATATTACTGACGGCAGGTCATATTTATATTTATTAATCAGATCATTCACAATAATCACTCAAAATCAGCAGGGAGAAGAATGTAGAAACAGCTAGTTTGCAGCACTCCCTTCACTTTCCGACCATTTCCCTTCTGTGTATGGATTGTTGCCATGGGGGAAAATGGAATTAGAAACACCAATCTTACAAACACTTAAAAGCAATGTTGGCTTTGAATATTTCAGAGGCATTAAGGGGTAAAGGATTCAGTGTTTTAAAATAACATAGAAAAGTGTGAAAAACAAACATATAGTGTAAGAGGATTTTTTGGATTGGATCCTATCCCTTTAGTCATCTCCTGAACCTTCATATTAATCCTCTGAACCCATGTGGAGGTCCTAATCCCAAGGCTGGGAAACACTGTGTTACAAGGTGGCCAAAAACTCTAAGTCATAGGAGTTACTTAAATATTCAGCAGTGTATGTTGATGTGACTGTAGTAAGTAAAACAATTTAAAAGCAGCTTGTCTTGTTTAGTCTTCCCAGATATGACTCTCATATCAGAAATAGAGGTTGATGAATGTTTGTTGCGACTCACCACTCAAGCGCATCTCGAAGCAGATCCTGAAGCAGGACTGCATGATTTCACAAACGGACTCGTTGGTCAAATGGGCTCCGACTGGAGTCAGCAGCAGAGTCCGTAGCACCTGAAACACAGTATGATACTGTATGACTGTCCTGAAACCCAGTCAGTTCAGTCAAGTTCATTGAAAATTGAGGAAACAAACTCATCACATACTTTTTTGTCAAGTGAAGTCATACTGCTACTACCTCTGCTACAGCTTGTTCTAAAGAGGTATGTTTTGAACAGGCACTAGTATACTTTAAGTACCAAAACTAAAAGTATTCATGCAGAATGGCCCATTTCAGAATAATATATATCATATTACTGGATTACAATTAATGATAGTTGGTAAAGATGGGGCTCATTTCAGTTACCATATATTAGCTTAATCTATAATACAACATCATACTTTAAATTCAGTCATTTTATGACTTATTACAGTAAATACACTGCTCAAAAAAAAGGAAACACTTAAATCACACATCAGATCTTGACGAACAAATTATTCAAATTGAAAATCTTTACTGATGTACATTGTATAATTTGTTCAGAACAAAATGATGTAACAACACTCAGTGGAAACCCAACTCATCCACTCACTGAGGGCTGGCTTCAAAATCACATCAAAAATCTAAGTCAAAAATTCCTTCCAACAATATGCCTCCCCAAAACCATCACTGACCCACTACCAAACTGGTCGTGCTGGATGATGTTACAGGAAGCATGTGCTCAGTGTGAACCAGCTCTCATCTGTGAAGAGAACGGTGTGCCAGTAGCGGACCTGCCAGTTCTAGTGTTCTCTGGCGAATGCTGCACGGGGCTTGGCATAGGTCCCACTAGAGAACGTCAGGCCCTCATGCCACCCTTATGGGGTCTGTTTCTGACAGTTTGATCAGAATCATTCACACCAGTAAGCCTGGTGGAGGTAATTTTGTAGGGCTCTGGCAATGCTCCTCCAGTTCCTCCTGGCACAAAGGAGCAGATAGCAGTACGGCTGCTAGGTTGGTGCCCTTCTACAGCCCTGCCCAGCCCTCCTCGTGTAACGTCCGGTCTTCTGGTACCTCTTCCGTTCTCTTGAGACTGTGCAGGGAGACACAGCAAACCTTCTTGCGACCGCACATATGGATGTGCCATCCTGGAGGAGCCTGTGCAACCTGATTAGGCAGCAGGTAAAGCCTCATGCTACAAGAGGTGACAAGGACACTAGTAGAACACAAAACTAGAGGAGAAACGGCGAGGAAGAATAAGGAGAGAGCAATTGTTTGTGGCCACCACACCTAAAACCATTCCCTTTTTCGAGGTTATCTTGATGTTGCCTCTCCATTGCACCTGTGGTCACTTTCATTTGCACCAAAACAGGAAAAAAAAATGATTCATAATCACTTGTGCTTCCTAAATGCACAGATCAATATCCCTGAAGTTTAACTGAGTTAGTGTTTTACACTGTGATGATTAAGGGTTCCCTTCATTGTTTGAGCAGTGTATATTACTTATTGGTCTTTTCAGTAGAGTATTTGAGTAAATGCATTTAGTTACATTCCAGCACTCATTTCTTAATATCAGAAACTTGAACAATATCTGATTAAATATATATTAGTTACACTTCCCTTCTATTCGAATTGGATTGTTGCATCCCTAATGTCTGATTATTTTATTTTATATTTTTACTGTAGTAACGGAGTATTGTTCAAAATGATGAGAAATACATTTTGGTTTTTTTTTAATAAAATACTAGAAATAATTTTTTTTCAGCCCTACCAGAGACACATTTCTGTTGAAATGCCATGAAAAACTGCATTTTCCATATGTCACAGTTGCTGAACCAAACGTACACCAAGATCAAAATATGCATGATAGAAAGCTAAAAAATACACAGATAATCTTTTACCTGTCTCGTGCTGCTCTACTCGTGACTTTCACTATGAAAATTACATGTTCATTGAAATTACATTAAATTACCTGGAACTTACATTTTTAATTTTTTCTCAACAAAAGAAAAACATTATAACATTGACAAAGGTGTCAGTTATTGGCAGGCTGCTGCACTGTGCTGCATGAACTTGGACAGTGACTGAGACAACATGAACATGAACACAACATCCAGTCAGTGCAGGACCACTACGAGTAAACATTTTGTACCTGTAGAATTTTCATAAGGACAACTTCATCGCTGGCAGGGTCTGTTCCCACAAATCTAGCGTGTGTGACTGCATCTGCCATGTTCTCAATGGCTTCCGCTGCTGCTTCATGGTTAGAATCTGCAAACACACAAGAAACACATAATTGTCTCTGAAGGATGACTGAAATTTGTAAGTTGATAATGAGAGCTTTTAATAGGAAAGAACCCTGAAAGGAGGCCATGTTACTGAGGGCAGCTGGAGTCTCAGAGTTGAAATTGATTTTATAAAGAGCATGAGAGCATGTTAAATAGGGTGGTAAAAAAATAGAGTATTGTGATATTATGTTGTTATTGTATCCCTTCTCCAAACTGCTATATCGGGTTTTAATTAACTTCACACCTAAAACTCCAACTGCCCCTCGGCTGATACAGCTGCTATTCTGTCTTTCGGAGATTATAGCGGGCTCAGTTTTAAAGCTAGAGTGAAGAAACTGGCATCACATGAAGCTATAAAACCTAAGGAATCATTTGGTACCATATGTCATATTGCATGGCATGACACGCATGTCGTGAGGAACACTTAATAACGCTCCAAAGTTATGCTTAATGTTAGCAAGGAAAAACTAGCATAGCCATTTTCAAAGAGGTCCCTTGACCTTGGACCTCAAGATACAGTTTGTGACTGAAAATGGGTTCTGTGGGTACCCATGAATCTCCCCTTTACAGACATCCCCACTGTATGATAATCACATTCACTGATTGAAATGGTGTGTTAGAATATTTCTGCATACTGGGGTTCCTAAACAGTCTTGCAATTGGGCATCACTGTATTAGTCTTGTGGATCCAATGAGTCCAGTTGTATTAATGTATAATTATGTTCACCCCCATTGTAGCCATTTCACACAGACTTTTTTTTTTTTTTTTACACAGATGTTGTTTTTACTATGACAGTTTTCCTAAAATTAGATTTGAAAAAATACTGCAATATATGGCCGTGCTTACAGTATTGCATTGCAGTGAACTGTAAGCCCAGTATAATGACCCGTATTGTATCACCATATTTTTGCCAGATTCTTGCCTATACACAGCCCTAATGTGAAAAGCATAAGTTGCATGAGTGTCATGGTCAATATGTGAGAGGAGCAGCCCTGAAGAGCTATGTGCACTGTGCATGTAGAACCGAGAATTACGTGCATAGCTCAAATTTTATGTGCACTACCATGCATGTGTATATGGTGTCTGGAGCCCTGTTAGTGTTTATACAAAATTTCTGTGTACACTGGGCATTAAAATCATTCTGTGTCAGATATGACATGAAAATATTAATGTGTCATTCCAGTAATGTAAATGTAGGCTGACATTGTTGGTAAACTCAGCAACTAAGAACACAGCTCCAATAACTCCTATAGCTCAACGCATAAACAGTACTAGCCAAATCTGGTACAGCCTGTCCACATTGTCCTTCAAACCCTGGGATCTAATGACCAGATGTGGTCTTTTGTTGGGGCAGGCTGGGACAAATTGACTGTCAGAGCAACAGGAGCCAGTGTTTTTGAAACCCGACCGGCTGGCCAGCTCTCTGCCTAGAGCCAGCCTGTTTTCCTTTCCCATCGCCCTCAGGAGCAGCAATTCATTAACTAATAAGCACAGGGGCAAAGAGAGGGGAGCGGAAGGATGGAGGGAGGGATGGAGAAGGGGAGGTGCAGAAGAGGTTTTTCCAAGTAAAACAACAATGCAGCTTGCCAACATGAAGACACTGATATGTGCTCTGTGAGAGTGTGTGATTACCAGTAGACATTAGATAAATTATGCTACGCCTTAGGAAACGACCACTTAGCACGTTTGGGACATTTTGGTAATTGACAGCTGTTGTGGAGACCTGGAGTGTGGACAGTATATCAGTCAGAAGTTGGTTAATGGCTGAGAACTGGTTTAAGCGTAGTTGAGGCCATTGATACAAAGCAATGCCAACATCCCTCCAGAGGCGAGGGCGACAACAAGCATGGAAGCTGTGCTGAAGCCATCCAATGTCCAGACACAGAAACTGGAGCCACATGGGGATCCAGCAGAATGTCAGAAGTGATATAAAACACTAATCCTTCTTTTGGCACACAGTCTATACAAGCGGCGTCCAAAGGAAGGGTTTGGGGGGGGGGGCATTGTTAAAATAACACTGAGGAAAGGAGAGGCTCAATGTGTGTGTGTGCGTGTGTGTGTGTGTGTGTGTGCCTGAGGGTATGTGGGCAAAGTCAATAGGGGCTTGAACCAGCTGCCACATAAAGCAGTTTAGTAATATCAAACTCTGGTCACAAAACTCAAAGATGTGGCGAGAGTGAGAGCAAGCAGTAGGGCAGAGTGGCTGGTTTTTAAGAGAGCAACACACAAAAACCTCTCGAGCTGCACTCTGCATAAGGGCCAATACATCTTTAGAAACCAAACAAAGGGGCTGCTGCTTTTTCCATCATCAGAGAAGAAAATGAGTTTGTTCACCTGTTCATCTTCTGAATAGCAAAAGATCACATTTCAGCCATGCCGCTCTGCTCTCATCTTTACCGGCACTGTAGTAAATGCAGGGAATGCATACTGTCCTATATTCATAGGACTTTGTTGTCTTGAAGGTACATGCTGGCGTTTGCATTACTTAAAAAAAAAAAAAAAAACTAACAAGATCTCTGGCATGTGTTTGTATCCACAAGACAAATCCAGGAAAAAGGCAACACTTAAGCTGCTAGCGGGATGGGGGTTATCACCTGGTACCTTTCTGGTGAGTTTGATTTTCAGAATCAGAATTGGCTTTATAGACCAAATATGTATACACATACAAGGAATCTGACTTGGGTTTTAAGTTGCTCTCAATGTAGTTGGAAAGACATAGACATACATCTAAAAACAACTATACGACATATAATATAACCATAATAAATTAGTAACTACAGAGCTCAACATGGAGCACCCACTGTTTCAACAGCTCCTTTTCCAGAAGTGACATTCCCACTCCTTCACTCCATTGATGTTTCAGAAAATCCTCATATAAAGACTTTTGAACTTAGAACAAAGCCAACCAGCTACATGATGAATCATGACCATAAAACATTTGATTCAGAGCAAAAAAAAATTAAAAAGGCAAATCATTTTAAGAGTAACGTAACTACTCATCCTATGGACCATTGAAAATAGTGACTCGCTGCCTCTGAAAACCAAGCTCCCTGGAAGAGCACTGATAATTGATGCCAATTTTCGTAGTGGTCAGATGGTAGTACTTCAACTTCCATGCCCATCACATGATGCCATTGGGCCTAATAAGACTCTTCCCCATAGACTTACATTGGGAAGTAGACCACTGTATTTTTTTGAGATGTATGAACACTAACAACCCTTATTTAAATCATTAGGTCCTAAAAGTTGTAAAATACACCATCCAGAGTTATTTCCGTTCCTCCATTCAGGTGACCCAGACCGACGCTGGAAGGCGTGAAAGTTAGCAAGATGTGACCGCTGTGACCCCGTGACAGTCATGTAACGCTACTGCGCCTGCTCCATGGGCCCATGGAGGCGGAAGATCGCCGGAAGATCCGGGTACTTTCCACTTTCCACTCTGAAAACGAGCCATCTTGGCACCATGCGCCACTGAGCAACTTTGATGGGAATGAATGGGGCCCGCCTCCAACACTGTATCCAGTTCTCTTTATAAATCTATGCTGAAAACTCGCCAAAAATGAACTGTTGTTAATCTAAAATAAAGACAGATTCAGCCATTGCGTACCTTAACTCTCACCTCAAATGTTTTGTTGTCCTGGTTCGAAATCTAAACAAGCATGTGCCTTCAGTAAATATTTCCATGGTAACAATGACTCCATCAAACGAAAATGTTGCTGTTGGACTTTATGATTGTGTAGTTGTGTTGTGTGTGTTTATGTAGTGTAGTGTTTCTCCATGACATCACAGATAAAATATGTTTTTCTTAAAACAAGGTTGCTAACATATGAACTGGTAGCTTCTACGAGAGCAGATACCATTATTTAAAAATCTCACAGCTTGTGGTAAGTCTACCTTGGATGAATCCATGATTCACAAAATGAACAGGATTCTCACTTCACTGAGCTGTATTATGTACATGTGTCTAAACAAGAACACAATAGTACAAAGTAGGGCTGCTCAATTAATCAAATTCTAATTGCAATCACAATTTTGGCTTCTCACAATTAAATGAACATGACTGACAGCGATATTGATGTTAAAAATGCTCCGCTGATAGAAAACTCTGCTGCTTAAATCAAGCGCTTCCTAAACTAATAATTAAAGATGAACCATCAATCAGCAGAAGATTGAAACCTGACGGTTTTCAGCAGTCTCATATCTGATTTTCTGCCAGTCACACACATGCATGAGGGTTTTATGTTGGCACATAGTGGCACAGTCAATAATGTCACACACACCCCCACACACACCCACAGTCATGTTTCCATGACTTTTGAGGACATTACATTGACTTACATTCATTTTCCTGGTGACTTACCCTAGCCCTAACTGCAACTTGCCTAATCCTAACCCTTACCCAAAACCTCAACCTAACCTTACCCTAAAATATAATGTTTTACATATGAGGATGTGCTTTTGCTCCCAAAAGGAAGGCAAGTCCCCACAATGTGACTGTGTAAACAGATTCAAGAAACTCCAGCTGTTTGAAGATGTTTTCACAGCAATATATAATCGATATAAGAGAGAGATATATAACCCGTTTAACTTCCTAACACTAGCTCTAAGCTGCTTATAATATGTAATTAAAATTACTGATGGCAAGCTTTTTTTAATCAAAGCAAATATGTAAATTAAAATACAAGCATTTATTTCCTAATCATTTGAATTGTGTGTTTTACGCAAATAATCAATACAGATGTCAATAACATTTTGAATTTTTGACAGTTGGATTGTAGCACAACATGTAACTGAAAGCAGTGCTCTGTTTTTTTTAAATGTGAAATTGCAATAAAAATATTTTGTCTCGAAAACCTAGGAATAATAGTGATAATAACTGTAATCTCTTTATTGATCAAATAATTGTGATAACCATTTTATCCATAATTATGCAGCCCTAGTGCATAGAGCGCTGGAAGAAATAATGAATCTGAGTCTATGTAAGTGTATATGTATATAACCACCCACTTTATACATATAAAGTAACTTAATGCATTACCCATTTTTACATTTGTAACTGAGAAACCTAACAAAAAGCAAAGTTAACATCTCTCAATACAAAACCATAACCAGATCTAAAAACACAGAAATTCTGAATAGGCTGAGAGAGCCCTGATGACAAGTGAATTATTTCTCAGATTCAGACTGTTTCTCCATTTCAATCAGTACTACTCTCTTTTTTCCTCTCAGTTTCAAAGTAATGTCTTTTTCCTTGGATTATTCATCCATGGAGTTTGAGTAGGAGGTGTTTCTCTTTTACTAGCTGAACTAAATGTAATGTTGCTGCTTTTGTTAATTATGTACAAGCAGCCATTTTATTCAAGAATAACAGTTTATTCAAACCCTGAAATCACAGGCTACAGCTGTATTCTAAGCTCATCTCTTCTGGCAGCGGCCGCAGTTCAAGGCTCAGCTGAACCTCGCTCTGAGCCCTACGTGGGCTAGTGACCGTGCGGCCGCTAGCAGCACAGCGAGGGGCTTTGCCGACTCTGCTGGGCAAGAGAAAAAGAGAGAGAACGAAGAAGGAATGGGGGAGGAGAGACAAGCAGTGGGAAATGAGAGGATAGTGCAGAGATCTGGATATCTGTCAGCACCGAGGCTTAGTTTACTGCTCCCTCCATGCCAGTAGACCTCAGGCCACAGATTGAGAGGAATTACCTCCAACTAAATGAAACGGGTGAGTGAAATGAGTGGGTGTGTGCAAGAGATGATTTCTTTTCCCTCTCTTGGGCCCTAGACAAGCAAAACGTTTAAGGAGGAAGGTGCAGGGGACGGGTTTAAGATGCATGTTCAGGTTTACATGCTGACGGAGAGGATCTTATTTGACACAACAACCCCGGATAAACTGCAACATAACTGCCTGCTGGAGGCTATTTTATCAATGCAGGCTTGGAGAGGGGTGATGGTGTAGTATTCAGTATCACAGTGAAGTAGCAACATTATGTCTGCTTACAGAAGTACAACAAAGCAGCGCCTGTCTTACTGTAGGAAGATACTAAAAATAGATTTGAAATTGAGGTATCCCATGCAAACCTAATGCTATGTAACATTGTTTAAGAAAATCTGAATCCACAGGAGATAGCCATGAAAAGAGCTCATCAGAGACTTTGTTTTTGTATTTCTTCTTAGCCAGGAGATGGCAGTACTTGACAGGACCAGTGTTGTGTCTGTCCATTTACCACTCATGTCTACTCAGCTATCCTGAAGATTAATATATATTATATACATCTCCCAACTTAACCCAGTTAGGATTTTAGCTGAATTTACTGAAGAATAAAGTCAGTACTTTCTTTAGACATTCCACTGGAGCATCAAGAGATGTGTTTGTAATTAATGTTATCAATAAAATATTTCTCATTACTCATGCAAATGAAAATAAAATAAATTTCTATATATGCTGTATATATATCTATCTATTGTATCCACCCTGTGAAGTGCCTACCTACTGTATATCTAACCTTTAATTAGGAGATGAAAAATAATAAATCCTTCTGACAACCCCATGCAGAGAACAATGTAACTGATCTGCCCCAACATGAAAATATCGTTCACCAATATAGAGTTTTCTCAGACTTACAGACATCTTAACTGAACCACATATACTTGATTATACAGGTAACTATGAAGCAAATTTCCATGACTTTTCCAAAACATTCTGGGTTTAAACTTCTCCAGGCCTGGACATTTCTATATTCTAATTTCTACATTTTATTTTTGTGACCGTAACAGACTGTGACATTTTTCATGTTGACTTGCAACTGTCATGCAGCAAGGAAAACATCCAGACACAATGTGTAAGCAATAAAATTTCCAACAGGAAAATGTAATGCTGAAATATGTTATGTGTTTGACATTCTGCAAGAACAAAATGTTAAATTACAGTGGTTAATGTGTAGTTAAAAAAAAAAAAAAAAAAAAAAAAAAAAAAGAGCAGTATTTAAGAAGAACTACATTTGAACCTTTTAGGATTTCTCCTCTTAGTCGATTAGTCGACAAATTGATTGTTTTGGTCTTAGCTGGCTAAGATTTCTTTAGTCAATTTGTTATTTTTTTATGCTTTTTTTCATGCTAAAGGACTTAATTCTAAGAAACTTGTGAGCACATCGTATCGAATCGTATTAGTGTTAGTCGACTAAGAATTTCTTTGGTCTAAAAGCTATGCGATATTTTGCCTACAAATGACATAAAATGACTGCTTGCTTGGTGCAGTACAGCTCTACTTGAAAATCTAAATCTTAGAAAAGTCACTTGTCATTTTCATAAGAAACTCTTGTTTCCTCTGGGAGCCTACTGTATGACACATTCTTCAAATCTCTTTGAACTCATATTCAATACCACATGCTCAAAGCCCTACCCCGCCCACACTACCAGAAAAAAAATGGATGCATGGCTAAGCAAAACAAGAGGAGAGTCGAGTACATGCTGCTGGAGACTTTGTACAGTTGGAAAAATAAAAGTCAAACTGACATGCAGCAGGGTTAATTAAGTTGCCTAACGACCATCACATTTCTTCATCTTTACAACAACAACTGGAGAGTGAGAGCCGTTGCCTTGAGAGCAAGCGTGCTACATCGGCACAACTGTGCAGCCCTCAGAACAATGCTGATGATATGCTGGTGGTGGTATGATGGCGTCAGGGTGGGGGTGGTGGGGATTAAGGGACATGGTGTCAGGTCTGGAGAGACAGACAGAGGCTCTGGGACTCTGAGGTGATCTTTGAACAGATATTGTGTGTACATCTGTGTGAGCCTCGCCAGACAGAAACTCATCTGTTCCAGAGAATGTTTCACATAAATATGCATGACATTTTGTTTTCAAGAAATGCCAATCCCAACATGAAATCCTATCCTCTGTAGTTGCTCATTTTAATATAGTAAAAAACTAACGATTAAAAGGACCCAGAAATGCGAGGGATATTCTCAGAAGCTTTTTTAACAGTGCACAACGCCCTTGTAAGTTTCGGCTCTTATTTAGTTAAGCAATGGCTGCAGCTGTTTTGACAGCAATGTTACATTGACTCAACCCCCGCTATTTAGACCAACATCTGGTGATGCATGCTCATTTCACACTTAACAAAACAACTGGCAGACACTGGGCCATATTTCCATGATGAGGCTAATGAGGACAGGCAGTCCTGACTGTACGCCAGCACAAGTCAGCTTCTGCATCAATGATGAGAATAGACCATTCCTGGCATTCCTAAACTGATCTAACGATGAGCAACAGCACTGACTAACGTAGCCTCCCAACGTAAAACTCTTACATTTTTGAGCGCGCCAAGGCGATACTTTCTGAACTGAATTCAGTTTACTGGTGCTTTATGAGGAAACATAAGATTAAGACATCTATAGGAGAGGTGTAACAATACATTTTTATGATACAATATGTATAACTTTCCATGGTTCCAATACGATTCAAAGACGATATTTGGCTCATCTAGAGTGACACAATACGATTCAATGACTTGAAATAGGTACAGTAACTTTTTTTTTTTTTACCAAAACTCAGTGAGTGTGAAATAAATATCTGGATACTGGTCAGAGCAGGTTAGGATTCCTCAACATTTTTCCTGTAAGGGAATCAGGAAACAAATTACGGTAATAAACGAGTAAACACGATTAATGGCAAATACATGAACCTGTTATTTAAAAATAATAAAAAGTGCAACTTCAGGACCCGCTGTAATATTTAACAGAAAAATAAAATAAACCAATTTCTATTCAAGTTAACAGTGGTTTAACCTGCAGCTCTAGTCCTCATCTCCAAAGCAAAAGGTAGAAAAATAATATTTAACAAAAAATAAAATGCAGCCAACTTCTCTGGTATGATTAGTGGTTTAACCTGCTGCTTCTGTTCTCATTTTCAACTGTGATCAACTGTTTATAGTGATCAAAAAGCTTGGGACACTAATCATTCCTATACAAACACTGTTTAAATAATTTGCTTACACTAATCAAATAGTCTGCTTACAGTGTTCATTTGGGGTCTTTACATACATGAAAACATACAGAAAAATATTAATATATATATATTAAATATATATATTAAAACTGTTAGACTAATGTTAGTCGAATTTGTGTGTTGTTTGACTGGATATGAGAGGCTGATGCTGCATGCATATTGATATAATGACTGGAAAAGAGTCACTTTCAATGAATAAAAAACAAATGCACACAGGAAAAGCACCTGTGGTCGAAGTCGCCCTCTTCAAGTGCATTGATAATACCTCATCACCTAACGCCACTAAAGTGAAATTCAGCCAGACGGCTCCTCTGCAGCACAGCTCATGCATACTAGACCATCAATGCATGCTCAAGCAGCAGAGGTACAGAGGTGCAGAGCTGGCAAGCTGGCACATGTCGATAACATTATACATAAGGAGAGTGAATTCTTTACTGAGAAAAGTGCTAAAAAATACATAAATGTAACATTTGTGGTGCCTAAATGCAAGGTATCTAAATAACAAGGTACAAATTCTTAGTATCCATACAATTCATTATTTACCCTGCAAACCCAATTAAATCAATATACGTCCCCCGTGAAGGACAACTTACCTGTCGATGTAGTTAGATCATAGGAATAGAAATCCATACTTCAAAGTAGGAGATAAATCGTTACACCCCTAATCTGTACGCTACATTACATACAACATACATACATGAACATACATGCAACGCCAGTGAAAAGGTTTATAAACACTAGTATGGGTTTGTCTGCCCCACCAGACATACATTTTTCCTTAATAAATACACATCTTCAAAATAAGATATCCAGATACACAACACATGTTAATAATAGGTGTAAATGGTGTCTATGAGCATGCACACAAACACATTTTAAAAAAAAAGGCCAGGAGGTGGATCAAATAGCTCCTGACAAAAAGTCACAAGTCTTTGAACGTACAATTTGAGCAGAGAAGTGCTGCAAATGAAACACTGGTTATAGAGCAGCATAAGAGAAACACGCTTGCCTGGTCAAAAACAGAACAACAGAAAACTACACTGAAATGAGTCTAATTTAGTACGGTGATGCACTGTGGTAAAATTACTTTATGGGGTAATGCCAACTGAATATTATCCTAAATTGTATCACATCATCGCCTATTATGGACAAACAGGTCTTCTTTAAATAAGCTCATGTGTGGCACTGAGGGGGCTCTTTCTGTGTCTCCATATCAACACACATCACTCAATGGTGACAGACTCATCTGATTAAAAAATAAAAGGTTGGGCCCAGCTCCCATTGGTTCTGCAGGTGTACCTCTGTGTGATCAAACCAAATCAGTGGACCTTAACAGATTCCTGGCAGGTAAAGTATTTAGAAATGGGGATCAGGTTCCTGGACCTGAATATAGGGCTAGGACAACTGACGTATCTCCTGATTCGATACTATCATGATACTTGGGTGCCATTTCGATATGTATTGCGATGATTACTTGATTTATTATTTTTGTTCGCTTTTTTAGCACTGGACCATGAGAAACAGTTGAATTATACACTAAGGACATACAGTAGGTGTCAGTATATGGGTGCTCTACAATTGTAGTCAGCTGATTTGACCACGGAGATGCCTGACCGAACGTTACCGCAATACGATAACGTTTCCTGTTCATGACAAAGTTAGCATGCAGCTTTAGCTGTGTCTAGCTCTGCTTTTCCTGAAATGTGTTAAACCCAAAGTGTTTCCATACTTAACTATGTATAGAGTTTACCACTTTAGATTTAGCATGAAATGGCGCAGGTCGTAGCCACGCAGACCTTCTGCCGTTTGCCGCTGGTACTGTAGATACACATCCATTAAAATGATAGTTGAACAATTCATCAAGTAAACCACCTATAAAAATGTGGGGGGCATGTGCTTTTGAAAACATATAAATGTTGGTATACTTTTAGGGTAAAACTTCACCTAACAAAATAAGATCAGACACATTGCTGAACATTTCTTACCTATAAGGCCATAGGACAGGAACTTGTTGACAGAAGTAAGGGCGAGGCCTGTGATTGGTCCAGTGGTGTCCTCGGAGCGGACCACTTCTAGGAAAGGCCTCAGAAAAACGTTGGGTTCTACATCTGACAGCTCTGAAAAAGGAGAAGCACATACAAAAGTCAGTCCTGTAACCACACAACATGAGATCATGGAAATCTAACTGGACTCCTTGAACCCCTTAGAAATGTATATATATATTTTATTTTCTTATCGACAGAATAAGAAACCAGATAAGAAGATAGATATGTGGTCTTTTTATTTAGTTAGAGCTTAATAACATCAGACACTCTGTTCATGCACCATTAAATATGCACTTCTGTTACACCATGTACACAAACCAGGAACTGATCAGCTGTGTGGTCCAGATCGACGTAACCACTTCAAAAGGTGGGTGAGTAGTACTTGCTATCTTCCAACATTTAGGGTTTTTAAACAGAAAACAGGTTTGATACTGTGACATTTACTGAAAATGACAATACATAATAATAACAATGATACAATACAGCCAACAGAAGCCTAAGTAAATTTTCAGGTGATCTCCCAGTGATCTCCCTCTAGCCAGATGCCTCCTTTATTTAGGTGTTTGTAGTGAAATGGGGAGGTATCGTACAGATACAGAGCTCCTCATGTCAACTTCATACAGCAGCAGTTCCTCATCCGTTGTGGTGCTTTCAAAGCGAGCGACAGGAAT
This sequence comes from Pterois miles, assembly GCA_947000775.1. NCBI lineage: Eukaryota > Metazoa > Chordata > Actinopteri > Perciformes > Scorpaenidae > Pterois > Pterois miles. The sequence continues at coordinate 1,388,163 of CAMQGK010000256.1, forward strand.
AAATAGAAACAGGGTGTCCAACAAAAGTTCAGCTCTGAATGGCAATGTGCAGAGCTTCATCGCAGTTAGGGCATTCAACAGAAAACAATCTCTCAGCAGTGTACACATTACAATCCCTCAAGACTTTTTTTGTGAACCTCCAACAAGTTCAAACTGCGCCCATGTCGACATCAAATATAGTATACAGGATAGGATGCAGTTTGACAAACTACAGAATATACTGTTTGAGACACTTTTGATATGATCGTACATACATTTCTGAAGGCAACCCAAAAAACTCCCAGATTGTACAACGGCAATTACAAGGTAGCCACACCCTAAAGCATCCCCTGCTTTATGGTCTATTAGACTCTAAATAGGACCATAAATCACTAAATCAACATCATGCTGTATTGAGGAAGACTTGAACCTAGCAATTGAGACCACAAACTCATGTTTACAGTGCTTACTGAGGTAATAAATCAAGTGAGAAATAGACTCTTTTTCTCATAGACTTCTATACAAACAGACTTCTTTAAGAAACAGAAGAGCCGCCCCCCGCTGGCTGTTAGAAAGCATGCAGGTTTAAGACACTTTACTGGCATCATTTTACAGACCCGGAGGTTGCCGCCTGGTTTTTAGAACACCATTTCCCATAAGCCCTAGACATTCGTGGAACGGCAATGAGCCAGTGAAGGGGTTGCAGCTAGCTAGCTCAGACATCTGTAATAACAGCAGGACATTTTTAGACAGCAAAGACAGATGAAAAAAGGTCTTTAGAAGAGAGCTTTGGTGAATTGTATGGACAAGAATGAATCCAAGTGACAATGACGGGTGTACCCGAGCTGCCACATTTGTCGTTTTTCCTTGAGAGCTGTTGCTTTTTCCGTGCTCACAAAGTAGTCATTTAACTTTGTTAAAATCATAAAGGTTTCATTTTTTGTAGCAACTGCTGTAATGGAGGCTTATTTGTTGTAGGATATGGACAGTAATCCTCAAAAACATGCTTCATTGTTTTCAGAAAGCAAGATGAAAGAAATGCTAAATGAGAGATTATACTGAGTCACAGAAGCTCGCCCAAAACATGATGTTGACTTCAGCTCTCAGCACAAATGCTTTGAATACAAAGGTATCAGATACGACAAAATGTACATCGTCTTTAAAGACCTAACACTGACAAAAACAGTCAGTTTTACTTTCAGGTATCTCTACTGTATCTCTACATCTCATGACAAAGCCACACTATGTGGGGCTCCTCTATGAGGGCTTCAGCTTTAGACATTGCTGCGCACATAAATAAGCAAGAACAGAGCGGTCAACAGTGCTGTGTGGCGTACTTTGCCCTGCACTGTATATGACAGTCTGTGTAAACAGCACTGCTGCTCTGAGAGCGCCACATCAATGCGGAATTAACGACCTCTCTGCTGCTGCTTACAGACGCTCAGTTAAAGGCGTAGATGCTTCCTCAGTTTTTTACATCAACATAACTTTATGCATCATTTTCAATACAGAGATGAGTAAATCATACGGAGTTGATGCAGGGGTAAACAGCTAACCTACTATAGTTGATAAAAAGCTGCCAAGAGTAGAGTTGTTCCAATGTCAGTATGGGAAATGCCTCCAATACAGACTAAAATGATGGGTATGGGTGAGGATGTGAGTCGAGACACTGATCTGATATCATGTTATCAGAGCATTTATCAGCTCATTTACGCTACACACAGGGACAGCAACACGTCACTCGTTGCACAATCTGTACTTCCTGCCCGATCAGTACTGCGCATCTGCAACTCTGAAATGAGGAAGAAGTGAGATGGCTGTAAAATCAAACTGAGAATCTAAGACATAAAGTGGTGCAAGATCAAATATAGTGCTACAATATAAAAACAAATAGACATATCTAAAATAAAGTTATATAAATCTGTGGTAGACAATTTTTCAAAAGGATAAACTGAATGTAAACAGGGCTGCACGGTGGTGTAGTGGTTAGCGCTGTCGCCTCACAGCAACAGGGTCGCAGGTTCGATTCCAGCTTGCGGCTCTTCTGTGTGGAGTTTGCATGTTCTCCCCGTGTAAGCGTGGGTTCTCTCCGGGTACTCCGGCTTCCTCCCACCGTCCAAAGACATGCTGTTTAGGTTAATTGATGACTCTAAATTGCCCGTAGGTATGAATGTGAGTGTGAATGGTTGTCTGTCTATATGTTGTCTGTCTCTATGTGCCCTGCGATGGACTGGCGACCTGTCCAGGGTGTACCCTGCCTTCGCCCTATGCCAGCTGGGATCGGCTCCAGCCCCCCCGCGACCCCTAACGGGATAAGCGGTTGACGATGGATGGATGGATGGATGAATGTAAACAGTAATGTAGAGATGTATAGAAGCAGAAAATAAGCCTGAAAGTTTACTTTAACCCCATAGCATGCAACCCCATAGCATGCAACCAGTTCAAAAGAAAAAACAGAAGAAATGAACGTGAACTGTGAACTTTGTTCAAAATTATTAACTATGAACGTGAACTAGTTCACTTGAATCTGTCAACTGAACTTTAAGCTAGCTCTAATGAAGTGTCAACTTGCATAACACTGTCCGTCTCAACTGAAAGGTCTATTGTTCCAAAACGTATTACAGATATCAAGTGGCAAATCTGTCACTGTTAGCATTGTAAAGTGTCCAAACTGCCGCTAACTTTTGTGATCCCCGACTTGTCCTGAGGTTGAAATCTTCGGAGTGAGATGTCTCCAAAACTATGAATGGCGCGGCAGAAAATTGGTTCAGACAATCATGCTTCTTACACAATGACCTGGAGCAACTTTGGTGATCCCTTAGTAATAAGTTTAATACACCCAATAGTTAAGTTCATGGCCTCATACCTGCTAAACTGACATTTCCATTAGCTTGAAGTAGACTTTTTGTTAAGCACTAGTAGAGCAAATGTTAGCATGTCAACACACTAAACTAAGATGGTGAGCATGGTGAACACTATACCTGCTAAACATCAGCATATCAACATTGTCACTGAGAGCATGCTAGTGTAGATTTAGACTCTTCTTGACTGGTTTGAACTGATTTCAACTTAATTTTGAAAGTTTACTAGTAAAAATATAAATACAAATACACCAGAAGTAAACCATAATCATCAACATTCGTGTTAATAAGCCACACCACCTGAATCCTACAGTTTATTGAATCCAGCTGGAGTGTGAGATGCAACAGACCTGTCTGTGTAATCAGTTCCCAGAGAAGGGAGCTTCACTGGGCATTCCGCTCTGGGAAACCACCTTGGGCCAATCCACCCTGACTTCAATAGTCTCTCTCTTTCTCTAGAGAATTCAGAGAGAAGGAGGGGGAAGCAAAAATACAAAACAGGTAAAACAACAATGGGGAAAATTAGCGGAGTCACGCATGCCGCTGTGAAATGTTGTGCCAGAGGAGTGCTTGCCACAGCAATACTGTGAGGATTATGGCTTCCTTAAGAGCAGCTCTACTCCAGACAAGAAAAAAACAACTTCACATCAAAAGCGCCTCGGAGAGCGTCCAACCAATTTCCAAAAGTGCACATGTGACCGCTGTGTATTAGCGTGTGATATCCAATACCCCTGCAGCTTGTTTAGAAATCAAATATGAAATAATTTGGAAATTTACACAGTCCCTTTATCGGCCGCCAGGTCACTTTCAGGCCTCGCTTCCAAAAGCAAATCTCTTGCTTGCTGCTTTATTGAATATTTTTTCATCTGGTGTTTTATTTTAGTTATTGTGAAATCTGAAAGCTTGGAGCAGTTTTGGTTTAAAGGGTGAAGGGTGACACAGAGTACAAATTTAGCAAAAACTGAAAAACACATTTCCCTGTGAAAAATAGAATAAAAACATGAACTTAAGCTAAAATAAGCAAAATAAAAATCAGTGTTAACTTCTGAGGGAGTGAGATAGCTCCGTTGGTTCAGCCTGTCCATCAGCTGCCAGAAAACTTTCTAAAGAGGGTTTTTGTGTCCCATTACTTTACAGTGTAGTGAGGGTGGAAGGAGGGTGCTCAAATGAATCTGTCAATAGATCCTGATGAAGACTTCATCAGGGGCGATCACCCTGTAAGTGCTATGGCTGCGTTCCCAAAGACCACAGATTGGAAAACTCAATTGTGTTGTATTGATCCAGCTGGCCATCGGTGAACAGGGGGGCTGACTGGAGCGGTCTGCCGGTGGCCACCACCAATCTTCTTAAATAAAGTCTAAATACAGGCTCTGTACTTCAACTCAATCTCCGGGGCTTGTGGAGTGGAGTGAAATAAATAAGGATGGCTGCAGCCGTGGTGAGGCAATCATTCTATAACCAGGTTAACCTCTGGATGACATTGACAAAAAAAAAAAAAAAAAAAAAAAAGATACACACAAAAAACGCAGGATTAAACTGGCTTACCCAGGCGTGCATGTTGTCATCTAAGGGCTGGGCTTGCTGGGTACAAGTCCTGATATAAGAGTGCATACAAGCCCAAGTCGAATTCAGCTTAATTGGTAAAGAGGTTTGTGAAATCAGCCCATTCCGAGTCACCGTGAGCCTAATCCTATCTACCTTGACCATGCTGGAGCTTCATCTTTCTGTTTGGAGCTGTAGTGAGAGTATCCAGCCATGTGTGGATTACCCCAGCAACGAGAGAGGGCAGGCGGGGGTGAACCTTTGCCCCCAGGAGAGCACCTCGGGATGAGGTTGGCTCACCGCAAAACAGAAGCCATCTTTAACACATGCACATCTATTGGCACTGGAGCAGAAAAGGCTTAGAACACATCTAGCAACAGCAGGAGAGAGATCACCTTATTGTCAAGACAACAGGAGGAGGAAAAAAAAAACTGTACAGGGAAGATCAAGAAATGAAATCTCAATTTTCAACATACAAATATTTCAATGTAGAGGGTCCAAAGATCTTTGCAGGGCTTCTTAAGCAGCGTCAGAAGCTGTACAAACAGGCCCGTCTTCCACAGAATCACAGTGTAGAGGAGCTGAGCACTTGAAACAAAACTCTTTTAATGGCCAATATGGCAGAAACAGAGGATTACATTTGTGAGGTACTACTGGCATTAACTTCCTTGTCTTACAAAAGCAAATTTAATGATGAACGGTTAGTAAAGTAACCCTAACCCTAGGGTAATACAAAAGGTGGGCTCTACTTAATGCTATCGGTTAAACGGTTAAAAGACATATTAAAAAATTCTCTAAAAGGTGTATATGTGTGACCATGGCGAGCATGAAGCCATCAGCAATGCTACAGCTGTGAACGTAGTACAAACACACACATGCGGTCTGTCGGACACTCGCTAATGTTACGCTGGGCAGACGGGGGAAAGTTACACCAGGGAAACACACAGCTGACAACCTGCTAAACTAAACGGCATAGCGGAGACTTACTGGGCAGCACTGTGGCCGCTACAGTAACTCTCCTGGATGGGTGAACTGAGGATTGTTGTGCTCATCCACTGCAGCTGGCGTACTGCTGCATGCGACGCACTAATCTTGTCAGTTAACGGTTAATAAGTTAATGAGGGTCGGTTATCAGTTAGAAAAACAAATTTCAAAATTAGCATCCCCAGGCTCTACAGTGACAGCATTTTCTTTGCATATACCAGTGATATGGAGGCTGGGACAAAAAAATGATTGCGATGACTATGCAGGTCAATCACCCAGGTAGCAAAATACCCAGATTCAAAGGTCAGGCTACCAAATCTGTTTTTTAATCTTTTTTTCTGTCCTAGCTCTCTTAATCAAGCCGCCACTCAATACTATTGGCATACAGTAGTTTCTGTATGTTTTTTACAAAGAAAAATTATGATGATTAAGATATGGAAGTTTTTATTGGATGTTATTAGTTATAAACCACATAAGACAATCCACAAATGTGTACCATGATTTCTAAATATTTCACTATTCACAATTTAATTATATCCACAAAATAAAGGGTGATTTGCAAATACACATAACTTACTCTGTAAATAAGTATTTTAAGGTTTACATATAATTTATTGTATTTATTGATATGATCTGTAATTAATTTACAGAGTAAGTTCTGCAGATTTGCAAATTACCCTTTATTTTTGTGGATATAAAAATACGTTTGTGAATAGTGGAATATTTAGAAATCATGGTACACATTTGTGGATTGTGTTCTGTGGCTTACAACTAATAAAGTCCAATAAAAACCCCCATATTAATGTCAAATTGTTGGTTGTTGAATTAAATTGTGCCCCTAAAAAAATGCAATATTTAAATGACTTATGTGAGCTTAACAACTAAATTTAATGTGCATATTATGTTGTGAATGCCAGTCTGCCTTTTGTTCATTTCCATTCTGATGTCCAATAAGACTAAACAAGCCAAAAGAGACTCTCTCTGATGTTATACAAACAAAAAGCCAATTTTCTAAAGCAGGAAGCTGTTAGAATGTGTGCGTCAGTGACACAGTCAGGTATAGTGGAATGGTAGGCAGGGGGAACACTGCAACCGCTGGGTTAGCCACTTTGTTGTTGATCCATGAAAATCACAAAAGGATGAAGAACTGAATCTGCTTGTCTAATGCGTCACATATTTACAGTGATGGAGGCCTCTGCTTCAAGTGCATTACTACTAGACATGGCATGGAACCTTTGTCATCATCAGCACTCAAACAACCTTATTTTCAAACTTTTTATCATCTGCTAAATTATCATCAGACTACGTGCCTATCCAAAACCAGGGCATATCCTGTTGAAATATATCATATATCTTAGAGTTTTTGGTGCTTTCCCCTGACCTATTTGGTAGGGCTGGGAGGATACACCTATCTATTCAATATCATCACCATATTTGAGTGCTGATTCAATATGTATAGCGATGGTTAAGTATTGTGATTCTACAAGTATTGCAATTTGATATTACAATTTATTGTGATTCTTGTTAACTTTTTAACACTAGACCATAGGACCACACTTATTTTGGAAAATCTTTAAATTAATACAATAAAAATATTTGATTTTCAACATGTGTCAGAGATGTCAGTTATTGTCAAGTATTTATAATTTTCCAGCAAACCAAAAATCAAAGAACATTACCCTCACAAGTTAGTGCTATTTTCCTTTTAATTTATAAGAAACATGCAATGTATTATACTGCTGGTGAATATAATCCAATCAATCTGATTTCCATATAAACACGCGTATACTTCCTCTAACTTCTCCAAGGTGGTCGCTAGCTCTCGCGTCAGCTCCGTTCTCTTTATATATTTGGTGTGGTTGCCTGTTTGGTTCAGTTCCTTACAGTTGGTTTGAAAGATGTCAGTCAAACTCTGGAGTGGAATAAACAACAGGGCCATGTTTTTTTTTTTTTTTTTTAAAGGGTGGACTTGGGTGCAGTGCCAGCAAGAGTGTGGATACTTGACCAAACCCAAGTTGGTTTCGGACAAATATTAACAACTGATGTTCGTGTTCAGGTTGAGTTCGGCCTACTCGACATGGTGCTGCGAGTTCTTGTTAGTGAAAATGTAGAGTAAAAATAAGTTAAAATTAAAGCTGCAAGCAGTGACGATCGGACCCTCGCACCTTTGCGCACATCGGGGGTACTGGCGGGACACTGGTTGAAGATAAGATAAGATAAGATGAACCTTTATTAATCCCCAGAGGGAAATTCTGGAAGCAAATGTGCATTTCCGTGAACATTCGACACTGGACACGCAACTTGGATGTTATGCATGAAAGCTTTGCGAGTAAAAGCACCTGTCGGATCAGCCTCAAAAGCTCAATACAGCCGATCGTTTAAAGAAATGCCTCAATATCAATCTTTCAGATCAGATCGGGACATTCCTAATTATGTATGACATACTGTAAAATACAGTGCCAGTCTCAACTAACAATTGGTTGGTGAACTCATGACAGCATGAGATAAATGAACTTTTCTCAAACATCAGTTCCAGTGAAGTTCTGCATGACCTGCGCTATGTTTTGAATTGTTTGTAAGAAGTCATTATGAAGAAGAAACTGATAAGAAACTAATAAGTAACATCCTTATGTTTTTCTTATTCAAGAACAAAACATATTAAACACATTACATGTGTGACAGCAACAAATGAACCAATTCATTTATAATTATATGATTAATATTTATATCATTGAAGTATATGTTACAAATTCTGGGCAGTGGACTTCACTAGTTCTTGGTCTGTTGCTAATAAAAAAGAAAAATGTAGAGAAAGCATGTATGATTTGTGGAAAGTCATTGCAAAATGACAATGTAGATCTTTTGTTGTGTGCAGAATTTACTAAACTTAAGACAGATATTCAGTAATGGTTCTGACATAGCCTGACGTGTAAAAAAATAAATGCATCTATGTGCAGACAGCAACAGAAGAAACAACACTGTCCAGCTGTTACATCTTGGGAGACATCACTGCAATATACACCCGCGTGCACGACACATGCACACAAATCTCAACCCCAACATTGACCCACAGTTGACAAAACAAAATGACACCTTCTATAAAAGAGGCGGAGAGTGGGGGAGCAGTAGATGAGGGAGGTGTGAATCCCCCTTTTGACCGACGCAGCGGCCCAAAACCAAACGCTGATGGTTATTGATCTGGACCTCTTCAGCTGCTAAAATTAAGAGTCAGGGTCCGCGGTTGCAATGCTGAGGAGCAAGACTTTAACAAGGCCAGCAAGGCTGAATGAAATCCAGGGAGAATTCTGCTGTTCATCTGCTGAACAAAGTCTTGCACGACAGTATTCTTATCCATCTGTCGGGAGGAGTTTGATGAGTGTCAGCTCTCCTTAGCCCTCGGCCCCCACCCCTTGCTTCATTCATTCTTCCCTTCTACCCTCAGTCCCTGTATTCTCCTGAATGAAATTGACACTTGTAGAAGGGGGCAATTAGGATGTAACAATGCTATGGAGCTCCATATGGTCATTTCATTGGGCCACAGTGGTATTTTATAGATGCTTGGAACAATGCCTCTGCACAACCTAAACAGGCAATTTGAAAGCCCTAGAGAAATTAAAACTTTCTAAAATGCTTGGGAGGACGGCTGTAATGCTTACTGCAGGGGAGCGTTTCCTAAAGGGCTACATGGATTATAGTTTGCATTTGTATTTACAAGAACACTGTAACTGGATTGTTCAGATAGAGAACCGATAGCTTTACAATCAATAGCTCCTAAAGCCTAATCAATCACCAAGTCAATCAAAAGATTTCTTCACATTGCTCCTTCAGAACTGTAACAGAAGAACAATGGTAAGTAAACAGCCTTGAGGCCCACAGTGAAGCGAAGCCCACAAAGTACAGCTTTTAGATGGACAAGCTGGTAAGACTAAGAACATAATACTAATTCATTATGCGATATGTCTGTAATATCAATGTCATAATATTGTTTTTTTTCTGTTTACAACACTCACAGTTCATTAAATTGTGCTTATCTGCTGTTATAGAACGTAATGTTTTTTTAAGTAATGTTATTTCAAGTCCGTCCAGATTTTAGAGCTGCTTCAACCGTTATATACGTTATATAATAGTTACCTATTGTCAGTAAAATGTAATGTGTTGCAACATCTCTCACGTATTCATAGCATCATTCTTTTATTATTGGAGCGACTCAACATAAGACCAATGAATATTAACATGACAATAAAATGGAGATATTAGACAAATCAATTACAGTTAAAATACGCGTCAAAAAAAATCTACAACCATCCTTTCATTCTGAGCAATAGCATAGGAAACATGAAATAGCAGCAGGTTGGGGTAACAACCTAGGCACAATACTGATTAACCAGGGGTGTCACAATTTTGATTCTGTATTGCAAATCAGTCCAGCACTCTGAACTAGGAAAGCATGATGGGAAATGTGGGCCGTCCATGTTGCTACAATACTCAGGGCACTTCCTGCATGCCTTACACTGCATGAATTCGCCTAGCAGCTAGCAGACTTTCGTAAATTAGTTATGTTTCCTTGCTCATCATAGCTCTTCAAATCTTACTTGGTTTAACATTAAGTCGCTGCATCTCCTGACAGAAAAACACCATGGTTGAATTTCAGCCTACATGCACATTTTTTCAGCTCAGCACTGGTGAATCAGACCAGCACCATACTGGTAGCAACAAGCTAGCAGGACTACCGAGTGCCATCTCTCAGCGCACAGATTGTGTCCAAAGCTCAGCCTCCACCCTCAGTGACAAACAGCGTTCAGGAGAGAATCTAGCGTGAAGTAAATGACAACAAAACCATATTTTCGTGGATTACGGCAAGAATGCACCGCAGAAGGATTTCTGTCTTGTTTCTGTAACGATTCTGTACTGAGGTGGGTCACACAGATACAGGTACTGGAAAGATGAAGTTTTTATATTGTAGACTGCTGTAGTCTAATTTTTGAAACACTTTCTAAATAAAAATGGAGTTCAGTTCTCTTTTTAAAGAAGAATCTGAAAGTGTAAATGACAGTTGTCAGGGGTCTGTGGAGGTTCTCATTCATTCAGGTCATATTCATTCTGGCAAAAAATTGAATCAAAGGCAACTGGACTTAGATTTGTCTCTGAAGACGTCAGTTCGACCGCTACAGTCTGACTAGTCCCCACTAGTCTGATCTCAGACTGTGGCTGATCTGAAGCCACTTGGATAAGGGGCGAAACGTCTTCAGAGACAAATCTAAGTCCAGTTGCCTTCGATTCAATTTTTTTCCAGAACAGTTGTCAGGGCATAAAACCAATGATGAGTCAAGACTCCATAGCCTAACAATAGCATGCTTAAATCAAAAATCAAACCGAATCGTGGATTTGGAGAATTATGGCACTCCTATTAATAACCCAACTGACCAATCCTGCAAAAACCTATTTTAACCCAATATTAAATGACTTTAAATAAAATAATTTCTAAAGATGGAGTTTTGATGAACAGAAGTCTCACAGATTCGCCTGCGTTATTGTAAGTATAAGTATGCAAGTTCTGCCTCCCCATCATCTTTCACTGAAGTCCTTTAGAAAGTCACAGAGCTCCTCCACTACCAGTCCTCCATGCTTTGTTTGCCACAACTGAAGCTATGATATTAATGACGACACCACTGAAGACCAAACAAGCACACAGCGCTGGTGGCAACCTCTGACCTTAAGGGCTCTGTTCAAATTGCCCTCTGGACTTCATGCTGATCATTAAGACAAACTGGAGCTCCTGCTGCCAGGAAGACATACGGCTCCCTGGTTTTTATGACTGACAGAGTATGTGTAGAGGGAGGCAGGTATTACAGCCAAAGTCATAGGGCTTGTATAGAGTTTAGGACTGCAGGCAACACAATCAACTACAATGTTGTGGGCACTTTAGATTTTAAAAAGGCTTCTTTAATTGTATTCAAACACTGTAGGGTGTTTTAAACTGTACCAGATTACTGTTACTGTGTCACAGTGTATAATATCTTTAAATATTATTTTTTGTTACCAAATCCCTGGTATACTGTATAGGGGTGGGTGATAAATCAAAGCATTTTTATACAAAAGGGGAAGTTTATTAGTCATGGTTTTACTCTTCAACCTGTGAAAACACTTGTTATGACTGTGATTCTGCCAAATCGTCAATATGACAAAAATGCTTTACTATTTTCAAAGACAGTGTCTTTCAGCGGCATTCTGTTTCACCTCAAAAAAGCAGAACCAGTAAAAATACAGTAGGTGCAGTCAAACAGCATGACTTCATCACCAAACCTTGCCTCGGCCAGAGACTGCCAGCCATGCTGCTTTGCACCTGTTATCCTGTACATAAAATGTATTTTCTATGCTGCATACTTTACACAGAGGCCACATTATTCCGGCAGGGAGCTGGCCGAGCCCCAACGTCCACTTAATGTGTTCCACAGCCTGCTGTCCCCTCTGTGATGGATGGACATACTTTACGCTCAGTGTACTTATAAATAACGGATGTTTTTATCGTGCTGAATTCAAACTGCGTGCACCCACAGGTTTGCACATGAACATTTCTGAATGAATGTGTACATGTGCGCATACGCACTTGAACATTTCTTTACACATGTGTGGGGTATAGGAAGTAAACATTCTGTAGCACTATGAGCTCAAAGAAGTAAAGCATCAGGATATCATTCCTGTAAAATAACGGTCCGCGCGAGAATTTATTTTTCATGGTTGAATATCTGTGTCCTTCACGGGAGCGGACAAAACACTAACTCTTTAAACATTTCTTCAAATGACCTGCCTTGCCATAAATGCAGCCATCTAATCCAAATCATTCCATTTCATATTGATGCGTAAGTGTTTGCTTGTCGTGTGTCACAGCGACGTGCCCTTCAGATGAGGCAGGCTCATATTATCACCTCTATTTCCAGAAAAACAAACAGTGCACAATTTCCATCCCATCTTTTAACCATGTACCCTTGCCAATGTCAGCATGTGTCTTGGTTATGATGTTGGGCTAGGAAAGAAGAAGGGGGATGAAGATGGGATCGGGACGGAGGGGGAAAACCGTTGGGGTAATGAAGTTTGGGGGTCTTGAGGTTGAGTACAATATAGGGTTATGCTGTAGATGGCATCAGTTGGGCAAGATAAACCAGCACACATGCTCGGGCTGGATTTCACAACCCTTTTGATGAGTCATCCGTAAGCGCTAGGGGTGTACCAATCCATTGATCTGGATCGGTATATCGATTGAATGATCTGTGATCCAATACCATTGATGCAAAGAGAGAACTTCGATACATATCATCATCTTTAAGCAGCTCATTCCTGTTCCACTTCTGTTTCTGTTTGCATGCTGCAAAGATGGCATGAGTTTACGTGGAGTCATAATAAAGACACAAGCAGCGTTAGTGGGTGTTGAGTTAGCAACAACTTTGTCTAAGGCTCATTTAAGGTGGGCTGTTTAGGTGGACAAGCTATTCTCATTTTAATAACAAGCAGCTCACCAGCACTGACCAGCAACCAGTAAGTTGATATAAATATTACTGATTGTGTTAAATGGACATATGATATCATCTCATATCGCTATCCCCCATCTTATCGCTAACCCCTGAATTGAATCAAATTGAAATCAATTCATGGCAGACTTAGTGATATTGGCAAATATTGTATCATTGTCCAAAGAATCAATGTAATACCGTGATGAAACTGGTGATTTACACACCTAATAAGTATGGGTGTCAGAATATGTGTAATTGTATTGAACTTTTCAGTACAGGATGTTCGGCTCGGTCCATGGCATCCTTTCAGTACGCCCTGTGACCCAAACAGCTGTTGTATGTATGTGGACTACTCACACACGTGGAACAGAAATTATGGAGTGTAAGTTTTACCCAGAAACTTTTGCGAGCACACCAGTTGTTCTCTATCAGCTGTAACAGCGCTGTAACATTAGTTCACCGGGTTAATCAAGTTCAACTCACAACAATTTGTGTCAAACTGTATGCCGACACTGTTAAACTGAAGTTGGGTATTTCTGAGGATACATGTCTATTAGCAGAACCGAAGAAAAAATGCCTGGAAAGCAAGTCCTTCTCTCCACAGCGTTCAGGCAGCCTTCTACTGGAGATTCACACCAAGCCAAGGTAATAACTACTGCTACAAAAGTGTTTATTGCTGCGTATTAGGGGTGTGATGATACACTCAGCTCACAATTCGGTACAATACACGATACTGGGTTCACAATCTCTAATAAGTACAAGGAACAAAAATAGGGGTCTGAACAGAGATGTATGGTGAGGTAGTAAACTAAGAAAAACTAGAAAATCCAATAACAATTCCCGCAAATTCACGGAATATTGTGATTTGGGCTGCCACCCACCAGATATTAGCATAAAGATAAAGAAGAAATTACAATTAAAAACATTCAGAAATATTTGTATGAGTGTATTGTCAGTTGATGGGTAAATTGCAGTACAGATATAACTATTACATAGTTTGTTCACCAAAGAGCACTGACGAGTTCATTTTTCAACTGTTAAATATCCTGCTCGGGATGCATCTTGGCCTCAATTAAAAAAAAACTAATGTTAAGGATCTGTATCAAGATTGTTTGTTTGGTTGGCTATGTTTTTGACCAAATCACAAATCGCCATGCAGTGAGACTGATGTGTGTGGACTAGAAGAAGATAGCTTTTGTCTGTAAACATGACTACGTGGAAACCTCATATTGCTGGACTGTGTACGGTCAGTGTGTTAAATTGTGACATATGTTCACATGGATAATCAGTGGTAGTGTCTATGATGTGAACACCTGGATATTAAATGTGAATCTGTAGAGGTCCCAGTTCTATTTGTTCTTAAACACGTCATGATACAGTTAAGAATTATAGTTATAAACTATATTTAATTAAAACTATGTTTGAGTCAATAATTGTGGACTGTCCATGCCTCATGTTAAGCCTCCTAGTTGTGTCCCCGACAGTGTCCCCAGTGCGAGGGCAAAAATGATGACGTCAAGCCTCTGAAATTAAGAAGTGAAGTAATAAATGAATTTTTACAAATATATTTCAAGGATTTTTAAAAGTTGGCCAATGTGTTTTGAAATGCTTCAAAACAGGAGAAAACAAAAATCCACATTTATGTAAATAAAACACATTGTTTCCAAAATATTCAACCTTCATTTCATTAGAATATATATTTGTTCCAAATACTTGACTTCTTTGTTTAGAGGGACTGTCTGAAGGTGTATAGGGATGCACCAACTGCAAAATTCTGAGCCGATACCAAAGTTTAAAGTAACAATTTCAATATTGATGCAGATTTTTTTGTTTATTTAAACAAAGACCTCTTCATTAGAAAAATAGTAAGTCAATCAACATTTCATTAGTCTTTGAATGAGTACAAATTCAATCATATACATTTAGGAAACAACCTTTAACATAACTGATGCAACAGCTGTCCAGGCTGGAACCACGATACTCAAGTACGGCGGCCCGACATGCTGCTGCACTCCGTTCAACCGGGACTGGATCCCGGTATGGGGGACGCATGGACTGGACGGCATGGAGGGTGTCCCCACTGTAACGTACTGAGTGATGCATCATGTCTCGTTGGACTGACATGCTTATAGTGACACATTAAACACACCACGGTTGTTCGTATGCAAACTGCAGTGAGTGTTTTAAGTCATTGCTTTAATATAACATTCTTGTCGCTGATCTTTCTCCGACGTGGACATTTATTTTTTTTTTTTCACTTTTATTTACAGGTGCACGGCACCTGTCATCATAATTGTGTCCAGCCATGGCTTCTTCTCTGAATCAGCAGCTGGTTACTGGTGTCACAGACCGGCTGCAAATAAGCACCACATTTAGCCGACGCAAAATCGATGCCATTGGTGAATGTCATTGTAAGGTGAATATTGGCCAATACCAATGTTCAGCCAATAAATGAGTGAATCACTAATAAAGTATGTCCATGAATAGAGTTTACAATGAATTACAATTCTCCCTCTGTTTTGAGAAGCTGTATACCAGAGTCGGGCTGAAACGATTCCTCAAGTAACTTGAATACTAAAAGCTTTGTTTAGTCTAAATTAGTTGTTTATTTGAAGAGACCTGTCTTGTTTACTCTTTTGTACATTTGCTCTTTAATAATAAAGCAAAAGTATTTTGTATCCAATTACTCAATCGATGTACTAATTGGTAGAATACTTGATTACTAAAATAATCGATAGCTGCAGCCCTACAGCAGAGTATGCAGCTATGTTTGGTCTATGGTGTCCTTCTGGTAAGACTCTGACTTCTTCACAGAAGACTGAAACAGATAACACAGTAAGCATTCGTGCAATGGTGTCTCGTACGAGCATAAACAAAGCTTAACGTAGGACTGTTCGCACCTATTCATTTTGAAAGAGCTATGGCCAATGGGGAAACTCCAACGCTCAACCAATGGTGTAACTTCATCACTCACTCAATAAGTGGGGGACAACTTTTGTGTTCATAGGGCTGACTGCTTTGCAGCGGTCCAGCCCATAATTTCCACAGCAATCGAGGTAAGGTGCCATCGAGGTAAACCAGAATGTGCACAGATAGGAGCTGATGAGATAAAGAAGGCAAGAAGATGTCAGATGTGGGAAGAGAAAAAAGACTGAGGCAAAGCAGTGAACAAAGAGACAAAGCTGTGGTGCGAGGGTGTGTGGAGGAGTGTGGAGTTTTCGTTATTTGTTTCACCTGCTCCACTCCTTCAGCTCCCCACTAATGGCATTCCCATGGGGTAGGAGAGATTCCAGTAATCACACACTGTACAGGCCGAGTCTACTGTGTTCACACAGGACACAATGCACTACTGCCACAGAGGCTCAGGCTTCACTCTGCCGGGTATTACACATGGCCAACTGATGTAGTGTTTGAAAAACTGCCGGTGAATGGATAAGAAACACTCCACTACCACAAAGCATCATTACTTGGGTTTTTAGACTTAGTCAAAGAGCTGCTTTTTACAGCGTTAACAGCGATCCACCCAACAGGGTTGCCTTTTGTCTCCACTGCTATTCACGTTAGCAACTGCACCTCTAGCGATAGCTCTGAGAGCACAGACAGGACTATCAATGGATAGATAATTGCATTTCTTTATATGCAGATGATATCATATTTTTCCTGACAAATTTTAAAAAATAGTATTCGCAATTTGAGAACTGAAAACTTTGGCGGGTTCTCTAGATAAAAAATTAACAATTTCAAATCAAATATTAACGTTTATTAATAAGAAAGAAAGACATAATCCCATAGTAAACACATTTTGATAACTACTGAAGGTTTTAGGTACTTGGGTATTAAAATTACTCCTGAATTCTGAAATAATCCCAGCAAATTATGATCCCCTGATAGACGGAGTAATTTAAGTACTGAAGTGCTGGTTCAGTTTGCCAATATCTATGATTGGACGAATAAATAAAACAAAAATTAACCAAAATTACTTTCAAACATCCCCACTACCAAACATGTTTTACAACAAACTTAATAAACTATTTTGGTTGAATCATCTGGATAGGAAGGCTAGAATCCACTTTATACTATATCTGCCATATGAGGAGGTGGGGCTTCACCTTCCAAATCTTAGATAGATATTATATGGCTGCCAAACTGTCTTCAGCATCATATCATTTCTGTTCAAAATCACCCCAGCTTGGGTAAGCATCAAGCAAAAATCCATTTCAGATATACTACTAAATTTGTATATATACTCTTTAGATATTAAGACATTGAGGAAACGTACAAAAAAAACTGAAACTGTCAGTTTGGCATGCAGCACATACACTGTACATACAGGTAATATGCCTATATTATCTCAGTTTACTCCTATTTGGAGGTATGTTATATTTCAAATGTAGGACAGAGTGAAGAATTGACCATAAAAACATATTTCAGCTTCTTGAAAGTTCTTAAGTTTAGATAGATATGTAGAGGCATTTGATATATAATTTGTTTTACAATCCAGAGTCTATTACTGACAAATAATTGAGAGTATGCTGAGGAATTTTGACCATATGCAGAGTGGAATCATCCCTGCCTCACTGTGCAAACCGCTCATTTGAATGTAGCCAGAGCACATCTCATCAGTATTAATAGGCTGATACCACTGTATTTAGACATGATGCTCGCTTTATACCCACTGAGCACTGACAGCAAGTCCTCTGTGTGCGTTTAATAAATCGCAGCAGTTAGGTAGGATGGCTTAGTCTCAAGTCACCTAATGACTATATTATGAGCCACAGCATTAAGAGGGATTAATACTAATCTTGGCTGTTTCGGTTTACCCTGGGCTGAGGGGGAGGGTGGTTTGAAGGGACAACAGAGCACTGTGAGTTCCTCAGGCCAGCAGCTAGTCAGCTAGCTCCCAAACAAAGCAAACATACATTACAGTGTTGGTTTTGCATGCTGATCACTGCCAAAGAAAAAGCCTGACTGATGATCCATCTCTGTGAGTACATGCTGTTTAGCTAGTAAATAAAAAGCCTCCCCAAGGCTTACATATAGCACCTCACCCTGTGCTCTCTATAGCTGGGATAAACACCCAAACAAACAAAATCTGGGTCTAGATATACAGAGCTGAAAGCCTCAAGGTCCACTTGGTGACCCAGTCCTGAGCCACAGCAAGTCCTTCAGTCCATGGCCAAGGTGTACTTCATTCTAACATCTCTTTACAATAAGAATAAAGACTAATATGAATGACACTGTAGAAAAATGCTGTGGGAATGTTACAAACTGGAGTATATAATGATTTTAAAATGCAAAAAAAATACTAAAAAGCAGAATAAAAACAAGCTGTAGAGACGAGCTACATTCAGTTTTGTCCCATAACTCATGTCACTTGCTAATCAAGGAAAACACAGTATAATTACATTTATTTATTTGAATTATTTTTATTCCTGGTGCATCTCACCAAGCTGTGGTTACAGCAGGTTGCTGTGAACACTGAGCCACTGAGATATGCCGTAAGACTGGGCATTATTTAAATGTGTCCCCTGATAACTGTGCCAAAACTATACTGTTCAATGGTTCTGGTGACCAAACGGCAAATAAAATCTAGCCCATAATGCCCTGCTGTTCTCCTTTACACCCACCTAAAGACCAGAGGTGGGTAATTATTTTTCCACGAGAAACACAGATTGTTGCCAGGGACCAAACAAATACTGTAAGATGTAAACTCTTTCATCACTATAGAAATACTAGAATACTGTTATTCTTATTTTTCAGCATTTACTAAACTGAAAATCATCAATCATCAATCCGAACAGCATATTATTAAGAAAATTACATTATATGCAGAAGTCTTTGAACCGTACAGAACTAACTGTTTTGGGAAGTAATGTTTCATTAACAAAAAGTAACATTTAACTCAACATTAACAATTAAATTTCCTTATTTCGTTGCATGCAGCTTTGTAAAAAGTCCTTGCTGCTTTTGTAGCTTAGCTAGCAGCCCCTCGGCTGTCCTCTCTTCATCTCCAGACAGGTTTCTGTATTTTTACCTCCGCCAAGGAGGTTATGTTTTTGCTGGCGTTGATCTGTTTGTCTGCTTGTTTGTCTGTGTTCAGTGACGGATTTTGATGAAATTTTCAGGGTGTGTCGAAAATGTGAAAAGAAAGAACTGATTTCATTTTGGGGGTGATCCGGAAGAAATCCTGGATTCTGGATCACTGAAATTTTCGTTAACATTGGGGTCAATAGGACCCAAAAAATTGTTTCTCCGGCAAAGCTCATGAAATTTGACTCAGGGATTTACAATGTGTACTTCTATCAAATCCCAAAGGCTGATCCAGAACTGATCCAGATGGTGGATTTTATAGCAATTTATATAAAACAAATGGGGGTATTCTTACATTTTGGCCTAATGTATTGTGAGTTTTATGTTGTGTCTTGTATATATGTTCTATGTTTGCCACTGATATAAAATTCTTTTTAAAAAATGTAGGATTGTTATTTTGGAGTGAATTACAATATGGGGGGAAACTATGGTGCTTGGCGGAGGTCTGCGCTCTCCGAGTGCTTTTCTAGTTCTGCATGTTTTGTTTCAAAGTGACGGATCAAGTTGAATTCTTTGAATACAGCCGCGTTTGTTGCAAACTTAGCACACAACTTTACTGCCAACCACTGCGAAAAAATACTTAGCAGTCTATGACTTATTATAGACGTGCCTCCTCAGCAGGCAATGCTACTTCAAACACCAATCACATCAATTTACATCTACGTCAAGTGTGACAGGAAGAAGCACATACTTACAAAATACACAAGGATTTCAAAACAAAAGTTATTTTCTTTACTGTTCTTTTAGCTTCATAAGTAAAATTCTGTGGTTTGTCTGAGACCTCCCAAGCCAGGCAGAAGCATCATGAGGGTAACACACTGCGTCACCCCACATTGGACAGTGATACCTTACACGCAAAACAGGTTTGTTTCTATCCAGACCGCCATGATTGTTTTAAAGAAATCTCGTTTTACCGCATTGTCATTGACCTTAATGTTCTTGTCGCTGATCTTTCGCCGAGACATTCCAACTTTTTCTTTCACTTTTACTTGTAAACTAACCACATGGTCCAGCCAGTGGCTCCTTCTCTGAATCAGCAGCTGGTTGTTGTTGTCCGAGACAACCACAAATAACTAACACAACATTTAGCCGGTAACTGCAGTTATTCAGAAATTATCAGATGCAGCCCGCCCACCAGATCCTGCCATCACAGGATCCCAAAAGCACCTCACTGAAGTATACTTGTGCAAATGATTGTGACATGATTCACTAAATAAAATGAAGTTCCAGTAACAGTCAATGCACTGGATTTTTTTTTTTTTTATGTCAATTGCATTTATAACAACTCTTTCCACAGAAAGGCACGCATGCGCAATCCTTAGTGTCATGTAAGCTCTCCATATGCAACAGGTCGCCCTCTCCATGGCAACACATGGTGACTTTCGAACAACAGAGGCATACAGGGGACATTTCAAACGACTGAAGCCACACAGGCTCCATGGCGGGGTAACATTAAAGCCTATCAGGTTTATCCCCACTGGGGCACTGAATTGCCCCGCTCAGAGTGGTTGGAGATGTCCCGGGCAGGCTTAGCAGACCAAGGCGACAAATGTCATAAATTACTCCCCTGTGGGCCTGCGTGTCTGCCATACTAGAAACAGCTTCAGGGAAACTCAGGGGCAGCAGGCCTGGACTTAATAGAGCATGCGCATGGACACACACACACACACACACACAGTTAAACTACTGCGATGCATCTTCACCTATAGATAAAGGAGGTGTCAACAAGAAAAGGGGATTTCTTTTTACATTGGAGAGACTTTCATTTGCACATCCATGCACAATAAAAAAGCAAAACAATATTCTGTATAATTAAACATTTCTAATAAAAGTGGTAAATCACATTCAAACAAGCTTTCTAAGCCTGTAGCCTTTTCTTCTATAAGATCCAAGTTTCCTTCTCAACTCAAGGAGGGGGCTGAGTGGTTGAAGAAGAGAAAAAAAAAATGAGCCACTTCACTGCTGTTCACATGGCAGCTCACTTTCACTGATGTATAAAGTGCACTTCCCAAGGGCTTGCTGTTTGTCATAAAACATCTCTCAGCACATAATTTACTACAAACTTGAGAGGCAAAAGAAAAAAAAAAAGGAATACAAACATAATTTACTAAAGAGGTGTTGGACTCTAATACTGAGGCTGTTTGCCAGGAGTGCAGTAATTCTAAACCATGCTGCAGTAAGTGGCTCCTCAAAGATACTGTGGGGTAATGTCAGACAGCTGAGCAAATGGGATGGGTTCCAGGGAGTGCATTATCTTTATGAATTCATGACTAAAAGGGCATAGGTGTTTGTAAACACATTGTCTTGTAGTTTGCTCTCACAAAAGAATGTTGAAGAGCAAAAATGTACAGTGTACAGTGGGCTTTAATGTGCCTTCATTTGTCTCATTTAACTTCTGCCTGCAATATCACTTGAGTGAAAAGAGAAACTCAGTGTCACTCCTACTGCCTTTCAAAATCAGGCATGACACTGCACATCATCTGGATATGCAAAATCGTTGGCATCAAATTTAGAACATTTCGAAGTGAAAAGATGCCAAACAGTTTGTTTTCCAACTATTTTGGCTTACTCTACAGACTTTATAGATTAGCTCCAAACCACAAAATGGTGGGCCTCACACTCTTCAATGTCCTGCTCTACAAAAGCGAAAAGGTGCCAGTGTCAACATAATAAATGTCTGAGACAATTACACTGTATGGGGATAAAGATTTCAGCAAAATTCAAAATAAGGTAGAACACAAAACTGACACATAAAGCTCAAAATACGCCTGTTATTTTTGTTTGCTGTTCGTTCTTTCGAACATGTAGACAAATTCTTTCCCATAAAGTTGGTTTCTGCAGTGCAATGTGTCTCCCTCACACCAAGCTCGTTCTGCACACGCAAGGCTGCGCCTATCCAATCCGACTGGCATCACGGCCATGGAATGCTGAAGTCCACATTTTTCCCATTCAGCAAGGAAAAACGGCCTTTCAAAGCCAATCAGCTAGAAATGTTGCTTTGTTTTTATTTTCGACTGAACTTCCTGGAACCTATTATGGAGCTGTCAGGGATGTATATTTAGCTATGGCAACACAGGGCCTCCTCGCCCCCTTGCGCCACTGGTCATGTCACCTCTGATAAACAGAAAAACAATTGGTTATCCCTTTTGTCACCTTTAAAGAAAATGGCATGGTAGTGTGTCTGTGGTTGTAAGTGACAGATGCTGGCTGTATGGCTTAACAAAACTTCTCTGTAAACAGTAGAGGATAGGATAGTAGGATAAATACCATATACATACTATAATCACACCTTTACTTAATCCAAAGGATTCTTCAGAAAGGAATGATAAGAGACAACATTTATACTGAATCACTGATACTGTGATAAGATACTAGTCACATCTGATGAGATTCCTTACAATCTGTCCTAACAGTCACACAAATCTATTCAGACAACTGACTACAGAATTAACATCTACACAGCTGTATATCAGTGGTGGGGAATAGTCACAATACCTTATAGCCTATAACAAATTGTAGGTCATGTTTGCACAACGTTGGTGCAATACTCGTAAAGAAAACCAAAATGTAAGATGGATAAAAGCTGACACGGTCTGATCTTTACCAGTCATGAAGTAAAAGTGAAATGGTTGTGGTTGGTACTGTGCGTGATCCCAATGACAATGTTAACCATGTTAGTATGTTAGCATGGCAACATTTGCTGACATTCAAATTGGTACTGAACACAAACCATAGTGGACACTGATGGTAAGTACACAGATGAAAGGTGAAGAGATCAACCCAAGCAAGGGCTGGGCGATATGGCCTAAAAATAATATTGCCCTATTTTTAGGCCATATCACAATACACAATATATATTGCTATATTTTCAAATATCCTCTGAGCACTTCTTAAATGCTTGATTTAACCCTTTGATGCATACAATCGCACCAATATGATGATTCCTGTAGTCCCTGCAGCATATGTCTGCATTAAAACATTCTTTATATTCAGAAGTGGTTTCTATTTGAACAATTTTAATCTTGCATGTAAAAAGGGGGAACTCTCAAATAAATTTAACAAAATCCACATAAATACATAATATATATGGAAGCCACACACACACAGTTTTTAAAGGCATGTAAAAAGTGTGAAGTAAGTTACTGTGTGATTAACAACTGTTATAACATTGCTAAAATAAAATTATTTTTCTAACTAGTCTAGAAAGACTCACCAATTGCAAGGTTCTGTGGCCAAAGCATTGCTGTCCACTTATTCAGGCTCACAGTTGGTTATGTTAGTCCCGTTATCAGTGGTGATGCACACTTGACAAGCTTCTTTTAAGTTCCACGACATGAGAGCTTCCCTTAGACCTTGCACAATTATCTCGTCCGTGTGATCATTCGGGAAGAAGCTCATTTGACGGCAATTACTCCTCAACTCCCAGTTGTTGGTGTAATGTACAGTAATACTCAGGTATGGCTATCATGTTCTGCTGGACCACAGATCGGCAGTTGTAGAGAAGTGGGTCACTTCTCACGGTCAACTTTTCTCTCATTAAAATGTTTAACTCTGGTAGAGCTTTCTCCGCAGAAAAAAAAATAGCAACCAGGCAATTCAAGTGTCTTAATGGGTCTTTTGAATCCAGACTTTTGAACTACACTAACAGGGGCCATGTCTTTGGCGATGTAGTTGGTTACAGTGGCTGTGATTTCTTTCTATTTTGCACTTTTTTTTGTTATATGGGATTGCTTTGGAAAGCAAGGATGTTAGAGTCATTTTCTTCTGGTTCTGGTTGCTTTGGTCGTGTTTTATTTGGTGAGGGTGGAGATGAAAGTGGACATGCAGAGTTTCAGTCTATCTTCATTTTGTAGTTGGTGGAATTTCAAATGGTGAAACAAATTAAAAAAAAACTGCCATCTTTTGTGGAAATGGTTTTGCTGCATATTTTGCACGCAATAGTTGTTTGTTCAACATCCTTTGTGTGATACCCAAAACTCTGCCAGATCAGATCCGTTTCTTTTTGGAAACAATTCGTGCACCTCCATCTTCCACTACCGTTCTTACTACCATACTCGCTTTGCCCCTTCAGTTCTTTCGCTTTCTCCGGGTCCGTCTCTCTTCGCTGCTTCCCTCCAAATACAAAAACACGCCGGCCACATATATCTTGCAAACTCGCCCAAGAGAGAGGCCTGGTCTCCTGGCGGGGTGGCTTGAAAACATTACATGACAATTTGTATTCGATGTTCCTAATATAGTCATTTTATACACCACACGTGGGATGAGCCGTGATACATCGACTATATTCAATGAATCGCCCTCCCCTTGCCCAAGCCCCAAAGAACAGCACTGGGCTGTAAGGACATTTAAGTTACTGATGACTTACTGCTTGCCACAAACACAGGCCTGTACCTCAGCTCAGCCTTTGACACAGTGGACCACAATGTCAGCCATCTGAAACCCTATGCTGGCGTCAGTGATGTGGTTTATTGGTTTATCTGTCATCTGTCCCACAGGTCCTTCTCCATTATGCTTGGAGATGCCTTCTCTCCCCAAAGGTCCTATTGTGGGCCCACTCTCATGGGCAAATCAGACAAACACATAATATTAATTTTATGCAGATGACATGCATCTTTTTGTCCCGATAAAGCCTGGTACCACCAATGTATCCTGCATTACATTCTGCTAAAATTAATCATTGGATGTGCAAACATCCTGCAGTTGAATGACACCAAAACCAAAATAATGACCAAAACTAGCAGGATTAAATATCTCTCATATATTCTGGGTTGCAATCTTATCTAATGATGTTTAAAAAGAGCCCCGTAACCTAGGTGTACTTTTTCTGTGACCAGGCCTTTGCAGTCTGGGCCTCTCAGCTGTGTCCCTAACCAATCCGAAAGATCAATATTAAGTAAAGTAAAGATGATGGTGTTTCAGGACTGCTCTCCTTTCCAACAGCCGGCTCTCTACTGCCTGCCTTTACTTTGTCATGAAATTACTGGTAGTACATTTATTGATATATGAGGGGTCATGTAGATGGTTTAAATGAAGCAACTGAATGGGGTACCCTTTTCTCACAACGCTTCAGCCCCTGTAAGAATGGTACAAAAGTTGCACTTACCCTATATCCTGCACCCTGTTTTCTCAGAGCACACACATACACAGTATAAAGCCCAGACTAATACAACTGTGCTGTTGAGTTTAGAGGAATCTGCGCTTTGAGCCTTGGATTAGTGTGACCTATACTTGACTTCAACATTGATGCCCACTAGTTCACAAGTTCATTCTCTCTTGACCTTTCCGTCTGAAACCACTACCGCCCCACAACCACCTCTGTTGACCAACCGGCCCAGAAGATGCCCCGTGGCTCCACATCACAAGTCCTTCCAGGTCCAAAATTTATTAACATTTCACCACTCATGACCTGCTCAGCTCCTGCTAGTCTGCTAGTTTAGCAGGAATTTTTACCCTCAAAAACCAACAGACATATCTGCATAGCTGGGATGGCTGCTAGCTGCCTTGCACATCCAGGCGATGGTCAGACTGGGAGGAGGCAGAGCCCAGAGTGTTGCCTGTCTCACATAGGGATTATGAAGCACAATGGACAAATCTAGGGATAAATATCTCCAACTGCTATTCACTACATTATTACCACCTGTGGGGAAACTGCAGAGGTATATTCAAACTGTGTGGGGAAAAAACACACACACATTTGTCCACAAATACACTCACGTAAACATTATGATATAGTTTAAATTTGAAACTTTCAATTAAATTCTTAATTTTAAAATTGAAATGAAGATTGTCTGTTACAGTAAGTAATGACTGATGTGGCTTAGGGTCCACAACATAAGCCACACTAAGTAACCAAATTCTTACTTTTAAAAGGGATATTTTGCAACGATTTTGCAGCTCTCTGCCATCACAGTGTGGACCGTGTGTGCATATGAAGAGTGTTTGGCATCCCTCTGTGTTATAAGTACCTGGAGCACCCTGGACATCTACCGACGGAGGTCTGCTGGGTGAAGCGTGTCACTGATGACACGCATATGTAACCAAAAATCTTACTCTAGTACAACATGTGATGTCATGTACATGATGTCTAGCACAACATGTGATGTCACAAGTTTGGTTGGCTTAAGAATTTTTACCGATTAATGCTGCCAGTTAAACAGTTAAAAGATCTATTAAAAATGAAATAAAAAGCTGAGCAAAACTAAGAGAAGCGGCTCGTCACTTAAAGAAGAATAGCTGACCCCCCTGAAAGGCCAGCCCACCTTAAATGAGTCTGAGCCGGTGTTGATACAGGACCTTGGCTAAGGTCTTGAGGAATTGTATCATTTATTCACCAACAAATAAAATGTACATACGTACACTACGCTGCTACATTCGCAGCTACAATGCCACCAGCAATCCCACGCTCACCGCTGCCACACACAGTCTGTTGGACAATTGCTAACATTAACGCCGGGCTGACAGAGCACGCCGGGCAGACACACAGCTGATAACCTAGCAGCTAGACTAAATGATGCAGTGGAGACTTTTACTGGGAAAGTGGCTGCATGTGTACTCGACAATACACGGAGCATCGTGGCTGCTAACTCTCACGGTCAGGTGACCTGGGAACTCAGTTGTCTGTTTTACACATACTGCACACTGCAGCTAAATTATGCGCTCTTGCAACTAAATGAAAATGTTAGGCACACCAGTGCAACCAGTGTAAAAAGTCAGTCTGTCAAAATGTTGTCATGTGTTCAGTTTCTGTTTTGTAGTGTCAGTTGTGGTTTTTGGTTTACCATAGGGGTGTCCCCAACTAAAACAACAAAATTATTGGCCAAGATACCTGACTATTGCTTAGCTCTGTGTGGCGCTGCATTGTAAAGGACTTTCGGAACTGATTCCATCCTCCCATTGTAGCGATCCAAATACTGAAAGGAAACAGGGAAGCAAAGGGATAGTACGAAAATGGAGGGGAAGATAGAGAGAGAGAGAGAGAGACGTAAGCTTCGAACAGCCGTTTCTACGTGCATCCCCCAGCTGATTTTAGAGTTCATAAATTCAAAATATTAGAGCTGCAACAGCTAATCAATAAGTTGTCAAATAATACCTTAATCACCGACTATTTTGATAACTGAATAATGTGATTGAGTAAATTCTCTGATTCCAGCTTCTGAATTGCGAATATTTTCTGGCTTCCATATTAAATATAATAAATACAACTGAATATATTTGAGTTTTGGACAAAACAAGAAAACACTACTCATACTTGCCTACTTGCCAAATATATGTTGTTTTTTATGTTGTTTTACACCAGTGGATAAGGGTTGAGAGAGGCAGTGGGTGTTGGGGAACAGAAAGCTGCTGTTTAAGGAAAACGTAGTATTTCACTCTTTCTATGTGATGATCAGTAGTAATATGTTCTGTAGACAAAGCTTCCTTCTGGTGTTCATATTCAAGAACTGTATGTTACGCCTTCGACTATGCACTTATCAAGGATGGGATAATTACTGAAACATGGGCTGATAAAACATGTACAATATTTCTACATAACATCTTGTTAAGTGCCATAATTCATTCCAAGTGCGTAATAAGAACAAACTGGTTTGTTCATAAAACAAAAAAATCCTCTCCAGTTCGAACACACACAGAGCAAAAACGGTTCATATTTCAACTACAAATCCTTCCTCCTCAGTTTTCTACAACCCAGATTAATAAATCCTTGACTAAAGCACATCCCTGTGCAGTTCATAGCTGTGAAAAAAAGCAGTGGGCCAGAGAGCAGGGAGCGAACATGGTCATACAGATCGCCAGGTCTATTTTGCTTTCAGAGCAATCAACACCTTCTTTTTGTCCGAGGTTGTTAGCATGTCTCGCCGTCAGCTGCACTGGGCCACACCAGTCTGCTCGGCTCCCTCCCCTGGAAGGCGGCACTGATCCCACTCTATTTAAGAAGGGGTGCGTCAACAGGTTTAAAGCACTCCTGCTGAATGTGTCACCTCTTTTTCAGTCAATATTTGTGCTATGAAATATGGCCAGTTGTTTAATCACCCCCCAAACATGCCCACCAGCACGACTGTCCTCCTCTACCCAGCAGTCACCCTCCCACCATCCCTCGACAAGAAATTTTTGACCCATGTCACCTTTACGGCGCACACTCGATTCAAAGCCCCAGCTGCAGCCCAGAAATAGGACAGCTTTTTTTAATTCTGGGTGTCCACTCGAGAGGCGAGTGCCTTGTGCCAGTGTCCTGTTCCAAGCTCTAACAGGAGGGGGATGACAACCGTATGGATGTTGTGCAGAGTTTGTCAAGTGATTTCACTCAAATCAGCCTTTCCATTTTCTGTGAGCCTGCATACCGTCGGTGTTCATTTCAGCAACAAATATTGACTCATATATTTGAAAACGTTTTTCTCTAATGAAGACTACAGCTAAGCTATATATTATTACAATTCTACTCAATGAATAAAAACTGAATAATAATTTGAAAAACAGATAAGTGTCGGTACAAAATTACAACAAAAACCTTGCGCTAACATCACAATAGTAGAAGACAAAGGTGAAAATGAAAAATGAACACTGCATATTGATTCACCAACAACACTCCTATCACATCAAGCATAGATGTTCAAGTTTGGGGACCAGCAGCCTCATACTGAGCTTAGTTTGTTGTTGCAAATGAGATTCAAAATTTCAATGGGATTATTCTGGCTAAATAAAGGTTGAAAAAAATATTTTAAAAAATAACAAAAACATTAAAAAAAAAAGAAGAAAATAATCATGAGGACAAAAAAAATCACATAATTTGCAGATTTATTTATTTTGGACCAAAAATATCGAAATTGTGGATAACCTTGTTTGTTAGCTTTCTGATATGTTTAGATGTCAGTGTCTCTAGGACGAGTAGTCGTCCAGTATGGGCCAACTTTGAGGGCCCCTGCCTCATGAATGGTTAGCCATTCTGGTTAATCAAACCACCACCACACAATTCTAACATTCTCTCATACAGGTTAACATGTAGGATAAGAGTCGTTGAAAGGGGAAAGGTCAGAAAATGACAGAATATCCCAATTGCCCGCAATGTTAAGACTTGGCATTAAAGCAGCAATAGTAGTTATTTTTATATAACAGTCACTATATGCTGACAGTAGTGCATGAAACAGGTAATGCAAAAAAATTATGCGCTGTGTCCTCAGTTATGCAAGACTTTACAGACCGGAGGAATCTCTATCTCATATCTTTTTCAATTTAGCCTTTCGGGTACCTGTGTAATGTGTTTATTATGAATGTACCCATTTATCTGTATTTATTTTAAATTTCATTGTGTTGTTCTTTCCACTGTAACGTTGAATAGACTTAACTAATAGTCTAAAGACTAATAGTCTTAACTTAGTTTATAAAATGTCTCTAGGTGTCTTGAAAGGCGTATTATTATTATTATTATTATCGCTGAGCAGCTGTCAATTACCCACAAACTCTGACA
The DNA here is from genome assembly GCA_947000775.1 of Pterois miles. NCBI lineage: Eukaryota > Metazoa > Chordata > Actinopteri > Perciformes > Scorpaenidae > Pterois > Pterois miles. The sequence continues at coordinate 1,417,589 of CAMQGK010000256.1, forward strand.
GTCAAACTAGGCAGCACTGATTATACTGAGTGCTGAAGCCAAGAATATGAATCAATATTCTGTACTGTAATGTCTATTTCTCTCCTCAGATGGTTTCAGTAACATATTGTAGTAACTGTTTCACTGTAAAATGAGAAAGTTTGTGATCTGGCAGCCATTTTGAGATCAGTTGAGGAAATCCCAAGCACCGCCCACCCATAGGAACTTTCTCTCTAAAATGACCTGTGAGTGGCCAAAGTCTCCCATCACAGGCTAGATTTTCGAAAGCCTGAAAACAGATCCATGTAGAGGTGCTGAAGTCTAATTTTCTCTTAAAAACACTTAAATTACAATGTGCTGAAAGGTTATTATGTATTATTATTTATTTTATTTTTTTTTTGCCCAAAGATGCCACAAACATTCTGCCTACTGCAGGTTTAAGACTACAAAAAGGTGCCTCAGGGATTCATTCATTCAATATTTATTTCTTGTCATTTCTACTCTAAAGGCTAAAACTAAAAGATCTAAGTCTATGGAGGCTTTAAAATCAGAAGTGATCATTTTAAATTTGGTCATTTCAGTTATGGTCAGACCTGCTCTATATTAAGAGTGTCTTGAGATAACTTCTGTTATGATTTGACGCTGTATAAATGAAACTGAATCAAATCTCAGCCAAGCCATTAACAAACCCGGTAGCAACAAAATATCTTCATCTTAATCAGTGCACAAGAATATTGATCAGATCCAATTTGATGATGACTTTTCAACCGTGATATCAAACGACAAAACAGCATAAGCAATATGAGGTGAGCACTTAGAACTTTGAAAAAAGGCCTGAAAGAAACAACTATAATCTGCTAAAATGAATTATTCCCTTCATGCTCTGTGAGGTACTTCTTGAAATAAGAAGCACTAGTTTGTGATGAGGCACTAACAAGAAAATAAATTCTAAGCCCAGTACAAGAGAGCATGTACAGTATGTATCTGTGAGAATCCCAGCTTGAGACCAGTGCACGATGCAATGCTTAGCTAATTGGATATGTGTATTACAATGTCCGTGGTCACAGCACCCTTATGGGGCATGAAATAACAAGCAGCTGTGTGTGTCAAGAGACCTCACATGTGTGTGTGCTGAGTTTGTCGGCCTGTGTGTGTGTGGGAGGGATGGTTGCTGAGTGGTTTATTAACCCAGTCCATCAAGGCAGTGTGGGATTCACACTGAGACACCAAAGGCTTAAGGATGTGAGCGCCACACAAGCAAGACAGCAAGACGGTGCCTCTCCGAAATACTAATATGGGCCCTTATTTTTGACCACAACAACCCCCCCACACACCTCCCACCCCCCTACACAACCACCACCTCTATACCAGCGCTGCTTCCACAGCTAGTGAACTGTGTGCTTTAATTTGACCAGCTTTGCTGTCTTACTCAGGAGATTATCAACACCGTCCTCAATTCTTTAGCATTGACTTTCCATTGTGATTCACCCTGCAGAACACTGTGTGTTTATGATAATGATAAACAGGATGGTGTGAAGCCCAGTTTACTGGCCTTTACCCTATGTAACTGTCAATATGGAATTACAGGGCTCTGTCAAAAGTGCAGCGGATTTAAAGACCTATTCTAGTCTGTTCTCATAAGCACATTTACAACCAGCAGCATGGCAACATACCAGACATAAGAATGGTGGCGACGCCATTAACTAGCCATAACTTATGTGTTGTTCACATAATACAACTCCCTGACAAGTCAAACTACAGTTCTGTGACATTAGCATGCTTAGCCTTATTTATGTTGTCTTGTGTTCCAGCAATAAACTGTCTAACCTCAATGGTGTGCCACAACTGTTATGTTAAAGCAGTGAACTGTTAAAGACAGGGAAAACAAATGATAGAAAAGCTAAAAATATCCAGAAGACAGAAAAAAGGAGCAGCGGTGAAAAGCGAATGCTGACAAAAGTAAGTGTAAAACAGTGATTATTACTTAAACCAGACGCAAAATCTTAGATTTATTAACAAAAATGTAGAGTAGATTCAGTTGATTCAAAGTTGCTTTCGTGCTAGCAAGGTAAGCAAGATTCTAGTTAGCAAGATTTTTTTTCAACAGCAAAATTAAATGAACCTTGTGTCTTGTGTCAAAGACTAGCAGCTCAAATAAGTTGTAGTTTGTTGTATGTAAATGTTCCAATAGTAATTGTTAATAAAACATTTTAAAGCAAGTAAAGTAAAAATATTTTTGTCATAATTGTTGATATTCTCTGTACATCTCGACAGCAGTAAATCAAATATTCTGACAAAAAAAGGAAAACAAAATCCAGTCTTTGTGGCTGACACAGGAGTGTACCTGTCTACCTACCTACCTGTCTACCTGTGTGCACTCATTGTGTATCACCCGAGTCTTTCTCCAGCTGCTAGCTTGACAGAAGTGAGTAACAACAGCAGCCATGTTGGGTGTTTACGTCCATAATGATAATTTTGGGGGAGTGGCCTCGGAGGCTTTACGGGACGGACTGTCACTGTTGATGACTTTTGATGACTTTGAGACTTTCTTTTTAGATTTAGGGACGCCTGGAGCTAGTGCTGCTAGCTACATTCATTGGAGACGAATTGGCTGCACTGGGCTGAGTTTTTAGGTTGGAGTGGTCTAGTGTACTGTTCAGGGTTCAAGCTTAAGGATGTCCAGTCATTCTGGGGTGGAAAAAAATAGGTTCAGGAAGGAGAAAAATTAATTTTGGGACAAATTTGAATTGAAAGAAAAATACCCGCTAACTTTCCAAAGAACAGCAATGACCCCCCCCCGTTGGGCCCCCCCTGCCCAACACAAAGCAGAAACCCCCAACCTCTGACCTTAAAACACCCAAAGCAGCAACAAGGAAATAAATTTAAAGGAAAACACACAATAAACCACCCAGCAAACAACCAACGTTTTTTTTTAGGGAGATGACGAGAACACTACAAAAAAAAAGAAAAAACACCCCACAAAAAAGGGGACATAGTTGTCTAATCCCTACATATAAGGCAAACATGCTTTTTCAAACGTAAAATAAAATAAATAAATCTTATATTCTGGTCAAAACCATACAGAATGCTGACTTGGTCATGTTTTTTTTTTTGTTTGTTTGTTTTCAATTAATCTATAACTCATACCCATTCCTAATTGGACTGCACACAAAGTCAAGCCATCGGCAATATACAGCAGTGTGCCAATGGTAGTGTTTCAATTACATATGGACTATGTGCCGCTTAAAGGAAAATGACGCTAGAGCCTGACAAAATAATCTAAACTCGCAGTCTTCATGAGCAGATGAATAATGAAGAATGAACTTCAACACTCCACAATTATATGGCTGGGATTTAGTTTGTTTCATTTCATTTAACAGTGATGACTACCTGAATCTTGCACCAAAAAACTACAAATGGAGGTTCAAATCTCAAATAATAATAATTCACTACATGAACTTAGATGTAAAATTATTATAGATGTAAAAATAATGTCATTACTCTACCAACCGCAAATCACCTATAATACTCAGATGGCATACAAAGCAGAAACCTCAGGCGGTATTAATGCAACAGATGTATAAACCATCATGTTTGATGACTGCCGCGACTGTGTGCATTATGTGAATTTCAAGTGACTGTATGTTGATGATAACACACCAAAAATACACCACAAGTCATGTAAAAGAAATTCAGATGCTCACTAAATCTGCCTTCAATGGGGGCTAAACTTAGAGACACCCTCATTTACACATTGAAAACTGATACTTGGTATCTTCAGAAATTGTCAATACCAGCTTGTATAGTCAATCTCGAAAATGCTGTTCAGCCAATCAACATGTCACCATGTGTAGACCACAAGTCTGTTTTTAGAGCAGACCTCCGGTGATGAGCGGGGGCTAGAGGTGTTGAAATATCTCAAACCCTGCCTCAATACCCTGTTTTATACATGCTCAGAGCTCACTGTGACAAATTAAAGCAACACTTAACTCAAAGCTCTCTAGCTCTGGAGTAAGCTACAGTGAGGCGGGTGTGGATCGCAGTATCGGTCTCGTGCTGAACCCCAATTACCACCTCATAGGAATACACTTAACAGAACATTAAAACAGAATCCAGGTTGCACAGAGGAAAACACTAAATCCTCACCATCGAGTTACAGCTGACAACACAGTGAAGGTCTAGACCTTAACTGATCCATCGGACTCTGTGGGCCAGGCCTGGGAAAGACAATGGCCAGCTAAACATAAGTCTAAAAGGACAACAAACACAGGTGGTCAGAAAATTTAACAACCACTTTATTTGAGGGTAAGAATCTATCAATTTAAATGATTCATTTCCCCCCCAAAAAAAATCTAATTGACAATTTCATGTAAGTTTGCATTTAATTTGCATATTAAAGCGCAAAAGTGTAGGTTGATATGTGCTATTGAGATATGCGTTTCTGCATTGTAACCCGTTGCCTTTTGGGAAAGTCTTTGTTCAATGTTCCTACAGTGTAGTACACAAGTGTTTGAAATGTTCCTTATTTTTATAATGAACATAGTTTACCAAAGTTGCCAGTGGGCAAAATATTCCCTCAGTCCTAAGCAGGAGGACTGTGTCTGTCTTTTACACTTGCACTACAGTCGGATCCTTACGCATAAGGGTTTTTTTTTTTCCACTACACAGAACTCACACCCAACCATGACTCCTGCAGAGTATTGTAGCCTCTGAATGAGTTTTGCAGTAATAAATTGTGTTGATATAATCAGGTTAACGTGACTTTCAATGGTGACAAGAAGCACTGATGTTTGTTACACTAATCAGTGGAATTTCTGTATTAGCAAACTGATTTGTGTGTGGAATAAATGCAATGAAAAATCTGATTCAATATCTGATTTTAAGAAGAAAAAGTAATTGTGTGGAAACTCCCCTGTGTATGCTGGAGGCTTTAGTGTGAATACACATTTGTTGTGTCCAAGCTCTGGCCCAGCCTGCCCTTCTCCTCCTACTCTCCTCTCCTCTGGTGCTCATGGGGGCTAGTTTGTGTTGCTCACATCTTGCCCACTGTTCCTGTCAGCACATCCATATCCTCCGTGGCACCCTGGACCTCCTCAGCTCTGTCCATGCCTGAGCCCGACCCCCCCTGCCACCCAACAGACACCCCAACCGGCATGATTAATAGACCTCTGCTGGGACGCTCCATCCACTCAGCACATTGTTGAGAGCCTCTGAAACAGTACAACAGTTGCATCCCCTCTTCACACTGGGCCTAAGCCCTGTCTGTCATTCCCCGGTTAGGGCACTGTTAACTGGCCAGATTTACAGCTACTAACCAGTACTAGGTGGCAGCCTGTCTAGGGAGGGGAGCAACTCCTATTAATCATAGCTCTTTTGATGGGGGCTTTTACAACCAGTAGGCTAAAGGCTTGCCACTGTATAACACCTGTATAATCCATGGCGCCTCCCATCAACCATCAATCACAACTGCATTGTTTCTGTACACATAGGAGGACCGGCTGTAAAATTACACAAAGCCTCAACAATAACAGAATTTGACAAAAAAAAAAAAAAAATCTGAAAATAATGTATGAAAAATAACACATTCACAGTATGTTCCATTACATCCGAATTAATTGTTTGATTGTTGTTATTTTTACTAAGCTGTATTTTAGAGCTCAAACAAGTAGTCAGTTAATTGGTCAGCTCAAATGTGAAGAATTGAACCAAATGAATAATCAAGAAAATTAAGCAGATTAATCAATAATGTAAGTAATCATGCATAAATATTAAGGTATTCACTTATCTAAGTACTATGCCGACCCAACATCAACTCTAGGCAAATCAATGTAAGTGACAACTCTGCCCACTCAGTTTATTATCTTTTGACCATGTCATAAAAATAACACTGACAGCAGGACTGAGAATTTAACCCATGATCTCATGCTTAAAGCTACGGGACACTGGGGCCACACGGCAGACATGTAAAGAATTGCCATGAGGCAGATTCTCCTTGCTCAGTATGCCTTCATGAGTAAACATATTTGCATAAGTGACTGAGCGACATGAATTATGGCTCCTCTTCTTCGGCATTTGCCAGCTGCCTTCTGCCGGTTCAATTGGAAATGATATATGTGTGAAGATCAGGTGGCAAGGGAAGAGGAAGGGAGGGGTGAAAGGGTGTAAGGAGGGGTAAAAGGCCACAACCAGATCCCGAGTGCTCGGGCTTCAACCCCCGGAGGCCTGCCAGCACCCGCCTGACCACAGCTGGGGACCAAGACGACACACACTCACGCTTGACCTTGAAATAACATGAAGAGACATGGCATGTGTGCATTCTCTCTTGATGACTGACAGGATGGTAAAATGTAATGAATTAGTGAGGTCGTCAGTAATGCATGGATTAGGCTGTGTGAAAACAGAAGGAAACATTTTCAAAATACAAGTAGCATTATACTGGTGACACTGACCACCTTCATTTTATTGCAGCAGATAAAGTAAATGAATTAGTGTGTATAATGAGCGCTACATGTTGGGGCCTCAGTCTACATGATTAAAAATATATTATTTTTGTCATAATTCTACTATTCTATGCCATATTAGTTCTGCTTTGTGCTTTGCTTTGGGGGAACCACGATAATTATTGCAAAGGTCAGCTGGAGAGTAATCAAATCATCCTCCACAATGTTCATTCCGCAAATCCACTGCCATGCCCCCTGATATCTACCTCTGGTGCTGTGCTGGTGATTCGAGTCAATTAGAGGTGTGCTTGTGAATTTCGTTAGTGTTTGGATGAAAAGGAGAAAGCTGTCAGTCAAAAGGCCACTCTGGCTTTGTATCTGGGGGGCTGCGTGGGGCTCTAAACCTGTATTTGTATGAATAAAAATGAAGGGATTTAGAAGCAGACTGTTTCTTCTGCAGACTTGTCAAAAATCTGACCTTCGCTGCAGCAGAGGGGGGTTGATGGGAGACGAGGGTGGAGGGAAAGAATTGAAGATTTGAGAAGCTGAGGCTCAGTGACTTCTGGATAAAAAAGGTGCAACTGGAAAAAAAAATAATAGGTGAGCAGGAGAGGAAATAAAATGTATGTCAGACTGAAAGGCCGTTCTCTGGGCTTTCTTACTCTCTGAGGTATAGTCCAGCAATAAAATAAATCCACAGAATTATTCAACAAGAGATTGAGACAGATTTGTCTGTGTGATGACAATCCTATACGAGAGAGACCCCCTGTCAATGTCAGGGAAGAGACAAAGACTCTATCTGCAGCTCAAAACAATGTTTCAGATGTTAGAACACCAAACACAATAATAGTTTCTGTATTTCTGCATTCTTATGTTTGGTAGTTGATAACAGGAGTAATGCTATACAGGAACAAATCAAATCTTAGAGTCAACTTGTCACTATCAGTCAGCCTGCAGACATAACCCACATGGCTGTGCATGTCATTGCAAAGACTACTGGTCCGTTTGGCTGTTTGACTGTTCACCAACTAGCACCAATGGAAGCATGTCACACCACAAGGCTTGTTAGATAAAGGTTCAAAATGTCATGAAAATGATCAAACTAATAATCAAACTAACATGAAATTGTGAAGAAGAAGAAAGTTCTCTGTGGTTTTAATGGTACATAATCCTGGTTGGATGTCTGGCTCAATTTAGTGGTGAACATTTTCCATGCAGGAAAAACAAAAGGCAATAAATAAAAAACCCTCAAGATTTTGACCGTAAAATTGTGGCAGCCAAACTTTGTAATACATGGTAAATCAGAAAAAGTAAACAAATGTCAATAATACATCAGTACTACAGATGTTAGCAATTAACAGTTTAACCAACCAACATGAAGAATTTTGATTGATTAAAACTATCAGAGCCGGTGTTGCAAGATACAGGAAGTTGGCTCGGGTCTTGAGCTGAAGAGCTGCAGCATTTATTCACTGCCAGATAAACTGTACACACACTGCACTGCTACATTCACAGCTATAGCGCTACCCACAACCCCACACTCACGGTCTGTCAAACACCGTGCTGACAGACCACATATGTGTAACAACAGCGAGCGCAAAGCCACCAATAAGTGTTACACCTCCGAATGTAGCGCAAACACGGTCTGTCGGATGCTAGCTAACGTTACGCTGGGCAGACACACAGCTAACAACCCCCCTAAAGCTAAAGCTAGCTAAAATAAATGATGCGATGGAGACTTACTGAGAAAGTGGCTGCAGGTGTCCTTAACAATGTATGCAGCATCGCTGTTGACTCTCCCGGATGAGTGAACTGGGGACTCAGTTTTCTGTTTTGCACATACACTGCAGCTGGTGCCCCTGCATGTGATGCACTAATCTTGTTGGCTAATAATCAGTTAGCGATGGCTGGTTATTGGTTAAAAAAACATTTGCATCCCTATTCAGTACTGCTGCATCACCATAACATAAAATTATTATAAACACAATATATGTACCATTGTGGTCTTTAAAGGTCCAATGTGTAGGATCTGGTGGTATCTAGCCTCTCCCGTGTAGGCCTGCACCATATGAGGAAAATATGCAATGTGCAATAACATTGTTCAATATTGCAATGACGATATGACTTGCAATAAATAAACAAGTGCTGAAGAGTGAAAATTAGCTGTACTTATGTCAGCCTGGTTGTCTTTAAATTCAGAACCGGATTAGAATTGAATATTTAAAATACAACTAGGACACATGTTGATTCTAGAGCAGCAACAGTAATGTTTACAACAGCAAAGTCACCATATAAACTCATTGATAGTTCACTGGAAATAATCTAAATATTAATAAATATTATTCCTGAGTGAAATTTATAAAAACTGAAGATCACAGTATCAGTCATTCTTCCCTGGAGGTGGTTTAATAGTAAAACAATAAAATTAGTTATTGCTATTCATCGTATTTCAGTCTTTTGAGATGTGTTCATTGCACATGTTCATTTTGTGATGTTGATGAAAATACAATTTATCAGTCAGCCCTACTCCCATGTGCAAAGTGTGTTGAGAGCTATGGTGCTGACGTGAAAACGCAAATGGTGAAGCAAAAGAGAGGGAGCAGTGGCGTCAGGAGAGGCAAGCAGGAAAAGTTAACAGCGTTTGTCCATTCTGGGCTACTGTAGAAACATGGTGGTGGAACATGGAGGACTCCTTGAAGAGGACCTGCTCCCTATAGATATAAACAGCAAATTCTAAACTAACAAAAACACAATGATTATTATAATCAGGTGATATACACTAAAGAATACATACTCAATATTATAATATTTTAATAATATTATAATATATTCTATTTCAGACAATAAATCCTCGTAATTGTTACACACTGGTCCTTTAAGCATAAAAAAGGACAAAAAAAGGACTTTTTTTTCAGTTTTTTGCACGCCAGCGCATGTCTAAAGACAGATGCTGGCAACAAAGCTGTGGAAAGCACTCAATTATATGGGTCTAATGAGGTTAGGGATGGGGCATTAGATATCAGGCTCAATCCAAAGCATCCCATTTAAATCAGAGGAAAGGCCCCTGCTTCCTGGGACTGATTTGCCTGGCTGACTGAGCAAGGTGGAGCTGAAGCATCACAACACATGGCCCTTCATTGGCCCAGCTTCTTCAACTGTGGTTTCATTGTTCAGGAGTCGAGAGAGGAGGACCTAAAATTTTTTCAGGAGTGGAAGGGAACTCGTTTTTTTCTTGCTTTCAGAAAAGAGAGACAAGACTTCCTTTCCCAGAACAATTTATCTCTTTGCTTGACAGGACTCCCTGCTATATTTACCCAACTAAAGTTGCAGATGATATACTTCCAGCTGCACTACTCTCCAGCTCTACGGCACATGGTCCTGTCAATCACACTAGTTACAACAGAACACGACCGCCAGAGCAGTGAAACCCTCAGCCAGACAGAGAGAGCGACAGAGAAAATGGAAAGAAAGAAAACAAGAGAAGAGAGACAGAAGGGCTGAGAAACCTTGTGGGGACTAATTCATATTTCCTTTGCTGGTTGGCTTTGGTTGTTAGAGGGAGCGGAGATACACACTAGAGTGAATGGAATTACTGGGCTTTCATTAAGCAGACAGCTGGGCCGCTGTGAAGCCTCAAAGCAGCAGCAAAACACAGCCCACCTGCAAGATTTCCTACCAAAATATTGCTGTGTTTCTGTATGAGACATCTATTAGGTTATTATGCTGCTGCAAAAACAAAACAAATTGATCAGTCTGTCAAGCACAGAATTGAGCTCTACTGTGGTTATTTGATCTCCATTTTGTCTTTCATCAGGGCATGGATGTAACATTTCAGAGACTGGGTGCACAGGGGATTTGGGCTTAAGGATGCAACAAGGCTTTCAAACATCCTTGACATGGACTCATTACTTCATGCAAATGCCCTAAAAAAAGCTGTGAAAAATTCAATTTTATATTCGACTTCCACTCTGGTCAAATACAGTAACTGCAATGGAATCGGTGCTGAAGGGAAAGGGTTATAGCAAGAGGAAAAGGAGGGTTAACCAGTGTGGAGGATTTCTCCTCAGCCAGCAGTGCCTGTCCATCTCACAGCAGCAGAGGCATTCCCTGGAGAAAGGCAGCAGCGGTGGGGGCTCAGACTGTGCAGCTCCATGTGTTGTATCTTTCCCATTGCTCACAACTTCTACAACTGGAGCTGTGGGGCTGTGGGAGCTGCCAGGACTCTCATTGCAAAGGCATGACAGCATGTAGGATTGTCCTCAGAGCCAGCTTGGGTCTCTCAGAAGAAGGGGTGCTGTTAGACACCACCACTGCATTTACCGTACACATACTTGGACTAACAAATGATCAGTCACCACAAAGTAGATAGTGTGATTTAGACTCGAAGAAGTTCGTGTTTGATGTTAGCCTTTAGCTGAGGTCCTGATTCCAAGCTCATTTTTTTCAGTTGAAATGCTGAGTAGGGGTGGGCAATATATCAAATATACTCAGTGTATTGTGGCTTGTTCTACGTGGGATGTACTAAATGACCATAGCAAATACAAATATTAATTGTCAAGTCATTTTTTAAGTTGCAGGCATGAGGTTCTCAAGGGAGAAGCCAAATCGGTAGGAGTACATGTATACAGTATACTAGGCTTCACGGTAAGAGCATGTAAGAACTGGCTTCAAAATAAAAGCCTCCAAGAATTGACTTCAAAATAAAAGTAGGCTTCCAGTGAATGCAATGTGAATAAGATATGGTCAGATGAGTCAGCCAGCAAATAATAAATAAAGAAATAAAACAAAATCTATAATATTAAGGAATAAATAAAATTAATGAAAATTTCAATTTTAAAAATTACCACCTAAAAACTGCATTTCAGATCAATTTTAATGTGAATTGTGCGACTAAGTAGTCAAACTTAATAAGAATACACTTCCTAAGACCAACTGACTTTAATATAACAGTAAACCACTTCTGAGTGTTCAGATTAGTTTACTAGAATGATCACACTGGTATGATCATAAGCATCAGTGGGTTAAATAAAACAGTTGTTAAACCTGACTTTAAGAGAGAGAAACAATGAGAAGAGGGGATTGAAAGGGAGGGCAAAGCAGCACAGTGCACACCCTGTTTCTTCTCCCTCGTTTCTGTTCACCCCACTGATGCTCTCAGCTCCACAGGGCTGAATGCTAGACTACTCCTGGTCCAGACCAGACCTTGTACCACTATTGTCATCCAGTGTGATCAACACTTCAGCTGACAGCGCTGTCAAGAACCTCACAGGAGAGAAATGCTGATTATTGACTATGATTAGGACTACGGCTGCAACTAACAAGTATTTTCATTATCAATTAAACTACTGATAATCTTCTTGATTACTTGGTTAGTTTGTCTAAAGAAAAAAGGTCACAAAACAGTCTAAAATGTCCATCAGTATTTCATAAAGCCCAATGTGATGCCATCAAATGTCTTGTTTTGTCCAACAAACACAACAAAAACCAGAGTTTTAAATCACACAAGATAAAGAAAAGCAGCAAATTTTGAAACAATGAAAAATGCCTGAACTTATCAGAATCTGTCAAATACAACATCACAAAGCATATCCACCGACAATGATTTAAAGAAACAATGTTGACTGAACATTGCTGGACACATTCTCTAACTCTGATCCACTACAATCCCATTTACCTTGACTGACTAAACACACTAAAGAACAAATGGTATGTGCACAAAACTGGCAAATGACTGATAACAACAAGTCTCCATTATATTTTTGTTAACACGATGGGAATTTTCCAACCAATTTTCCTTTCAATAATGTGCCAATAACAGTTTGAAAAGTACAGATATTAGATAAGGAGTCAACTGTATCTCAGATGAATGTTACTGCACCTTGCAAACCAAAGGTTTAATAAAAAAAAATCACGTACACAATAAGATGTTGTGAAGATTACTACTCTGCAAAGTCATTAGAATTTGGCTAGCCGTAAGTGCAAGCCTTGCACTAGGGAGGGCTGTGGCTAAGAGACAAAGCGGGTCGCCCACCAATCTGAAGGTTGGCTGTTTGATCCCCAGCTCCTCCAGTCACATGAACAAGATGCTGAACCCCAAATTGCTCCTGAAGGCTCATCGGTGTGTGAATTTAGATTAGATCCTGATGAGCAAGTTGTCACACTGGCACCTTGAATGGCAGCCTCTGCCATAAGTGTATGAATGGGTGAATGCTGACATGTTGTGTAAAGCGGAGGAGCTATATAAACGCAATGCACAACTTTGGACTACATCTGATCACTTTAGGGCCACTGAAACTGCTGAAAATGTCCATGTGCATGTAATAAACTCCCAGTATGGGCCTGCTAAACTATATGATGCAGTGTTGGCAGTCTTTTACTGGAAAAATAGCTCCTGACGGTGAACTGTTCACAGTTCACAGTTAATAATCCGTTAACAAGGGTCAGCAATCAGTTATATTTTTAATTAGCATCCCTAGCTCTGAACTACCATTATTACAGTATATCAACCTCAATCAGTCAACCTCTAGCACTATGTCTGATACACTGATACACTCAGACTCACAGAACTTTATTTAAATATAGAGTTTCCACTGTGCAATCTTTAATTAATTAAATGTATTTTTTGCAGATTTAGAGTACTTTCACACCAGTTCTAACTAAAGTTGTTTGGTTGAGTTCATCTAGGCGGGTGTGAAAGCTGTCAGTCAAATAGCTTTGCCCTGTTCAGACAGGTACTGATCCCATCACCTTACACCCAACCTCCATCAGTCCCACATACCTTTTATGTTGTTGAGAATTTCCTTGAGATGGCCAAAGCTGTTGAGTAATGGGTCTTGTTCTTCATCCTGGGCAGAGAATAAAACATGATAAGAACATGAGAGAGGACATCTACGACACCATTTGCCAGTCAGAGAAGTTGAATTTAATCTAGTCCTTTAACCCCTTTCTGCCCTCTTTTTAGAGGGCTAGGGTATATAGAAAAGGTGTACATCATCTGAAAGCTGGGAACCTGAAGTTGTTCAAGTCATTAAAAAGAACTAAAAATGCATTAATAAATTAATTAAAATAAATTGTGAATGTGTATAAGAGCATAGAACATGATGATATACTGTAAGTTTGTGATGGCCATTCTAATGCTCTATTATGTCTCAAGTTGTTGCAGTAATTTTTGGAGTGATACCATTTGTTACACAGATTTGGTGCTAAATGTAACCATTTTTTACCATTTGAGAATTGCTGAAAATTATCAATAATACCTCCAAAATACCACATTAGGACACCAAGACCTTGAGGAACAACAAAAAAAGCCACGCTGTTGACTCTGTTTAAGAAACGTCAGGAGATTTCTGTTGGAACTGCATCTTTCAGCAATTGGATTCTGCATACTGCATTCAAAAAACTGCATGGTTTTTGCCCCACATGTGATTATCGTAAAGTGGGGATGTCTGTAAAGGGGAGACTAGTGGTTACCCATAGAACCCATTTTCATTCACATATCTTAAGGTCAGAGGTCAAGAGACCCCTTTGAATGTTGCCATGCCAGTTTTTCCTTACTAAAATTTAGTATATTTGTGACATTTAGCAATCTTCCTGACAAGCTAACGTGACATGGTTGTACCAATGGATTCCTCAGATTTCCTAGTTTCATAGAGCTCTAGCTTGAAATCTCAGCCTGCAACAACCTCCAGAAGACAGAAAAGCGGCTATCCCACCGGTGGAGTTTTAAGTGTTTAATCCTCAGTCACAGGATGCATTAAGTTGAATGTGTGCTATGAAAAACAACAATTCTTAGCAATAACTACAGCACATTATTAAGTACAGTCTACACAAAAACAGAAATGGCTGATTAAAAAATGCATCCGTATCCAACTATTTATGATGTGTTTGCCTATGAAGAAGTGCCCAATATGTTGACTCTTGACAGACATAACACATTATAGTTTAACACTTAGGAGCAGCAGTTCTCAGTCCCGCAATTAGCAGGTTGATGAAACAAGTCCCTAATTAAATGGCTGAAATACATCCAGGGCTGAGAACCTTCATTAGGATAATGATGTCATCATGTCTATCATCTACTTATAAACTGTGATAGTCTGGAGGCTACAGTTACTGTAGCTGTGAATTTCAAATTATCGCAGCATCTGAAAATGTTGATGATCTGGATGCATGTGATGACAAAAAAATAAGGTTTAAAAAAATATGCAGCATCTTAATACTAAACTCAAGATTTGGTGTACAGACAGCCTTCTTTAGTGTGTAATTATTTTCAAATAAATCAGATCTTAACCTGAACCTTTCATGACTCTATTAAATATATAGATATCGTTTTAAATATATGAATACTTGTTTTTTATTATTTGTGCACATAGTCATCCAGGAAGTAGGAAGTAGGGAAGTAGGTACCTCCTAGAATCAGGTATTCTAAAAACCATCAGTTGATACAATAAAATGCTTAAACTTAGTGTTAAACCTTCAGTGTTTTCCTCTTTCCTAAACCAGATGCAAGCTAGACAGTATAGGCTCTACGAAAAAGGATTTGCTTTGTTTTTTATCTGTTTATTATCATATTATTAGATTCATTTTGATGCTTGCCCAAGGCAAGTAGAATGCCAAGTTAAGCTAGTAAATCTTGAACCCAATAACACATAATTTGTTGTCAGGTCTTTAAATCGCTTCTTGAAACAAATTTTTATTAGCCTCTTCATTTTATTGTCTTTTATGTTTGTCATCTTATGTTTTAAAAGCTCCATATTTTGCACGTTGCACACACATAGTTTTCAAACTTTTCTGAGAGTCTTTGGTTTTGTATAATGCATGGCACAACTAGGCAAGTCACTATTTTTGATAACAAGTTATCTGCAGTGTAAATCATCTGTTCATATTGCACACGTGGCTTCAAAGGAAGCTGCTGCGTTTCTGTATAAGATAAGATAAGATAAGATATTCCTTTCTAATTTGACTTCATTTTGAAGAATAAAAAGGCAAAACAACACAGTTTACACAATGAGACCAGAACAAAAGTTGTAAAAGATGAAGTAGCAAAAAAATATTTAAGTCGCTAGACCTGATACATGCTGTCTCTTCTATGCCAGCACCTGTTGATTGCAAAATATGTAAGTAGATGGCAAAAGTAAACTATAAAGACGAGGAATGATTCAGCGACTATTGGACTTTTTAGTAATGTCATCCATGTGATTCTCACTGGAAATGTTTCCTTTAAGACTATAACTTCCATTACAATGTTAGAGTCATTTTGAACTGAGAAATACTGACCCTTGGTTTCAGTATCACTATCACGCAAATTATGAGCGAGTACAATATCTGAAATTAAGTCCTACCCTGCCCACCAGTCAGTTTTCATATCTTTAGTAAATCCAACCTTAATTCAGTTAAAATATGCAAATGTAATTGTTGTGTTTAACTTACCAGTGGAGTGTGGGTATTCCATCTGGAGTTCCTCTTGATAGCTCCAACAACAGTACTGATTTCACCCTGGACAATGTAGATATTCTTGTCCATCATGCTGCTTTTCTGGGAGAAAAACAGAGGAGGGGATGGTTGGTTTTGGCAAAACCCTATATCACTTATAGTTCATCTATACAACTGTATAGTTACAAAATTATCATATCAAGATATTATGGTTCACAGTCGTCAGGTCTAACAGGTTTTATTTTAGTAAAATCTGTCATTGCATAACCCCTGAAGTAAAAAAAAAAAAAAAACATTGTTTTTGGAATATTGGAACATTTGTTAAAATTTAAACATTAAAATCACATCTATACTGTGTGTTATGAACTTCTAAACTGCATCTATAATGATGGCTCAAGGGCCCCAGTTGCCTTATGAGCATTAAGAGCTACGGTTGGCAGGGGGAATAAAATCACTGATTCAATGAATAGAAAGAATGCCATTTTCTACAACTAAACAATTTCTGTCAACTGAATTTCTGATGTCAGTCAGCCTGGTGGAGACAGTCTGTCCTCCTGATGTCTCTTCAGCTCCTCAGGAGATGCACAGAAGATGCTTCAGAAGTGTCTGGTGTGAATCTGAGGTAAAAAACACACTACATAACACTTAACTCAAAGAACATGAGCTTATCTTTGAGTGTGATTTGTAATATGTATATTCGTAAATATTGTTAACATATCAGTATCAATTTTGTGATTATTATAGGGAAAAGCAATTGATCAAAATTTTATCAAAATTGCAATATGGCTGACTGCAATTTTCATATCACTATAGGGACATTTTTTGTTAAAGCGTGTGTCAAAATACACATCATATTCTACAGATTTAAGAAAACACCCCCAAAATAATCACGCCTTAATCACTTAAATGTTTTTCAATGAATATGCAAAAAAAATGGCATTCCTTCTAATATAACAAATCATATCGCGATTGCATTATCAGTCAAAATAAATGCAAGTAGAAAGTTTTTCTTTCAACCCTTGACTATCACCAGAAAATTTAACCCTCAATACACATTACAGTAAACAAAATGCACTACCTAGCAAACAACATAATGGGGCAGATAACCTAAAAAAAAGAGTTCATGGGTGCGTGCATGAATCATGAATTATTCAACCAACACATACTGTATGGGCTATGTAAAACATAGGGAGTACTTTACTAGCTACAAAATCACAGAATTTACACAATAGATACTGGCTTTTATAAATAATGTACTGCAGACCACTGAGCCATAAAGTAAAAGTGGCTGCAGGGTTTTCATGCACAGAGAATTACAAGGGACCGCCTCAGTCAGATTTCACCCCCAGCTCCCAACAAAAGACTGGTGTCTTCATGGCAAACACTATTTTTAATATGCATTGCACTTGATGAATTTAGTTAAGTCATTTTTAATTGTAACTGCAGCATTACACCGATGTGGTGGTGGCGCTGTATCCTAATTGGCACAGTGAAACAACAAGGTGCTGCCAAAACTGCCAGAAGAAGAAGAAGAAGAAACGAGCCATTTGTTTTGGTTTTTACCACTATAGCAAAGAAAAAAAAAACACTAAAGTAAATTAAACCCCTATTCTCTGCTGTTCAATGTTTTATAACGCCAGTTGGCACTTAGAAATGTCAGTGCAAACAGCAGTCTGCATTTGTGAAATCTGCTCCATCTACCTCTACATGTGTGCGTGATCACTTTCATAAGGAACCGAAACCATCGAGTGAGGGCTCACTGTCCCCTGCTCCGGGCACAACTATCAACCAGGACGAACTACCACATAGTGTCAGGGGACTATTTTATATGCTTACAATGATATGCTACTTAATAATACACCACGGTTCATGAGTTGATTTTTATTTAATATTAAGAATCAGAATCTGTACATAACTAACTGATGTTGTCAAACAAATAGAAGTTGAAGTAAAAAGTATGTTTCTCTCTGAGATGTAGTGGAGTAAGAGTGGAGTATAAAGTTACAGAAAATAGAAATACTCAAGTAAAGCACAAGTACCTAAAAATCATACTTAAACACAGTACTTGAGCAGCCTCAAGTCCACCACTGCTAGAGCACAAAATTGTTTACAAGAGCACAAGATCTAGTATTTTAATTTCACTTTCAAAGTACTCTAGATTGATGGATTTAACTTTAAAATATACAAAATTTTCTTCCGGGGCAGAATGCCCCTCCCGTTGAGCCAAGAAAAAGTGTTTCTCGTGGCAAACTGTTGTAATTGTCACGTTACAACATTTCATGGAATTAATTTTAATGGATAAATAATCATTCAGACTTAATTCAATAGTAAAACCTTAAATGCTGCAAGTATGTGGAAATTACATCACATAGCTAAAAGTCAGACTCAGAAGTCTCACCCTTACATGAATATGGAATCTAAGAACCAAACAGCAAATCTCCATGCGTACCCTGACAATGCCTAAAACCAATAAGGATAACCACACAAAATCAAAATGACATACTGTTCATATTTGACAAGCAGTATACCTCAAAATGGTTGGATTAACCTTTTTCCTCATGTCATGAAAGCCATGCCAGATAATACTCTTACTTTACAGGAAGATTTATGAATGTAGAGACTAGGTGGCGGAGGCCACATTCTTTTAAATTCATGGTAAGCAGCCTATTTGAAATAAGAGGATGAAGGTATGACTGGTTGAGGCCAAGACACACACACACACACACACACACACACACACACACACACACACACACACACACACACACACACACACATATACACTGTATATATAGCTTGTAGTTGGTAAGAATATGATAAATATGAGACTTTGTGACAAGGGATTAAAGGGGAACACCACCCAAATGAAGAATTCCAGTATGTTATTTCCATGGCATAGGAAAGTTCAATCAATATTCGTGAACATGAGCTCTACTCTCTCAAAGCCAGAAACCAAAGAAGTAAGTCTCAAACTGGGATGTCATACGGTATAAGGTCTGGAGCTGCTCTATAGACAATGAATGGGAGACCCATAGAATGCTTGTTTTCTTTTTTTATACCCAAATAAAGATGTTAATAATTAACTGCTCAACCTTTAACCAGCAATAAGAATTTTTACTGGTTAATGCTATCAGTTAAACAGTTAAAGGTATAATATGTAAGAATTAACTAAACACAACTAAAAACAATGTATAGACTCAAACAAAATGATCCCTCTCAGTCACCACTATGCCTCACTAGCAGTGTCTGATTTCTTCTTCTTTTGCTTTACTCAGGACACTTCTGGGCTTCAGCAGTCAGCCTCTGTGCCCTAAGTTGGGGTGTAACCCCCAGCCAATAACAAGATGTAGGGTGTGCAGCCCATTCAAGTGGTCAAATATCGCCACTTTGTCACGCCCCTCGGCTTCTAATACCGAGGCACAAGTCCTTTAGCTCTGTTAAGCCAAGTTCACACTGCAAGACTTTCAAAGTTATCAGCTGTCTGTCTGTTCAAACTACACAAAGTCATTGTGGTTTTCACACACATGACTGACCAGTGACAAGAGGTTACACACTACAAGATCTTTCACCAGGAGGAATCCCAGATGAGGTCTCAAAACTACATTTTGTCATGAAAACATGGAGAAATAAACGGTAAATGACATGATACCATACATGAGACATATTGCTGATGTTATTGTCGTCACATTTACAAAAAGCCTGTATCTACTGGTTTCCACACTCTTTTTTACTATTTATTCCTCTAGGTGCAAAAACAACTTTGCTTTGTGTTGCAAGTGCAACACATACAGTAAGTTACATACAGTATTGTTACAGGCGATCCCTCCTACCCACAGGTTTCTTTTCAACCTGTGTCTTGCGCTGCCATTGGCTGTAGCTCATTGTCAGTCACTGATAGGTCCAGATATTTAGCATACTACATATCTGGAATGTGTCTACGAGGCATCTGTGATCCTCTCGGCATGCTACTTTGAGCAGTTCATACATGACAGCAAGCCAGCGCCTATTTGCCTCTGATCTGGAGTTTTTTTCGTGGAACTCTAAAAACTGTTTGTGTGTGATGTCCGCCGGCATAGTCCTCCACATTGCACCGCCATGTTTCTACAGTGCAGAACGGACAAACCAAACACTGTAAACTTTTCCTGCTTGGGCCGGAGTCGATAACTTTACTTGCTCCCGTCACAGCAGCCCCCTCTCTCTTGCTTCACCACTCACTCCCAACATCCATATACAGTCTACACAACGGCTCTGCATCCAATGACCTACGCTAGTCTTTCAACAACTGGATCTAAAGAGGGCCATTAACGTTATCACTTTGGCCACCATAGCCCTCCAACATGCTTGGCACAAGGGAGAGGCTTCAGTTGGCTGCAATCTCCTCGCTTCACCATTAGATACCATCACCTATACACTGAACCTTTAATGAGTGTCAGCAATTTGTCAGAACAAAAAAATCAAAATTAGCATCCCTATACCCATATGAGTTTTATTCTATTGTCGTGTTCAAATATAGCATTCAGCTAAGAGACTGAAAATGTATTCAAATATTCAGAACATTCCCCTGGGTGCTCTCTGTGTCATCCAGAACATCGTTCCCAATTTATTGTCTATGGAGCAATTACAACCTATGGCTGAGGTGATATCACAAGTTTGAGTTTAAGCACATAAGTTTTGGATTTGGGAGAGTTGTTCATGTATTTTTTGGACTGTCTTAGACCATGGTGATAAAATGTATATGAATTTTGAAAATGGGTGTGGTTACCCTTTAAGTTTTTCATACCACCAACTCCAATCCGAATCAGTGATCAGTTCAGTCCTGGTCTGATATTATATGTTCCAACATAGTTCAGCTGCAGCCTTCACACAGCAGGCACAGTAAACTTAGCAAAAGCAAAAGAGTTAGGTAAAATGTTTGGCAACTAAATGTCTCTGCGTTACAAAAAACTGGCTGCATCACAGCTTACCTTCAATCGTTTTATTTCATAACAATGTAACAAGTCTCTTTTTCTAACAAATGGACACTGTCATTTAATTAAGCCCAAAAGTACAAACATACAGTCACTGTGTGCTGTGTCACTACAGCTACTTTGTTGAGCAGGAAATAATGAAGGGAACCCTGCAGGTTCGTGCGGGATGGTAAGACTATTGTGTTGTATGCCCTGGTACCAGTGAGGAAAAAACGTTTGGCAGGTACTTTGGCAGGTGACGACCTTTACGCCGATCTTTGCATGAGATTTCTCCTAGTGACAGTGATGGTCAGGCGAACAACGAATACATGAACAACTGCGTGTTGTTGAGTAAACGTAAGACGTGCACCGTTGCTCTTAGATGTCTATGCTAACAGCTGGATGTCAGATGGTCAGCACATCTCTGCCTGCAACTTGTCAGAAATACAGAAACAGCCAACTAAATCCAGAGCGTGAATCCAACATGTTATATATAAAGTGCAAGATAATACCGCTATGCAACAATAGCAAGTGATACAAACCAGCTAAGTCAGTTGAGGTGAGCTAGGAAGGTGCTAGATGGCTAATTCGATTACCTAGCTAATGTTAATTCAGTGGCGTCTACTCAAAGGCAAAGCAAACAGGCTAGCTCTCTGCCATACTCAGGTCTTCAAAGACTGCTGACAGTCCTCTGGGACAAACAACAGAATGTGAGGACACAGGACTAACGTCACTATCAAATTAATATCTATTAACGTAATGCGTTTATAACTTCGTTGTAACGTTATATATTACCTGGCCAGAAACCTCACAGCTAACTACTTAGCTAACGTTAGCGTGTCATCTGGCTAAGGATAGATGTGTCTTCCGCGTTTGTCCAGTCAGATAACAGTAATTTATTTCCTTGATTTAATTAAGCAACTGTTGGTACATATGTAAGCACGCTTTTCTGTTTCTCTAGAAATAATTATATTACCTGTATGTGTCTGCTACCTCAAAGATGGAGTCCTGACGTAGCTAATGCTAGCCTAGCTCAGCAAGCTAGCAGGCTAGCCGGCCAACAGTGAATGAAGAAGACCAAAGTTCAGTTCACTGCAACAACAGGGAAAACTGAAATTTCCGGACAGTCCACTGCGTGATAGCGTAATATTTCCAAACTCCACTTGTCCATTCACTCTTTATAAATATACTCCATAAGTGACTAAAATGAACTCCTTCCAGAAGCTGTCAATCTGGTCTTGGTAAACACACTGACGTGGAAAAGCTCTGCGTCTCAACCAAGCCTGATGACAGAGTTTTTGATTGACAGGCTACAAAACTGATCCCTTTGCACCTAATATAGGGCTTTAGAATACATGAAAATATCAGAGAATTAAAGTTCAGGGTATTTTAGCTTTTGTTCATTTTTTTCTAATCATATGGACTGACAGGGATTCCCCGAAAAGACAATATCACTTATGTTAGAGAAAATAAGGGCGGGACAAAAATAGCAAGACTGGTTGCGCCAGGTTGATGACGAAAGCACGGTCTGCAGCTCCATTGAAGAGACCAGTCTCACGCTGACAACTGGAGTATGTGTAAGCTTGCTTTTCCCTTCATTGGCCCCAGTTTACTCTCAGTGTCAGTTCTACAGCGATAGGAGTGACTTTGTGGGCTAAAATGATGTCATAAATGGGTCATTTCCAGTGTTGGAAATTAATTTCCCCCATGTAGTCCAAGACATACAAATCAAAGCTGAATTATAAATTAAATATATAACCTATTTCCCTGTGGCGGGTGTGGGATAAAAGAGGGTAATGCAGTGTTGCAACAGAGCAAAAGGTGGTAACAAATGTAAGGACCTACAGGTTGAATACGCCGCAAAGAGCCCTATTAAAAATAACATTACTTTTTTACAGTATGTAAGGTGCAGCTGAATGCATTTAAAGCTGCAGTGGGTAGAACTGGAGCAAATCAGATTAAAATAAATATATCATTGTAAAATGGTCACTATATTCTAGTACATGAGACAGGTAATCAAGGAAAAAACTAGAAAAGCACTCGGAGAGCGCAGACCTCCGCCAAGCACCATAGTTTCCCCCATATTGTAATTCACTCCAAAATAAAAATCCTACATTTTTTAAAAAGAATATTATATCAGTGGCAAACATAGAACATATGTGCAAGACACAACGTAAAACTCACAATACATTAGGCCAAAATGTAAGAGTACCCCCATTTTTTATATAAATTGCTATAAAATCCGCCATCTGGATCAGATCTGGATCAGCCTTTGGGATTTGATAGAAGTACACATTGTAAATCCCTGAGTCAAATTTCATGAGCTTTGGGCAACAATTACCAGAGATATTGAGAAACAATTTTTGGGTCCCATTGACTCCAATATTAACGAAAATTTCAAAGTGATCCAGAATCCAAGATTTCTTCCGGATCACCCCCAAATCAGTTCTTCCTTTTCACATTTTCGACACACCCTGAAAATGTCATCAAAATCCGTCCATAAGTTTTTGAGTTGGGCTGCACGGTGGTGTAGTGGTTAGCGCTGTCGCCTCACAGCAAGAGGGTCGCAGGTTCGATTCCAGCTTGCGGCTCTTCTGTGTGGAGTTTGCATGTTCTCCCCGTGTAAGCGTGGGTTTTCTCCGGGTACTCCGGCTTCCTCCCACCGTCCAAAGACATGCTGTTTCGGTTAATTGATTACTCTAAATTGCCCGTAGGTGTGGATGTGAGTGTGAATGGTTGTCTGTCTATATGTTGTCTGTCTCTATGTGCCCTGCGATGGACTGGCGACCTGTCCAGGGTGTACCCTGCCTTCGCCCTATGCCAGCTGGGATCGGCTCCAGCCCCCGCGACCCCTAACGGGATAAGCGGTTGACGATGGATGGATGGATGGAAGTTTTTGAGTTATCTTGCACACAGACAAACACACAGACAAACATAAACGCCGTCAAAAACATAACCTCCTTGGTGGAGATAAAAATCATGTGCCTCTGTGTCTTCTGGTGTCCTCCGGTGGTTTTGATGGAATCTACAAAATTTCACAGACCGGAGGAAAACAAGAGCCAAGCTGGAGCCTTACCATCACCGAACAGCTGTCAATCACTCGCAAACTCCAAATAAACGGTCAAACGGTCAAACTAGGTTGCTCTGATCAAATATGAATCAATATTCTGTCACTGTAATGCCTATTTCTCTCCTCCAATGTTTTCAAAAATATCTTGTAGTTACTGTTTAGCTGTAAAATGAGAAAGTTTGTGTCTCTGACCTCTGACCAAAAAGTCTAACTGGGGTACAGGGCCAGAATGCATAGAAGTGATTGTTCATTGCAGTTAGATGGCAGGGGGCGGCAGTAGCTCAGTCTGTAGGGAGTTGGCTTGGGAACCGGAGGGTCACCGGTTCAAGTCCCGATGGACCAAGAACTGAGTGTGAACTGGTAGCTGGAGAGGTGCCAGTTTACCTCTTGGGCACTGCCGAGGTGCCCCTGAGCAAGGCACCAAACCCCCAACTGCTCGGGGCGCTTGTCAGGAGCAGCCCCCTCACTCTGACATCTCTCCATTGATGCATGTGCATGTGTGTGTTTCGGGTCTGCACGTACCGTGTATAAGTTAACAAACAGAGTGTAAAAGTTGAATTTCCCCTCGCGGGACTAATAAAGGTTGATCTTCTTCTTCTTCTTCTTCTTCTTAGATAGTGCATGCAGGTGCTGCTGTTTATAAGGCCCTTATTACACATTTTGTGAGTGGCAATGTGTGTTCTGTGTAGTACCTTATATTGAATTAGCTGAATTTTTGAGTTGGATGACATGATAAATGTACTGTTGCATATGGTTTTCCAATAAATGTCTGATTGGCATCTATTCAGGTCTGATGTCCATTTGTCTCTTGGTACTGAGACTGTTGTCATAGTGTGAAAAGAGTTTGTATATCTATGATTAGAGGTCGACCGATATGGGATTTTTTATAGCTGATGCCGATGCCGATTTTTTTTTTTTTTTTTCAAAATCAGGACAGCCGATGGCCGATATATGATGTAGATTTTTTTGAGACCGATATGTTTGGCTGATTTTCTTTTTTTCCTCCATCTGATAAAATATAACAGCTTAATAATAACAAATGATACACAAAATTTCTTAACTTCAGTAAACATTTATTGATCTACATTTTCTGTCTGCACTGCAGGGCACTTATATATTTTAAATAAAAATAATGTATAATCTAAATATTGAATACATGAAACAGGTAATCAAAAAAACTTTGTCAAATAAACTTTTGGATGAAAATATAAAGTTTTAGTGCACTTAGCAGCATTTATGCACCTGCTTGACAATCAACTTAATATGCTCAGACATCGGCCAATGCCGATTATGAAAAAAAAGTCAAAAAATCGGCCTGATTAATCGGCCAACCAATGAATCTGACCTCTATCTGTGATAGCAATTTTGGAATGACTTTAGTTTGGGCAATAGCGGAGGAGAGAGGCTGTGGAAGTTATGAATATCAATCTCCTTTTTTATGGTCTCTTTCAGCTGTATGTACTGGTAGTGACATTGGGGTAGGTTGTATGCTTGTTTAAGAAGGTCAAATGTCATGAGGGAGCCACCACTGAAAAGGGGACCCAGGCTGGTTACTCCTCTCTGCTTCGAAACAGGGAAATTGATGGGTTACTTTCCAGCAAAATGTATTAACTGCTGAGTTTAGAGAGGAGAACCAGCCCAGGGGGGTTAGCAGGGGTCATCGAAAATATATTTGGCCAAGTAGTGAAAGTGAGAATTTCTTCCATCTATCCAGATCTTCTTTGAAGAAGAAGAAGAAGAAGAAGAAGATCAACCTTTATTAGTCCCACAATGGGGAAATTCAATTTACACTCTTTTTAACTTATACATGGTACATGCACACAAACACACACACATGCAGTAATAGAGAGATGTCAGAGTGATGGGGCTGCTCCTGACAAGCGCCCCGAGCAGTTAGGGGTTTGGTGCCTTGCTCAGGGGCACCTCGGCAGTGCCCAAGAGGTAAACTGGCACCTCTCCAGCTACCAGTTCACACTCAGTTTTTGGTCCATGTCGGGACTTGAACCGGTGACCCTCCGGTTCCCAAGCCAACTCCCTACAGACTGAGCTACTGCTGCCCCCAATTGATGCTACAATATATAGTAAGGGAGTGAAATTGAGTGTGAATATATCATTTGAGTCTGTGGAAACTTGGATTCCGATGTATTTAATGGGTTGAGTTGTGTGTTTACAGCATAAGTACCCGATCTCAGCATCCCAGGCTGTTAATCAGGTTCTGGAAGGGTGGTTGAGGGAGTTGTAAGATATAACAAGATGTCATCAGCATGGAGACTGATTTTATGAATTAGTTTGAATGCCTCTAATGCTGTTGTTCTGTCTTATGGGTGCAGTGAGTGGTTCTATGAAGAATGCACAAAGTGGTGGAAATAATAGGTATCCTTGCTTGGTACCTCTGTCTAGGTTGAATGATTTAGATATCTGTCCATTGGTGATTACTGATGCTGATGGAGTGTTTTATACACACATATATATAGTGAGTAGAATGATGGGTATGGAGTATGTTTTGGCTACTGTGTATTTGTGTTTGCATGCTGGTATAGGAGTATATGCTAATTTGTGATTTTGATTTAACCTCTTAAGCCATAGCGTGCTGGAAGGTGTGGTTCAGACAGACATACCAAAAATAAATCAAGTATAGCTCCACAACTACCCGATCTAGATGCATGACCTTGGTCTCTACGGATATGTAAGACTTCAGAGAAGTAATTCCCTTTCCCATTATCCCGTCAGTAATATTGTGACTGTTAATATGCGTGAATTGAGTGAATGAGTAAATTGTGATGAACCAAAGGTAAAATTTACATTTTTATCCTGGACTAAGATGTTTTCTAGATGAAACAGTGGATAACACCATTGCAGCAATGATGCCATGCACAGTGATGCCACTGAATTCATTCAACATCTCCTTGACTAAAGCTGTGCCAAAGCAGATATAAATAACACAAAGCACATAGATTCTACAAAGGTTTTAGAGAGGATAGGACCTGGCTGACCTGAAAAGGAATCTGGCTATAAAATACTACTGATATCCACTACAGGAAGCATTGTGCACACAATGGATCCTTTGACCATGACATTTACCCTGTACTTCATCCCATTCTACCATTATGCACAGTATAAAATCAATAAACAACTAAATTGTAGAATTTTGACTCCAAATGGAGTAGTTTTATCATAATAATAAAATATGATCAAGCAAAACTTACAAATAACAATATTAGCATAATGCATAATGTAAATAACATAAAAAATAATCCAAAGTCCAGTATGTTCATTCAATATAAAAAAGGTTAAGAATATTCTAAAGTAAAAAAAAATGTTTTATGCATTGATTTTGTATCTAAAATACTGAAATCATTGCCAAACAAACATTGTTTGGACAAAATACACTTGGAGTGTCGTTTCTAGTGTTAAGGCTTCGTCTTTAGAATCAGTTCTGAAAAAAGACCACCACAGTATTTTATGAAGTTTTTAAAGGCATTGTTTTCACACACAGCTCAGCCGAATGGGGTACTGGGTCCATCAGGTATATTGTTATATTGCTTCCCTGGTATGTTGTGTTTTGTTGTTGCAAAAATAAGAATGAAAGCAAATGAAATACACACCTATGTGAAAAAGAAATTAACTTTCATGTATGCGTATCACAGTATTTCAATCTGTGACCCAACAATTAGCTGCCAAACAATGTGTTTGCTTCATATTTGGTGGAGGGCTCCATGCAAAGATAGCACAACTACAATCCAACAATCTGTTATCTCTCTGTGCAATCAGAAGCAGTCGTTTGCTCAACACCTACACACAAAGTATTGCTCTGTGTTTAAAGCATGTAAAATCCATGTGTGTTAGACCTCTGTTTGCTCTTTGCAAAGTGTTTGATCACCTGTGGGATTTATAATTGCAACATCTCATCAGCAAATAGTGTATATGCATGTCATTTTCCACAGTAGCAGATATGTCGAAACTGAGGCTGAATCTATCCATATGTGGAAAACAAACAGACTGATTTAATTGTCATTGTCTGAAGAACCAGCTTTCGCCATCAAAGAAACAGTTTTTTTTCTGACAAATCATCCTTAATAGCCATAAAGTTGTGTTGCATATTCTCATTTGATCCACCATATCATTGTTCAATCCCTGTTCAGCTGCATATGAAACAGCTGGATTTGTCTTGGTTACATTCCCGTCATCCAAACTGAAAATATTTATGTAAGCTTGTGTCTTTGACGTGAGTTTGTTCATCATTAAGTACAGACATGAGAATAAGATAGCAGTGTGATTCTTTTAGTTTGACCCTCTCATAAATCTAACATCCTTAAGACAAAACACCAAATGGCACATTTACATCAATTTGTTAGGCTCCAGGTGAAGGTTTTATGCTTCAGTGCGTGATGCCTAAGTAATGTGTTTCTTCTTTGCCTTGTAGTTTATACAGTAAGTTTATACATCAGTCCTGTTGTCTGGTAAGAAGACAAAAAAATCAGCATTTTGGCTTAAACAAACATACAAATCCAGATAATGTAATATACTTTGTGTTGCAAGATGGTTGTGTCATATTTGGCAAGTATATTCTTGTTTGAAAGATGAGGAAGTGATAAATTGAGTCTTGTTGATCAAGTTCCTCCAACATTCTTGGAGATATTTTTGAGCACTGCTTGAGGCCTAAGGGCATATTCATGGCTATGAAAATATATGCATGACGAGATGATAATAGTCTTATTACAAATCAATAAGTATGTTTTCCCCATTCTGTATTCCCATTTCAATTTTCTTTCAAAGATATCGGCAGTATTATTGAACATAGAAACAGAGCCCTCTCTTGTATAATATGAACGTTGTGTGCAAGCA
Source organism: Pterois miles (assembly GCA_947000775.1). Classification (NCBI taxonomy): domain Eukaryota; kingdom Metazoa; phylum Chordata; class Actinopteri; order Perciformes; family Scorpaenidae; genus Pterois; species Pterois miles. The sequence continues at coordinate 1,446,298 of CAMQGK010000256.1, forward strand.
TCGAGTTGCAATATTACACAAGCTCTCTTCTAATCTGATAAATAAACAAAACAAACTGACATAATGTCAATAAAGGAAAAATTCTTACACTTTAACACACAACTGTACACCTTCTAAATTCATTTTTCTTTCTTACACTTAACTAAGACAGGCTTGTTAACGCACCATAAAACACATTTTATTCAAACTGGACAGAAACAAAATAAAACTTACCAAACACATCTTGGTTTGTCTTTCTACTGTTCCAACAACCAGCAACTTTGGTTCGGTCAAAATAAAGCCTTAATTCACAGAGTAAAGGCCTGTGTCCATACAGCGTTTCATTCAAACAGTGCTCCAAGCACTTATATTTCTGTGACAAAGATATCTTAACACTTACCACCAGTCTAACCACCAATGTATGATAGATTAGCATCACCCATTTGCTTTTTATTATCTATTTGGGTTACTGTCTATTTTTTGTTGTTTTTTCACCATGAGCACCAATCGCCGCTGCTTGACCTCAGACTTGAAATGGATGAATCTGTCACCACTCAAGCTGACAGCCATAGAACTCTTATATTTTCTCTTAATTTACTGTTCAGAGAAAAAAACCCCATTCTGAACCATCCAAATCTGCTTATGCCCAGGTGTGCTGAATGATTAAATCCCACGTAAATAAAATAATAAGCATGTGGTGGATCGTTTATTGATTTCTATAGAAAACGGCCCCTAAACACACATCTTAATCGGGATCAATGGACCAATTGTATTGATTTACCCCACAAATTTAATAATACAGTCATTATAATGACTTACTTAAGTAGTGAAGAGGAGCTGGCTTGATTAATGGGCACGTGTGCTGAATACAGGTTATAGCCAGGTGAGCTGACAGAAGACAAGACTGGGAGGGAAACAAGCAACAAGACAAAGCCCAAAACACACAAAACACACATCAATCATACTAAAAGGCAAAAATAATTATAAAAAAACACCAGGCAAGCTGGTGTCACAAAGCATGGACCATAACAGTACCCCACCCCCACCACCGATGCGTTCCTCCATGTGCCTCCGGTCTTGTCGGGGTGCTAGTGATGGAACTCCTGGACCAGGGCAGAGTCCAGTATAAGGCAGGTAGTATAAGGTTGGGAAGTACCCAACGTGTGTACTCTGAGCCATAACCTTCCCAGTCAACCAGATACTGCAAGCTGCGACCAGCCCCCCAAGAACTAGGAGGCTGGAAGAAACAGGTTTGAGGTGGGAGACATGGAAAGAGGGGTGGATCTGGAGGGTATACAGCAGTTTCAGGCGAATGACTGCTGGGTTGATGACCCGCTCCACGGCAAAGGGCCCAATGCTTTCTAGAGTCAGTTTTTAAAGGCAAATCCCAAGTTCAAAGTCATAACTTGTCTCCGGGGACATAGCTGGGTGCAGGGATGTTGGCCTGTTGATACAGCCCTGAGGCTCTCAACAGGGCAGAACGGGCTCAGTGCCAGGTATTGGCCCACCATTGGATGCTGGCCTGGACAGAAAGCACTGGAATGTCCTTCCCCTGAGATCGAAAGAGCAAAGTTCATTCATAGAGACATTTAAATGGTGACCTAGCGGTTGCAGAGGTGGGCAGGGTGTGATTTAGGAGGACAAGGTGGCAGGGTTGGTAGACACTTGGCAGTAAAGGGTGGACTCAAGCTTTTGATAAGCTCTTTCAGCTTGGCCATTGGCTTGTGGATGGAATCCAGAATAAAGACTGATGGTAGCTTCGAGGGCGGTGCAGAAGGTGAACTGGGGACCATGGTCTGACACAATAGATATGTTTACATGGACACAATAAAGGCCCAATCAGATTAAAAATGCTTCATGCAAACACATCAGTTGGAAGATTCTGATCTGATATGGCCCATTCGGAAAGAAATTTCATTCAGAGTGAGAGAGGTGGTTTATGCCGATTGTTGTTCCGATTGGCGTCCATGTACACACCCATTCAGATCATGTCTTCCTGGTTGGGCTAAAATTATCTCCACTGCACATGTGTGCTATGTCAGCGTGACGTGTTTCCACCTTTGCAGCAGTGCATTGTTTTTTGGCAAGCAGCAAATGCTTGTATGCATTTGAACACTCGATGAAGGCCCATATTACAAAAAAAACCTACATAAACAGACACAGCGCCAGAATAGAGGAAAATAAAATATGTGGGGCACAAAGAGCGAACGAGCTGAGGACGTGCAAACAACGCAGCATTTGTTTACAACACAGGCGGAAGTACAGCGTCTTCTTCTTCTGCTATTTCCGGAAAATTAGACAACTCTGTGCATGCCCAAAGGATTTATTCTGATTAAATGCTCGGTGCATGTATACGCACATCACGATCGGATCATTTTATTTAGTGTCCATGTAAACAGTGGATTTTGAGTTTCTGATCAAGCAAGGTTCAGATCGGATTGGAGAAATTTGGCACACGTAAACATAGCTAGTGTCACAAGGGAGTCCATGGACCTGAAAAACCTCTTTAACCCACAGGTCAGCTGTTTCTTTGGCAGATGGTAGCTTGAGCAAGGGCAGGAAATGCTCTACCGCAGTGAGGATGACAGTCATGCTACCAGATCAGGCAAACCAGAGACAAAGTTGGGAGTCAAGTATGACCAGGGGAGCTGGAGTATGGGCAGAGGGCATAACAGACTAGACCTGCGCTGAGTCGAAGTCTTATTTTGGACACAGAGAGGGAACATAGAGACAAAAGACTTAGTGTCCGTCTCCATGGAAGGCCACCAGAACTGTCTATGAAGAAAGGCCAAGGTGCAGTTGATACCTGGGCGACAGGTCAGGTTAGAGTAATGAGGCTAATGAAGTACACATTATTTTACAGAATCTAGGACCCAAGGGCCATTACCTGGATCAGGTTAGGTCTGATGCACAGCTTTCACTTCTCCTTCAATCTCCCAAGTGACAGCAGTGATGACACAGGTTGCACGGATGATGGTGTTGGGGGTGTGGTTAGATTCTCCTTCCTTTCTGCACTTACGTTAGTGGCCAAAGAAGAGTGCCCACCTTTTGTGATCTGTCCACAGCAAGAAAGATTGCTCAGATCCTTCCAGCCAGTGCCACCATTCCTCCAAAGCCAACTTCTCAGCCAGGAACTCTCAATTCACAATTTATTGTAATGATGAATAATATTGTCCTTGTTGTGTCTTGTTATTGACAGAATAAGAAAGCAACAATATAAGAAGATAGATTTGTGGTCTTTTTTTATTTATTTAGAATAACTATGGATGTCCTCTGTTCACACTGAATCTTCTAAATATGTACTTTTTGTTATGCCATGTAATCAAACCACATACCCATCAGCTCTGCACTCCAGATCAGATTGGAGACATAAGCACTTATGGGTGATACTTGCTCTCTTTTGGCATTTGTACTTTTTACACAGAAAACACATGTTTATGTGATATTTACTGGAAATGATTTACAATATAGCCCACAGCAAGTAAGAAACTTTCAGGTGATCTTCCTTCACCTAGCTGCCATCTTATTTAGGTGTTTGCAGTGAAATGGGGAGGTATCATACAGATAACTCCCCATTTCAACTTCACGAATCAGCCGTTCCTCGTCTATTACAATGCTTTCGAAGCGAGCAACAACAATGAATAGAAACAGGGAGTCTGACAAAATTTCAGGACAAAACAGCATTGCACTGCGAAGCAGTGAGGACATTCCAACAGAAAACAATTCAGTCATATGATAGTCTCCAATCATACCACATATCTCATATGATTTATGTCTTGATTTATGTCAGTAAAAATGTTGTATAAATAAATTTTACTTACTTACTAAATAAACAGAAATATAAAAATGCATAAATTAACATGTAAATTTCTGAGCTTTAAAGGTGTTGGTTTAGATGCTAGCTGATTCCCCCTGCTTTCAGTTTTTATGCTAAGCTAGGCTAATTTCTCCCGGCTTCAGATACACTTAGCGTAGTACTGATCTTCTCATGTTATTCTCAGAAAGAAAACAAACATTTCCTGACATTTTAATTTTGATTTAACCTATTTATTAACATATGTAATCTCAAACCCAGCTTACTAAACCCACTTAATTCTCTTCCACTGATTCCAGACAGACTAGGACTGTATACTGGGAATCAAACTATATTTTGATGGAGGTTTTATGCTGCATGTGTGCTCAGGTCTGCATCTTGTCACTGTTTATTGGACTACTTGCTCTGCTAGCAGCAAGGCCAGAGGAAGGTAATGTATATGGCTGGTTGTTTAGACAGTCAATCCCTGCAATACACTGGTCCATTACAATGTTTTGATGATGGTGGTGGAGAGTACAGCCCCTAAATCTTAACTCCAGCACCGTCACATAGCCAACTATTACACATTAAAATTGAATGAGTCGTCTCCCATTCCTCACCTTCACTGTCCTCATCTGTATCTTTCACTATCGCCTGACCTGCAGAATGCTGAAAAGCAGTTTATCAGTGCTGGCATGCAGTGTGCGCTCCTTTACACACACCAGGTGTTACACAAAAACAAATACACCTGCATTTGAGTTTTGCACATTTTCATTTGCTGTGGCTGTTGATTTTGAAAGCCTCAGAGTTCCAGCATCACCAGTAAAAGATGACAAATGTTAGCATTGTGTACACCAACATCATATCTCACAGTCTACAGCTGTGTTAAGAATTTGATAACACTATTCAGATAATTGTGTTTCACAGCGTTTTTTTTTTTTTTTTTTTTTTTTTTTTTTAAACCAGTGTAACTGCAGGACATTTACTGTCTCCCTCCATTCTGCCATACAATTCCTCTGCCCTTACAATAAAAATCCCAAGTGAGTTTTCCTTTTTGGTAAATTAGTTGACAAAATAGTTAACAAGCACACTATTTAATGTTTTGCATTTAACAGATATTTCCCCATGTACAGTAGTCTAAAGGCAGGTGTAAAACATTAACATAGTCCACAGCCATAGCGGGTGAGGCTGTATTTAGGCACAATGGTGCTTTTGAGCTAACATGCTAACAATGATAACACTAACATGTTTATGTTTACTATCTTAGTTTTGCATGCTAATGTTTACACAGTAGTACTAAGCACTAAGTACAATTTAGGCTGATGGGAATGTCAGTTTTTCATAAATGAATTTATTGGAAATTATAGTAGATATTAGGTAGGGAGGTAGGGGTTTGGTAGGGTTCTGTCTCTTGACATGGTTCTTGGTCATCACCAACATGTGCTTCCCCTGTATCAGGGATTTTAAGCATTGGACAACTAAAAACACCGCCTGAAGTTTGAGCAGGTTGATGTGTTGTTCCTCCATAAGAGGAACTCCACCAACTGCTCTCCCCAGGCAAGTCCACCCCACCCCCAACCCCTCAGGGACGTGTCTGTGAAAGTGAGATGTATGAGGTCACTTGTTCAATTTAACAGGTGTTGTGGGGACCCCCAGAAGCATAAATTGTTCTCTACTGAGTGGGGTGCTGGTCACCAAGCACCAAGCTTGTGCTTCTTGGCATCCAAGCGGAGGATAGCAAACCACCTCTGCACTGCATGTGCAACAGCCACGGTGTTCACTGGGTGCTCAGCCACCATGAACCCCAGCATCTGAATAGCAGTCAATGCTGTCACGTAGCACGTATATTGCATGCAATGAACACAACTCCCAGATTCTCCACCTGATAGTGTGGCAGGGTGCCGCTCTTCTTCCAGTTGATTGTGAACCCCAACTTGGTTAGATGTAGGATCAATTGGGCCATGTGGAACATAACCCATTCTCTGGAGCTGGCCATGATAATGACGTTGTCAAGAAAAAAAAAAGAACAATTTCATGCCAAGGTTGCACAGCAGCTGCAGCACCATGTCCACCCATATGCTGAAGGTATAGTGGGCCAAAGACTATCCAAACCATGGTCTGGTGTATTCACAGGCTATTCCCTGGAAGGCATAATGCAAGAATTTCTTGTGTTTCTGCACCACCTGGACATGAAAGTATACTGTGTGGTCAATGGTGGTGAACCAGCCTCCTAGCTGGACCAGATCCAGTGTCTGTGTGATGGTCATTATACGGAATGTCTTCCGGGCAATGCATTGGTTTAAGTTGCGCAGATCTAAAATGGGTCTGAAATCTCCCATCTTCTTGGGAACCAGGAAGTGAATGGAAACAACAGCCATAGCCTGTAGAACCGAAAAATATAACCCAGTCTTAGTGTCCTGTCCGTCCATTCAGTTAATACACAGTCACCTCGACACTCCTTATAAACATGTGTTACAGGAAAAGTGACCCTCTGTGGAGAGCCTGCACCACTGCCAGATCTTCCATAAAAGAAAGGCCAATTTGGAATGGTCTTCCCATGTGGTCTAGCGCTTAGGATTCCTGGTTTTCACCCAGGCGGCCCGGGTTCGACTTCCGGTATGGGAACTTGCTTGGGGGCGGCAGTAGCTCAGTCTGTAGGGAGTTGGCTTGGGAACCGGAGGGTCACTGGTTCAAGTCCCGCCATGGACTAAGAACTGAGTGTGAACTGGTAGCTGGAGAGGTGCCAGTTTACCTCTTGGGCACTGCCGAGGTGCCCCTGAGCAAGGCACCAAACCCCCAAATGCTCGGGGCTTGTCAGGTGCAGCCCCATCACTCTGACATCTCTCCATTGTTGCATGTTTGTGCATGTGTGTGTTCGGGTCTGCATGCACTGTGTATAAGGTAACAACAGAGTGAAAAAATTGAATTTCCCCTCGTGGGACTAATAAAGAACTATCTTCTTCTGAGCTGGAGATGAGGTCCTTGAATCCACCACTGTTTTGGCCTGTTTAAGGGTTACAGTCTTGTACTATAATCTTTATTCAGCCTCCTTGTCTCCTGTATGGAGATTGATGAGGGAGAAATAGACACATATGTACTTTCCCCCTCATCCAGTACCAGACATCCCACCATTAACCTGAGAAACAAGTTGTACGCGTTGATCTGTAATAACACAGTAACAATGACCAAAACAAGGCAGTGAGTAAGGGCCAAGCCCAATGCTTCAGAACTGAAGCAAGTAGTCTCGAAGAAAAAAACCCAGTCTCAGCATCCCATCCATCCATTCTGTGTCACCACTCCTTGTAAAACTGTGTTAAAGGATGAGGAACCAGGTATGGCACATCAGAGAGAAAGCTAGGATCCTGTTGTCCGTCTCAACCCTCACAGCCACCAAACCTTCCAAGAACGGAGCTGACTGGGGCCGATATGGAAAAGGGCTGAGCTGGCAATGAGGCTCTTGAATGCCCTGCTAGCTTGCCCACAGCAGCGGACATTGTGTCACTGTGTTTCCTATCTCTTTTCTCCCGTGTGGGGGTAGATGAAAATAAACAGACACAGGAGTACTCCCTCCCCCCAGGACTGATCTGCATTTCCTGTTGAGGTAATACAGTTAGACACCTCTGAAAACATTTGAAGCGAGAAATAGGTATTACAGTAACACAATGTTAATTAATATTTAATCAGCGCTGCCTAGTTTGACCGTTCGATCGGAGTTCGCAAGTGATTGACAGCTGCTTCCATTGAATGAACAGCCAATAGGAACATTCTCTGAAAGAACCTGTGATTGGTCAGTCTCCCATCACAGGCTAGATTTTTTTTAAAGCCTGAAAACAGAGCCATGAGGAGGTGCGGAAGTCTAGTTTTCTCTCAACACTCGAATTACAATATGCTGCAAGGTTATTATGGAATTTTTGCCCAGTGATGCCAAAAATATTCTGCCTACTGCAGGTTCAGCAGTTTCAGCCAGCCATGTCCAGATCAATGGTTCCATTAAGCAACATCTCACATTAAACAATTATTGTCTCTCTTCTCATCTATTGTATAAGCTGTGATGTTTTGTTTATCGAAAAGTGCTAAATTGATTGCAGAGCCATTTGATCTTTTTTCCCTGGCATTTTATCTTGTCTAAAAATTGATTGTTGGCTGGGTTTAGCTTCAACAACAACAACAACAACAACAACAACAACAACAACAACAACAACAATAATAATAATAATAATAGAAGAAGAAGAAGAATTATAATAACAACATTAAAACAATCTAAATTTAAAACAATTTAAATTTGGACCTTTAAGCTATCATATAACAAGTTTGCATGTCTTGAGCTCCAAACATGTTTTGTTAAACCTTTACAGTGACCATAGGCCTGCCATTGTTGGTGTAGAGATGACGGAAGAGAAAGTGAAAGGCCAATGAGCCAGTCATTAAGAAGGAGATGTACGCAGTTGACATGGTTGCATGTTATGAATTTAGAAAGGCATGCGCCAACACAGTTATATTTTTGTGGCAGGAATATGCTCTCATCTCTTACTCTTCACATAACTTTTCAGCTTACATATCTGATATTTAAACAGATTTGATCTTTGAGAATATGTTGGCCTTACTCCGTCTAAATTGGAACACACATTTTTGTGGAAAAATGGCTTAGTAGACACCTCTGTCCACACTGAAACAAATCAAATTTGGATTTATAAACTACCTTAAAAGAAATTAAATTCTATTTCAACTACTTTTACCACCTATTTTTACTGTTTTCATCACTTACACTTACATAGTCAGAAGCAGAATCTACAGCAGATGCCTACAGCATGTTTTCATGCACAGTATCAATTTATCACACACAATCACTGAAGTTACATTTGGAAAACAGGAAAATAGACTTGAAATGTATAAATAAGCTTGTGGGTTGCGTTTGCGTGTCATTACACAAGAGACGAGACAGGTTGTAGACAGTATTATATATCTATCTGTCAGATGTGTGTGATATGTCTCCACAGGATCCGTCATTTCCATTCTTCCAATTTATTGTCTATGTAAAGAGCTGTGCAATGCATTCTGGTAGTGCCGGAGCTTTTTGACAGGTGTCACGTTGGCCGCTCCTCATTTACATAAAGTTGAGATAGAGGCTACTTCATGCAAATCAGTGGCATGCAATGCAACTCACCGCCTCTGGAAACTCGCAAAAAACTTTTAAATTAACCATTGTTGATCTATAATGAAAACAGATCCAGCTTCATGACTTATCTCTGACCTAAAATGTTTTCAGAAACACATTTCGATAAAGTTTTTTTTGTAATATAAGAGAAAATTTCCAAACTAGCTGCTATGTTGGTTAGGACTGCCTATTGGCAAGAATCTGGGAATACGGTACATATCATGATACTGGGGTAACGATCCAATATATTGTGATACTGTAAGCAAGGCCATATATTGCAATTTTTATTTGAAGATAACTTGTTTTAAAGAAACTTTAAGGAAACTGTCATAGTATAAAGAACACAACAAAAAAACAAAAAACAAAAACAAAAACAAAATTTATACTGCATGCAAAGGACTGCATGCAATTATCATAAAATGGGCTTGTCTGTAAATGGGAGACTTGTGGGTTCCCATTTTCATTTTTTTTTTCATTTTAATTTTCATATCTTGAGGTCAGAGGTCAACGGACCCCTTTGAAAATGGCCATACCAGTTTTTCCTCACCAAACTTCCTTTAGAGCATTATTATCCTTCTTCTTGACAAGCTAGTATGACATGCTTGGTACCAATTGACTCCTTAGAGGTATTCTAGTTTAGCTGCAGTGATTGAAATCTGGCCAATGAGTGAAAGCGTTCATCCAATCAGGTGCAGCGAGGAAGTGTTTGCGTGATTGTAGGAGGGTACAGCAGAACAAAGATGAAGATCTGCTTTCTCTTTCCGTCCACGGCTGATGAGACTATGCAAATGATGCAATGCTTGAAATGAAGCTTCCATCGTGTACTGGCTTCCTGTTTCAGGGAAGGCGAGAAATTGTCCAATGCTGGGAAGGGGCGTGTCCAATAATGTCCCTGTGAACATTAACATGAGACGGATGACTGAAACATGTTGTTGAAAGTTAAGACAGAGGTCAGTCCTTTCTTTTGGTGGCCATCAGGCTCCATAACCAAGGTCTGACTTCCATGGGACTCTGATCATCTGCTCCATATTTATTCCTGGACCAAATGTATATAATTACATATAATTATACATATATATATGCTATGCATATACAATACTCACCCACCTGCTGCACTTTACTTATTACTGTTTTACTTATTTATTTTATGGCCAATTTCCTTCATTGCACCTTCTCTTTTACTTTTTACTATATTGTATTCATCTGTACTGTTGTTGCTGCTGCTATGACACCTGAATTTCCCTACGGGGATTGATAAAGGTTCATCTTATCTTATCGTATCTTTAACTAAGAGCTTATGTCATGAAATTATACTACTTTCCAGCTCAATTAATCAATTAATGAATCAATTACACTATGATGATTTCAACTGTTTTTAATGCTTAAGCTTCAATTGAATGGAGAAATTCATTCAATGCTTACACTTCATCTGAAACACCTTTCAGCACTTCCATTTTACAGTTTTTCTCATTTTCATTCGACTGTGAATTGTTTTTTTTTCCAAAACAAGTTAAAAAAGTTGATGATGAGGAAGTACTTTTTTTTTTTTTTTTTTTTACTGAACTACCGCAGTCCTTTTCAATGTTGCAGGGTAGTTGTTGTTTTTTTGGCTTTTTGTGCCAACATTTCTGTTCACTATATATAACTTTACATGAAAGATGAAAAGTACATTTTCTGTTTACAGTACACATAACACATTGATACATGAATAATTTTACTGTTTACATACATATGTGCATATCTTTTTCTTGTGTAGCTAGTACAGTAGTTAGAAGAAGAAGAAGAAGATCTACCTTTATTAGTCCCACATTGGGGAAATTCAATTTACACTCTGTTAAACTCGTTAAACATGGTACATGGTACATGCAGACCTGAAACACACATACATGCATTAATGGAGAGATGTCAGAGTGAGGGGGCTGCTCCTGACAAGCGCCCCGAGCAGTTGGGGGTTTGGTGCCTTGCTCAGGGGCACCTCGGCAGTGCCCAAGAGGTAAACTGGCACCTCTCCAGCTACCAGTTCACACTTTTTTGTTTTTGGTCCATGTCGGGACTTGAACCGGTGACCCTCCGGTTCCCAAGCCAACTCCCTACAGACTGAGCTACTGCCGCCCCCAGTTGTTGAGATGGTAGTCTAAAAAGCTCCATGTGAGAGCTTTCAGCTGGACAGAAATGAAATTCTGATATCGTACAGTAAGCAGTCAGTGTCAACAAAAAGTAGAACAAAACAGATTTGTACATTAGAATCATCTGAACAACATCTGAACATTTTGACAGATACATGATGACAAAACATTTTCATTTTGGTGCTGTTGGCCAGTTTACTGACACAATAACTGGTTTAGAGGCATGGATGAAGTGTTTTGTATGAGTTACTACCTTTTGCAGACATGCAATGGAGTTGTGATATCCCATCAAACAGTTGTGACAATGGCACTTATAGTTTAGAGAAAGTTAAGTCTGTTTAAAAAAAAAAAAAAGAGCCAAAGCGATAGTGAAAACCTGTACTGACACCTCAACTTCAGCATTTCAACTGTTTTGAAAGTTTTAACTACATATCTCAAATTTTCTTGTTCCTTTTGCCACCTTTCCATAAATGTACGTTTGTGCCAAAATTGGAAATGGAGATGTATCTCAATTTATCTATCTTCTTTTCTTGTCTCTCTCTAAGAGAAGGCTTGAAGATAAAGAAACGATAACAAATAATTTAATAAAAGCTACCATAAGTCCCCAGCCCTTTGCAGCTCTAACCTACAACAGTGCAGGTAAATAAAAAGCTGCATCGTGGAGGTTGGAGGGAGATAGAGATGGAGAGAGGAGAGGGTTTGTAGATAGACAGCCAATGAGAGAGGGAGGTGGGGAGTGTGTATGTGCGCGCAAAGAGAGAGAGAGAGAGTGAGAGATAGAGAGAGAGGGGCAGTCGTTTCTACTGTTGACCTGTCACGCACAATATTTAGCATGAAGTACCCCCCCCCCCCCCCCCCGTATACTCTGCGTGGGGATCCAGCCTCACTTCTCCACAGCCTTCATGTCTGACAGCACTGAGGGAAGAAGAAGGAAACTGACCGACTGACGCTTTTTCTGACTTTCTGACGCACCAGGGAACTTTTTGTCCATGTCACCAGCAAACCTGAGGCCAGGACACCCATCAGCCTGTAGCGAAGCTCTTTGCCTTTTCCACGGATTAATTTAACCAGACCGGGATTCGATGTAAGTGAAAAAAACCGCACTTTTCTCTCTCGTCTCACTGTTGTTTTAATCTAGTGTTTAGAGTCCATCCAGCGCTTTTCCATTTGAGCGTAACAGTTGATAAAATCCAGCAGGGGCCTCGTTAATTCTCTTCTTTAAGGTATAATTTAAAGCTTTCCATAACATCAGCACACTTCAGTCCAAGTACCCAAAAAAAAGCTTTTAATGGTTTTATAATGGATATGACTTGAAACGAACAGAAAAGGACAATGTGAGCAGCAGGGATTGACTTTTAGGTGTGCGTCCACGGAGCAAATTATTATTACTGATGATGAGAGGCAGTGTGACAAATTTAAAAGCGTGTGTATTGTATTTTCCTTTCAGACAAAATGATCACCGTGATGATAGATTACTAAAAGTATTCCATCTCTTATCTATTATCTAGTATCTCTTAATTTAAAGAGTAAACCTCTCTGCGCTGTGCGTAAAAGCTCCTTTCATTTGGGCGTCGCTAAACGTTTAATCGGTTCAATTACTAACATTTTGCTCAATTCTAAAAGTCGTCCTGCAGCCGCAATTCTGCAGAGAGAGTTCAGGAGCTCCTCTGTATTATAGCCCGACTGATATTATTCTGACTAATACTAGTATTATACTGAACATCATGGTTAGAGCTGCTATGTTGTCTCCAAAATTCAAAGACTTCGCAGAGGCGGACGTTGTGAAATATTTGGGAGGTCAAAAATATTTGGAGATGTGGAGGAAATTGATAGGTGGCAGGTGACTCCCGGGTCCACAGGAGACCGAAAAACATAGCTGTACAGCCCCCAACACACACACACACACACACACACACACACACACACACACACACACACACACGCACGCACACACACACACACACACACACACAAACACACACAATTTCAAATTTCAGGTTTTAACAATTCAATATTTAAGAGCGACTTCCTTGACATTGGAAACGGTAGTGTAACAACATCAACAAAATAATAATAATAATAATAATAATAATAATAATAATGACATAATAATAACCGTAAATTATGATGATGCAAATAATAATAATAATGATAATGATAATAATAATAGTAAATAATAATTAGAATAGAATGATATAAAGTCAAGGTCAACTCATTAGTTTTTCTGGAGCTTTCAACAGCATCTCACAGTCTTCCTCAGCGGATGGATGTTTTCAAAATGTGCATATTTCGTTCAATATTCATCCTAAAATTATTTCCTTTTTGCACCCGGCCTATTGTGGGACCGAGGCTAATTCACTGTGAAACCTGGATTCTATTCTGCCACACTCGTTCAAAATAAATACACGAGTAAAAATGCTGCAATTGTGGAATAATCCGAAATAGTAATCGTTAAATAAATAGCAGGGACAACAATGAACGAGTTTTAAAGCAGAACTGTTGTTTTATATTTAAATATATAAAAAGGCCTAATCCGTATTTTAAGGTTCAACCAACTGCTTATTTATCGAAACGATAAATTGTTTTTGTTCACTTTCTTTTATGAAAATAAATAAATAAATAAATGAATAAATAAAAATCAAAGGCCTGTCAGATTTCCTTTCAGGAATCACTGGGTTAGATTTCCTCCAGCAGGCCTTCAGTTAGGAGCCTCTTTTGCATCTGTTCCCAGGTCAGGACATATGAAAATAAGATTTGTTTAATCGAAATTCACGTTTGGCCTCAGGGTAGAATGTAAATATGTCTTTTAGTGTTACCACCCAGCCTGTGTTAGTGTGTGTGTTTGTGCGTGTGTGTGTGTGTGTGTGTGTGTGTGTGTGTGTGTGTGTGTGTGTGTGTGTGTGTGTGCGTGTGAAGGCCCCACTCACTTCATGTATCACCCCAGTTTGTCATTATAACAAAGAAATCAAAGCGTATTGCTCTTAAAAGGCGGGAACTTCCATTTGACCTTAAGCCGTAAAATGTAGATTAATTCAATCCCATAATAAGAAGGCGTTTAAAACAGCTAAACAGACCAGAATGTGCAGTCCTAAATATGGATATACGCGCATTCAAATCGGTAGTGGTAATAACTTTATAATATAATATAACTTTAATAGTATTAACAACTGCAAACGAGACAACTTAACAATTCACATAATATTATCGCCTAAAATTATAAATACAAATATAATATAATCGACAATAATTTATACTTGTTAGATGTGGGATCCCTAGAGATCATTTAAATAATTTCCTACACATTAGATATACACATAGCGCCAGAATCACTAATCAGTATATATAGATTTCTTTTGGTGTACCGAAATAAATGATAGATATGGAAAGTGTGTGTGTTAATTACTGCGTATTGTGTGTCTGTGTGTGTGTGTATGTGCAGTGATTGTGCTGCAGGCCGCCTCGGCCTCGCTCCTTCTATCATATGCAAATGGCTGTTAGAGGAGGGCGCAAATTAACATCTACAAACATTGGACTGAAATTCCATCTGCCTCCTCTTCGAGGAGGCCCTTAATAAGTTCTCAGACAGCAAAGTGACACACATCTTAATCAACTCTTAATCCCGGGAATTAATTCTCAACGCGTTTATGAATAATTCCCGGGCTAATGCCTGCACTCCGTGGAAATGCAAGCAGTCTGCCGCGCGCAACGCCAGATGGACCCGGCAATCTCCCGAAAAATGAGAGGATTTTTGCTTCCATTATTATTTTTTTTTATTATTATCACCAGATATATATTTTAATGAGATCGGTGTCACCGGGCGGCTGCTTATGCAAACTGCAAGCTCTCATCTTGCTGCTGATTGAAGTCCATTTGTGAGCTTGAGGCAGCCAGCAGTAAGAGTTCCATATAGAGCAGTCCGAGAGATGGCTGCTTCAGGGCTCCAGGAAATAGATTGGGCCTTCTGATATCCGGTGTTGAAGATGGAAAAAGGTAACCAAAAGAGCTCAGGATTAGTTTAGATTTCCATAAATCTCACTGAGGAGTTGGCTCACAGTGGGGCGTGTTACCATCAGCATCAGCACAGCCTCTCTGGAAGCGTCAGAGTGGCTCAGTGATCCATCTGACTGTCAGCTACTGAGGCCTCAGCATGCTTGTTAGCTCTGTGATAGCTTGTTGGCCACATTGAGCTCAGAGGGGGGTGTAGGGCTCCTGGTTTTGGAAATATAATCATGTGGCCCTGATTTGTGTGTGTGTTTGGGTGGGGAAAGGTTGGGGGCTGACACCTTGTTCTGTACAAAATGACTGGCTTGCATCACCTGCACGCCCTTCAGTGCCAAGCCAGCCAGCCTCTTAGCACCACACTAATTCCAGGCCGTCTGTCCATCCATCACTGCCACGGTGGATTTAGCCCTCCGGACTGTCTCACATTTATATTTCTGACCAAAATACTGGACCTTGCTAATACTAGACCTGGACTTTGCCTTTCACAAAGGGACAGCTGTTGCTCTGTCAGGCCAGTTACCCTGACTGAACTGGGACCTGTTTGTCTTTGATTTTAAGACCCAGAAAAATGGCTCAACACACACCTACAGCAAAGGTAAAGCTGCTTCAAGCAAATATGACTTTTAATTTTAAAGAGTTAAACCTATAAGCTGCTTGTGTGTTGACTTCATCTCTTATTGTGTTTTGTATGTTTGTGCCCAGTTGTTCTACTTTCAAACAAAGGGAAAGCTTTTAGCAAAGACGACATAAAACAGTTTGACCTTTCTTAAAAAAAGTCAAAAGATTCCTACAGCAAAGATGATAGCAAGATGGTCGTGTACAGTATGTTTGCCAGATCTGTAATTTGCTAGTAATATTTTAATGCAGCAGGTTTTGAACATGGTACTACAGCTTTATCAGACCGGGCTCGTGAAATGTCAGATCAGGGTTATTTGAAAAATTCCCACACAAAAGGAGACACATGTAAGATTCTCGTTTGACCACGCAAAATAAGTGCTTAGAGGAAAGCCAGCATTAATTCAAATAGTCAGTCACATTTTCATGGTACCCTTTTGAAATCCAAAAACAGATTATTTGCTGTTATCGAGTCATTCAATTAAACAAAAGGGGAAAAAAAACAATATTTGCGCAGCAATGAACAAGGGGGAAACTGATCTTTCTGACCCACAAATCCATATCAGAGGCTCATTAATCTAAAACCACAACACAGAGGCTGTGTGCTGACCGAGGTAATCTCTCTACTGGGAGACTTGACCTTATCCTTAGTCTCGCATCTTTTTTCCCAGGGATGCAGGGACGGCCTCTGGCCGCCAGCAGAATACCCATTTTCCTGTCTCCTAATCTTTTGTGAAATGCTCCGATCATTCTCACGGATGCCAAATGAAAAACACATGCAAGTCTTTCTTTCAAGTCTCTGGAAAATCTTGCTTTTTTTTAGCAGTGACACATTTGAACTGTGCATCAGGCAACATTTTGAAGGGTTGAGGCATTGTTTGTCTGGCCAGAATAAGGCGGCAGATGTGTTTGATAGATGAAAATGTGGACTCACCTATCGGATGTCACAGATATCCAGCGGTAATAAGGTGCTAAACCTATAATCAGAATATGCAGGTTGGCTTTAGTGCAGCATTATGTTGCTTTGTCAGTGACTGACACAATGTTAAGTGAGGTTGAGGAAGAGAAAGCTAATGGCTTACAGTGATGACATTGTTCATTTGTGTTTGCCAAATTCAAATCATTGAAAACAGAAGAATATGGGAACAGAATGACAAAGCAACCTCCCTCTAATTATTGTAGTTAGGAAACAGTCACTACAGTTCCTTCTAGTCTGAATGTCCTTTAAAAGCTGAATTTTTCATATCTGATTTTGTTATCAAACTGATATGAGTTGGTTTTCTGATCCTCATGTGCTTCTTGTGTCTGCTGAACACCGAGCTCATGTCCTCAGGACTGTTTAGGATAGGGACGCACTGACACCGATACTGGATTGGATATTAGATCAATGGTGCCAATAAATTCAATTCTATGTTTATATACTATTATTGATACTATACTGGGATTTTAATTCCTGTTTAAGTTTTTACCACTTTGTTGCTGCATTAAAAAAGTTTTTACTTGAATTTCTATTTTTTTTTTTTGCCATGTTTTCGATGTGTGATTTATTATTTAAATAATAATGACATTTCACTAAATTTATGTTAGGTTATCTATATATTAATTTGTTACAATTTGTTTTACAAAGTTAGGAAAGTGATGTTTAAGTCTGGCCTGATGTTTTCTTAAATATAACAGAATGATCCCAGTCAGACAGTGATGCAAACAGCTTATTAATTAAACACTGGTATCAGATCGGAACTCGGTATCGGCCGATACCCAAAGCCCAGGTATCGCTCTCGGTATCTGGACTGAAAAGTCAGATCAGTGCATCCCGATTTAATGACCTGAAGAGGAGATTACGTTGTACACAGATAACACATT
The DNA here is from genome assembly GCA_947000775.1 of Pterois miles. NCBI lineage: Eukaryota > Metazoa > Chordata > Actinopteri > Perciformes > Scorpaenidae > Pterois > Pterois miles. The sequence continues at coordinate 1,463,831 of CAMQGK010000256.1, forward strand.
GATTTTGAAAACCTTTTGGACAAAAACTTGCATTTGCATTTAGACAATAGGAGTAAATTTGATTAAAATATCATAGAAAATATACGTATAAACAAAGAGAGTATGTATCCCTTCAGAATTACATAGAAATAAAGTGATACTATGTTACTGACTAAAACGTTTGAACGCGCTTGTTTTTAGGACTTTGAGAAGGATTCAGTGTACGCTGATGTTCAAATAGCGCTGATGGAAATATGTAATTTCAACAATTTCAAATGGGAACAGTGAGACTGGTTCAAGAGTTCAACCAAGTCGTGCAATGTGTTGTTGTGATGGTGATGCCATGCTCTGTACTCCGCCTCCCCCCGAGGCTTCACATTTAACCAGCAGAAGTCACATGTGACTGGCACACAAAGGACCGACATGGTGGACGGCAGAGCGCAGGCAAACACAGAGGCCAAGAGAGGTGTGTGTGTGTGTGTGTGTGTGTGTCATATACAGTATTCGCCTCCCCCCAGAAAAGCTCAATTTGCTGCTTCTAAAGCGGTGACTACATACAGAGGTTGGCAGCAGCCGAACAGTCAACAGGGATGGTTAAACCCCGGCTCAGACTCACTGTTTAACTTTCAGGGATGAGGTTTATCCCCTTTTTAAATCTTTGATGACATGGATTCATTGTAGTCTACAGCAGCCATAAGACTTTCCTCTGTACCTGTAAACTTTAAGTTTTACTCACCAGAGTGTAAATTGAATTTCCCCTAGTGGGACTAATAAAGGACTATCTTCTTCTTCTTCTTCTTCTTCTTCAGTGTCCTGGGGAATGCAAGGCAAATAAAAAAGGAGGGTAAACAGTAACACCATGCTGAGTTTAGGTGGGCTGAACATTCACTTTACGCCTGCTGCATCCCCTTTATTCCTCTATGGAAATACTTACATTTTGTGTAGTGCTTTGACATTTATCTTTCTTTTACGGTCCCTTAAGTCTAATACTTTGTGAGGTGAATAACATCTAAATGAAGTGTAAGATGAATATTATGCTTTTTTTTTTTGACTGAATTATTGAAATCAAACCTCTTTTAGCTCAGCTCTTTAAAGGTGTTTACTGCTCTCAGATAAATAAACCACCAGCTATTTCGGGGCTCCATTGAGCAGTGGTTCTACCTCACTGGTTAGAATTTGTCTTGGAAATGTCATCATGTATTTTACAGCAATAACTCTATTGCTTTCCACATGTAGCCCGAAATAGAGTCAATTCAGGGCAGCTCTTGTTATAGCTGCTTATGTCAGGCTCATATAAAGGGATCAGGATTACAACCAAACAGGGGTGAACGGAAAGATCAAAGAGGAAATAGAAACAGAAGGTGCCGCCAAATTAAATAAATACACACAAGCCCACATCACACGGAGTATACGGTATACTCATATAAATATATAGATATTTTCCCCCAATAGGAAACTACATCTACAGAAGGAGAGAAAATAGTGCGAATGTTTGGGAGGGACACGGTGTTCTTCATCTGAACTACACAAAAATGCATTTACATCACTAGAAATCAGGAAAAACCAAAAGAATCAGAAATGCTTCTTAAAATCACTTTGTTTCTTTGATTTGCATCCCGTCCTTTTAGAATATCAACTGAACATTAAAAGATTTCTACCCAAAAAAGAAGTAGGCCACAGAAGGTGGCAGAACTTTGTAAGACTTCAAGCTTTTTGTCGGGTTACACAGGTTGTGACAATGAATGAATGAGTGATATGATGAATCAGAGGGAAGGTTTTGCTGTGTTATAGATGAGGGTGTCAGTTCACATATTAACACTTCACTCATCTGGATTATGGCGACTGGATGGAAGATGTTAAGTTAAACTGTAACAGACATAAAGAGGACCGTGAAAGCACTGAGGACATGATCCTGGAGGAGAATATCACCTGTGTTGTGTTGGATAATGATCAGTGTTCCTCTGTCTACAGCCTACTTTAAAAACGTTGTTCAGGTCATTCAGGAACCGAGACACACCGTAGAAATAGTGACAGAAGTTCATGTAGAATATCTCATGTTAAGTTATAGGAATATGCTAATTGTGGAAATATTAGGCAAGTAAATAAAAAATGGATAGAAAACACAACATGTTGATATTAAGGTGCAGGATCTTTGTATTATGCAATTACAATGTTATTGTGACAGGGGGGCGTTAACGTTGGACGCTGTGATGTTATAATATAATTATGATATCAATATAAATGAATTGTATCACATTATCATATCATTATCATACATTATTATTCTTCGATGAAGGTTAGGCAGCTGCTCACAGTAGGAGGATGAAGGCTGACGGTCTTTCTGTCTGTGTCTGTGTGTCTGTCTGCAGAACCTGGTTATGGATTTTAACCTGCTGACGGACAGTGAAGCCCGCAGCCCGGCGCTGTCGCTCTCCGACTCCGGGACCCCGCAGCACGACCAGGGATGTAAAGGCCAGGACAACAGCGGTCAGTCAGCACCATGGCCTCTGTCTGTCCCCTCTGTCCCTCTGTCTGGACAGATGTCGCTACGCACGAGGCTCTCCGTTGCGCCACCGGATCAAAGCACGTGATCTCGAAAAGTGAAAGAAAATGCTCAAAACATACCGCGCACTCAGAAACATGCAAGCGTATCATGCAATCGAAACAATAAATAAATAAATAAATAAATAAATGAATGAATAAATAATAAATAAATAAATAATTGAATGAATGAATGAATAAGTAAGTAAGAAAAAATAAAAATAAAAATAAATAAAAATAAAAATAAGAAGAAGAATAGCATAATAGTGGTAGTAGTAGTAGTAGTAGTAGTAATAATAATAATAATAATAATAATGATGACAATAATAATAAGAAGAAGAATAGGAAGAAGAGCTGCATAATAAATAATAATAATAATAATAATAATAATAATAATAGGAAGAACAGCCTCATAGTACTTTTCCTGCTGCTATTACTCTTAATAATAATATCGGGAGAAGCCTCCATATTTCTGCACAATAGCTTCAGCTACATTATGAATGCAAATTGTCTCCAAAACCAACACACAGTAATTATGTAGTGCTTTATTAATGTCCTCCCGTGTTTGTGCATGTTGGATCAGACCAAGGTACCGGGAGGCAGCCTTTCCCGCCATCCACAGAGTCTCACCTTTTGCTCGAGCGCAGTTTAAGAGAAACAATGTTATAAACGCTGCAGCGTTTAGCGCGTATGATGATATGAGATGAGCTCCATCGCAGCCTCTCTCATAGTGAGCCTCTGTCTGGGACGCTGGGAGCAGCTGACGGGCTGTAATAACAGAAACGCGTTTGACTTTGAATAATGAAATTAATTGCAAAAGAGCGAAAGCTGTTTCTCCTGAGAACATCCGCCTTGATTTGATTCATCCACATTTAATAACCTCTCTCTGATGATGGAGGCTATTATTATTATTAATTGGATTGATTAAATTATTTTTTTTATTGCAAAACAAAAGACAACCCATAAACAGAACAACAAGGGGACGATAGGAACAGTGAGTACAGGCTAGGTAACACATTTCTGCCTTAAGATGAGTGAACCAGGTGCGTGCGTGCGAGCACGTGTTTAGGGTGGAGTCTGCACGGTGGATATATGGAGAGAGGAGAGAAAAATAATAAAATAATAATAAGAAAACTAACTAAAGGAAAACACAAAGAAGGAAATCACTAAATAAATGGATAAATAAGCAAGGAACATAATTCTAAACTTAAAGTAAAACCTTAAAATTCACGTTTAATAATCCCTATCTGATGGTCTGTAGGCAGTTCAATGATGTGTATTTACTCATCAACAAAGCAAATGAATGGATGGTGATTTAAAGGCAACTGGTCATCAGCACATTTCTACCAGGACTGAGAGAAACAACTAAACAAATGATGTTTTGAATAATAACTCCAGGTCCACTTCTTGCTTTTTTTCATCAGTAGACAAATTTTGGTGGTCATACATAGATCACACACATCATACATACATACATAGATCATACATACATTAATGCTGGCTCTTAATTGGTGGAATGTTATCTTTACTCTGGTTTTAAACCTGCCCTTATAGGCTCCATAAAGTGGTCTCAGTATGATCAGTACATGAAAAATAATCACCTGGATGGAGTTTCTAAACTCTCTCTCTGACTTCTCCATATAGTGGACATGTAACCCACCCATCTCTTTAGCTATATCTATCTAGTGGTGCGTGTGTGTGTGTTTATGTGTGTGTAACCTAATCTAATTGCTAAACTGTGTGTGGTTAGAAATCCAGTCCTAACAAACTGTCAAACACAAACTATTTTGGAGAGAAATGTGGCGTAAAATGCTGTGGTGTAGTGTCTCCTGCTGCAGCTGTCTTCTTCAGGAGGACTCGTGTAGCTCATTCGGGCCTAGAGAATTTAGTCATTTGCTGTCTGTGAACTCTTTCTCTAATGGGACCTGCTGCTTTTTTTTTTATAGGGCCTAAATGTCAAACTGATTACATGAAAAAGGCCCAGATGGCACGTTAGCACGGGAAAGGGGAACAAGAACCTTTTATTGACAGATACACTATCTCAACTGCATTTCTTTTGCATTGACACAAGGAATTGGGAAAATCTGCTGATGATGTATTGTTATTTTAAATAATACAGTTATTATTTTTTCTACTTCTGTGTAAATTCACGTTTTATTTATCAGATCTATATGAATCACAACAAAAGCCTATAATAATAATGAAATATGATGTCATAGTCATCGAATAATATGCTGAGAGATTCATATTCATATGTATAAAGACCAAAATAAATAAATAAATAAATAAAAAGTCTATTTGTTATAAGATACCAGCAAAAAGTCATGTCCTGGTGATTGCACAGTGACTATATAAGTAAGTTTTCTCCACTAGTCCTGAATGATCCATGATGGATGCTTTAAAAAGATGAATTCACTTCTTACACTTCATTGTTTTCCTTTATAATGAGCACAAAATAAAACCTAAAATCTGGACCGGGTTGTGATGAAGTATAATGTGGCTGCCACGCCTTACCACACCAAGCTTACGCCCATGCCACAGGCACCGACACAGCTACTATCACAGTGGCTCTTTATAATCGGCTTCCTCTCTGAAAAAAAAAAAAAAAAAAAGGTGCAGCTCCTATAAAGACTGGCTTTGGTTTTACCTCTGAGAGCAAATTTGTTGGACTTATTTTAAAAGCTCTGACCTGGACGAAATACTGCATGTATGTGATAGTTCATTTGTAGCTTTTTAATTCTGGGAATACATTCTGAGTTTAGCTGTTAGCTGAAGGTTAAAGCCTCTCGTAGGTGTTGTCTCTGAGAAGCTGACCTGGAACAGCTCTGTCTTGTCGGCACATTATCAGTCACATTGCTCCTATTGTTGGTCAGCGCCCCACTCTAAAAAGGTCTGCCCTTTCCTCAGTATTGTGTTATAGACTTTGGCCTTAAGTGACAGCTTACCCAGTGTCAGTTTACTGCCAGATAACAGCCTCTGCCTGGCCCTTATTGGTTTTGCCGGCAGCCCTGTGGAGCCTCTTTTTAAACCCCGCTGATTATTTCGAACTGCTCCGAGAGCTAAGCCCTCGCCAAACAGAGCCCAACTTGCCCCAGTCACAAAAGCCTGATCCACGGGATTAGCTGGCCAACTAATTTCACTTCTTTCTGTGAGGTCCTCAAAATGTGGGAGTCAGATCTGGCAGAGAGAAGCCCCGGCAGACATAACATGGATGTGTGGTCCTTTAAACTCACTGCGCTGGGGGCCAAATGCAATCACTCACTGCCCCTGCACATCTCTGAACGTAATGCAGTGTTTGGAATCGTTCTGTCTCGGCACTGTCACACCCATGCTTGTCATTTTCCAGCCTGCGGGATAGAGGGATTCCAGATGATGTTTGATAGGATAATACTATCCAGTCAGCTTCAGTGGGGATTGAATGGTGCTGACGCAGGCTGAAAGGTGTCATAGTAAAGTGCTGTTTCACTGATGCACAATGTGTTGATAGTTTTGCTTCTGTAGTTCAGGAAGTGCAAGAAATATTCATCATTGAAAATTCTAATATATTTGGCTAAAATTGATTCTTTTCAGTCATGAAGCTTTTAACATGTCTCTCCAGAAAAAATTCTAAGCTCCACCCAACTTTATTTTATTTCCTACAACTAAGTACATTTAAATACAAATACCACAGCTAATTTAAAAAAAGTTGAGGTACTTTATTTTATGCTTCCATTTGATGCTGCTGTATCCTTCCATTCCACTACAATATTGACGGCAATAGTAACAAGTTACTTCACAGTTTACATATACCAAACACTGTGTGATCAACACGAAAATTCTGTATTTGTATAGATCAAAATCAAACTACCCAGCATTATAAAAATATGTTCAAATTAGTTCTGTGCTGCCTATTGCTGCTTATACACATTCAACTATTATCAGTGATAATCCAATACATACACATATACTGTAACACTATGAAACATGACATTTTGATACTTTAAGTACATTTTTGATACTTTAAGTACATTTTGCTGATGATACTGCTGTAAATGATGCCGACGCCAGGTGTCATGGAACACCTTTTTTTTAATATTACCACATGACATGCTGTGGTCTTTTTGCAGATATACGATGGTCAAAAAAGGTGTACTTTTCTTAACACATGACATTAGTATAAAAAGAAAACCATGATTTTTTTTTCATAATTTTAGTTATAATCCCAATTTTGGATAATTGAGGTGAGATGGATTACAAATAGGTCAAAGAGTCTAAGATTTATTTGTTAATCACTGCATCACCGAAGGACACCTTCTTTGTCTTGGATTAAGGTCTACTTTTATTTACTTTTTAAATTCAGTATGTACATTGTGCACACTAATAAATACATCTGTGCTTAGTTACATACAGTTGTGAGGGTCAGTAGGTGGTCACAGCTCATTTTTGCATGGCCCTGAGTGTATAATATGACAGTGAACTGATGAACAGAGTCAGCACATATAAGTCTGTGGTTGCAACATATTGACACCCCCCCCCCCCCCCCCCTTTTTTTTTAAATAATGACTAAAGTCAGTGATTGCAACCATCTTGCTCAATTTGCAAAATTTCATTTCATCAATTTTATATCTTTTTGTACATTTCAAATACAGATATGTACTTTTTTGGGTATTTTTTTTGCTCACATTTGCCATTCATATATTTCCACTTTTCCATATTTTCTCCTGCACATCCTCACCATTCTCAACCCAGTGATGCACTGTTTTGTTCTTGTCAGTGTATCATGTTATTCTATGTACCCTCTCCTGAGCTACACCTCCCAGTGTCCTCATGAAACCCTTCTTCTCTCTGTGTGTGCAGACACAGAGAAATCCCACCAGAACCAGCTGGATGAGTCCAGTGCCGAGGACGGCTCTCTGAAGAAGAAGCAGCGGCGGCAGAGGACTCACTTCACGAGCCAGCAGCTCCAGGAGCTGGAGGCCACCTTTCAGAGAAACCGCTACCCTGACATGAGCACCAGAGAGGAGATCGCAGTGTGGACCAACCTCACAGAGGCACGGGTCAGGGTAAGTTCACCCACAGCAGCTGGTTTCAGTGATAAGGTCCTCCTCTCTGAAGGTGTGCTAATCAGTCAAGTGAAGTATTTGGTTAGAATGAAAGCCTGCAGAATAATGGAGCTTTTCTCCAGCATCATCTTATGGGCAAAGGTGACACAGTTGTAGCACGTAGAGCCCTTTAAAGGGATAGTTTGGGTGTTTTCTCTGTGGGATTGTATGAGGTACTTGTAACTACGGAGTAACGTGAAGTTAACACTACAATTTTTTTTCTTTTCCCAAACATTAACATTACTGCTTCTGGTTCATGGATCAATCAGTTATTAGGTAATTATTAAAAACTTGTACTATCATAGTATATTTTCCTTTATAAGCATTTTTCAAATTATAAACCATTCAAGTTAACGATACATCTTTACAAAACGTTCTGTGACATCAGATAAGAGCTAGCTAACAGTCCATATTGTTAGCTAATGGATATACCTTAATGCTAGTTTATTGATGTTCATATCTAACATGATATCATGTTTACAACATGGAACATACAATGTGTATTAAAAACACTGTCTAATATTGCAAGCAGTAAAACTGATGGCACGCTTGTACAATTATGCTATTATGTTATTTAGTTTTTTATAATTGCAGTATTATCACCATTATTTCAATAAATTCAGATCATAGCTAATATTATTATACTGATATCTATTGTTACAATTATACATTTATGTACTACTATTAGCCTGTTATTCTGATTGTTCTTATTAGTAAGTACATACTAATAATTGCAGCAGCAGCAGCGTTAGTGGTAGCCTATAGTTTGAAAGCATGATCGCTAAAACCGAGGAAGACATTATATTATGATATATTATATTATATTATGTTATATTATATTATATCATATTCTATTCTATTCTATTCTATTCTATTCTATTCTATTCTATTATATTATATTATACAGCGACCTCTCTACAAGTATTAACCTTAAACAAGGAAAATAAGCCAAAGCCATGCTCGACAGAAGTTTTAAAAATTCCTTGTAATAAAGGAATTATTTCCTGTCACATCAGTAATTCAGTTCATGTCAGCCTACGGTACACACTTGTCTCCTGAGCATCAAGCAGTGATTAGAGCTCAACTATCCAGATTCTAAGCAACTGGAAAAAAAAACTTTCTTCTACTCCACGTAGATCATAAACCTTTAATATAATAACGACTCAGTGAAATCGGTTGAGAAATGTCGATGTTATAGTGCTTTTTATCCAGAAAAATGGCAGTATGTATATATGTTTATGAGGCAGACTCAAACAAAAACAGTATAGATACGCTATAGATTCACTTTCAGTTCAGTTTCCTGTAGGAAAATATGTAAATATAGTGTAAACTTAAACTGATATTGAGTTATTTAGGTGGGCCTTTCTTCTAGGATGCTAAAAATCTGTTTTGCTGCTGCCCCCGTCCCCTTACTAACTTTTTTCCCCCAGGGATTTCAACCACATCTCATGCAGAGGAAGACTGACAGTGATATGTGTATAAAACATTTTTCTTTGTCAAACTGTTTTTAAGGTTGAGAATCAACCTTGTTATCCTTGACTTTAAAGCTGCTGTAGCATGAATGATAATAGCGCTCTGTGTCTGTTGGATGTGTAAATATGCAACTGTTTGGTCACAACTCAAATAGCTTTAATGTATCATTGACAAAAATTTATTTACATAGGTTTAAAGCCTCTTGAGGGCTTTAAAGATAGCAGGGATTTAGAATATGTCATGTTGGGTTGAAGCTGTTGACAATCACACATTTAGATATTTTAAACATCTTTAAATATTACATACAAAGAAAATTTACAGTCATCCCATGGAAGCCAGTGCAATATTATTGTCCCAATTTGACCATTTAGTTCTGTACAATTTTGAAATATTTCATTTTCATTGCCAAAGCCATGTACTGGTCCAACCTTTACTATTCATGTAGGCTTCAGTCATATTATATAAATCATTTCCCTCTGACGTACAGTAGTAGGGAAAATATGATAGCTATAAGGTTAGAAAATACAAGAAAAAAAAAATAAGTTCATGTACTAAGTGCAATGTTTCATTCCATTATAGCAAAGCTTCAATTCACACATGAAACCTAAATGTCAAAGGTGGTGCAGAGTGTGCCCACACCCAGGGGTTTGGTCATTGTAGCTATATGGAGCAGGAGGACACACATTCTGATGGATGACAATACAGTCCCTGGCCTGCCTTACAAGTAATGGATCAAATTAATGTTGGCTGGATGAAAGGTCACATAGCACACACTCTTGGTTGTTATTTAGAAAGGACAACAGACTACGCATGGCCTGTGCACTAATGTCTATCAGTGGCCTTTCTAAGCCCGACACATGCCCAAAACACTTCACCTGTCAGCTTGATTCATGAGATTTGTCAGAGGGCCGTTGTTAATCATAAGCTGCAGCCTGATATTGATAACTGAGGTTCTAGTGATAGAGGGTATTGTACGCTACACAGACTGCTAATGTGTGATATGTGAAGTGATATAGTGGAGCAGACGACAGAGTTTAGTTTTGCGAATATCAGTGACTGGAAGTTTCTTGTGTCTGGTTTCCTGGCAGCTGTGAGGAGTGGTAGGGGTTAACTCTGGAGCAAGTAATGTTATTGAATCTGGACCAAACAGGAAAAGTTAATAGAGTCTGTCCATTCTGGGCTACTGTGGAAACATGGCGGACTCTGTGGAGAGGATCCATTTCCTATGTAGATATAAACGGCTCATTCTAAGGTAACAAACTGTGTAATGATTCTTATTTTCAGGTGATTATAAACTTAAGAAAACATATTTATTATGCTCAAAAATTTGACTTTCAGAGACATTGTTTCCTGCATTCTAGTGACTGTAAACGAATGAAAATAACAAAATAATAGGTTGGCTACACTGCAATAGAATATTCATGTTAAACTTTTAATTTAATATTTAATTCTCAGGAAAGAAAACTGACTAATTTGCCTCTTTGGCAACAACTTAAATGCGTTACTTTTTATTCATTTTTTGCCCCGGTTGAGTATTTCTTTCAGTTAGCTCTCTGTTTTTCTCTCAGTTTCGCGCTCACTGAAGGTCCTTTCAGACACAATGCGCTAACGCCACTCACAGCGTTCTGGCACACACTATTTCTAACGGCTTGTGTTTCGCAACGATGGCTTTTCACTAAGTTTAGCAAAGCTCAACATGGGCGATGTATGCTGCGATGTGCACTGAATCCTGTGGCAAACACAGCTCAAACGTGAGCTCAAACTGTACTGTGTTGCTAGCATAGACTGCTCTCTTCGACATGAGGTGTAGCTGTATTGTCGTCCGGGTGGAAACAGAAAGGATTATACATGCTGTACAATGCCAGAAACAGGTTGGGAAAACAAAAAAAGGAAAAAAAAAAGTGAAAATTTGGCATAAATCTGGAAAAATAAGGGAGAATTGTTACCCCGGGAGGAATCTGGGAAAGGGTAATGAAAAACACACATTGTAAATGTTCCGGACAAACCTGAGGGGGGGTCCATTTTTTGGCCATTTATGGCAGCTATGCACTACTTTTCAAGCCATTTGATAATAGAACGCCTAAAAATCTGCTCAGCATTGGGGAAAACATGATAGTTGCCAAGGGAAACATTATACTGTAGAACCTCCATCGTATTTTGTATTTAATTGTTCTCCCCACTGTCTTCATTATTCTAAAACCGGAGGCCTGTACCACAAAGCAGAGCTTGCGGTTAGCGAGGTAACTTCAGGGTTTTCAGTCCCACGACGATGGTTCACTTCTTCACCATGGTGAACACCTAACCTGGCTATGTTCCAGATAAGAGATCATCTTGTATAAAAGCACCGCCTCCTGACCAATCAGAGCTCAAAGGGCAGATTGTAATATGATATTACACAAATATAAAGAAGTTATAGTCACAATCCAGGCTAAAAGCCTGACAAATGCAGAAAGGACAGCAAGCTGTATGCTGTGGGTGCATAAAACTTTGAATTATGCTGTTATATTTATATTTTTGCTTGCTCTCAAGTCATACTCATACATGCCACACGGTTATCAAAGGGCGTAATGAAGAGTAATCTATTCATCCGTTGTACTCTGAATGTATTTTTATTGTACTGCCCCATCTAGACAACTGTATCTTACTTTTGATTATTCAGTTAAATTAAGAAATCTGTTAATTTACACATTCACACATGGGCAGTTTTTCCTTTTGCCAGCTGTTCTTCCTGCATTTGGCAGCTTCAACTGTGTTACATTTAATTTGGATTATGTGTTCAACTTTTTCGTATCTGTCTAATATTATAGTTCACCCTTTTTTGTATAATCTGTCGCTCTGCTGACAGTGGACTTGTCCATGTCTGTGACTGGTCAGATGCTGCAAACCCCGCCCCTTTCATGTGAATGCGCTCATAGCCAGATTGTTGTCTGGGTATGTTGAACTCGCTTTGTAGAGGCCAGACTTCTGTTATGCTATATAAGCGTCACACTACTTCCTGCATTGGCACTGAATGTTTAGATTGGACATTATTCCAACAGAGACTGGACTGATCAAGGGCCATGCCATATAATATCAAATGATTTTAAATTATTTTTTGTCAAATGCTGTGTAGTGTTATGCTGACATGACTGGGATTAGCCTTGTGAAACTAGTGCCTGAGTTACATATATTATATTTCTCCACTGAGCCACACACAGACAATAGACACACCATCATCAGGAGTCTTTGATCGCTTTACATCCAACATATATCAGTGCTTTTTTAGAGATTTCCTCATCAATCACTCATTTCATCAATTCACAGAAGATATATAAATGTGGCTGCTGTCAAGTCAGTGAATAACCTTGACATTCAGCCTTTTCCACAAACCTTCTAACAGCATTGCCTCCGAGTCACGGTAAAGATTGGGTAGCTTCTGTCGCTGGCGTGGGGTTTCCCCCGCTGTCACTGAGTGGGATGGAAAACTCAGAGTCATGTACTTTATACTCATATTAATGGTCAACAGCATTCTGTTACTATAATAACAGAGGATTGGATGATACACAGCATGTATGCCAAGGGAGCAGAGACATGGCTGAGTAGCAACGCAGGAAAGGCCTGTAAATGTTTCATAAGGATTATAGAGATAAAAGATCTGAAATTATTTAAATCTAAAACAAATAGATGACCTGAAGACTTCTGTTAGATACTGTATTTATACCCACAAGTGAAAGGTTTCTGATTCAGAGCAAAAGTTTGTCCACAACTTCACACTAAGAGGAACTTGGTACAGTTTTCATTTCTAAAATCCCTCAATTTAGATTTTCCACTAAAGCTTTAATCCAACTCACATCCTCCAAATATAGGACCATAAAATGACAAATGTGAAGATTGCCCTTTCCTGACATTTCTTTCATTGGGATTTCACTATTCAAATAAGTCAATGATTAGTTTTAATAAGCCTTGCCTAATATGACTGTTTGATGATACACTTCAACTTACTTTCTGGGATCATTATGTCTTTCAGCAACTCTGGATACATATGCACACAATATTACAGAAAGTGTCTGAGAGGGGCTGGGATACTCCAACGAGATGGATTTTACAATTAGACTTTATTGGCTCCTGACTCTTTCTAACAGTTAAGGAAAAAGTCATTTGAAGATAACTTCTTCAGTCAGTATATCTTTTTCTTCCTTGTGTGCAAGAAGTACGTTAGTCTGCATTATTAGGTGAAGCTCTGAAAACAACTTGTGCTTTAATAATTGACAGGTGGACAAAATGATTACTGACTGGCTGTGTGTAGGTCACTGATCTTACCACCGTTCGTCAACTTTCAAATGAATCTTCCCAGCAGCAAGTGTAGTATATATGCGTATATAAAGTAATTATAAAAGTTCTAGTTTTTAATCTTAAGTTACACATGGTACAATGTTTTTAAAAGGCTGATATAGCTACAGATATATTGTAGACGTGGTAGCTTTAAAGTACACTGTTTTTCAGCAAAGAAAAATTAAGAAATAAATAAAAATAAATAAATAAATGAGTTGCCACAATTGCAGTTTAACCCCTTCTAACTTGGCAGACACACTACTGGATTCATCATTGATAAGATAAGATAAGATGAACCTTTATTAATCCCCATAGGGAAAGTCAGTTGCAAATGCACATTACACAAATAAGCTGTATGTAACTTTTAGAACCACAACTTGGGTCTTCTTTTAATGTAGTTTTTGACCATAATTTCTACTGAGCTCACCAGTTACCATGGAGATCTGGGAAAACAGCCACATCCCTGCAACCAGGAAAATTGCTTAAGTGTAGTATTTGGTCTCTTATGTATTTCTTAATTGTTATTGACCAAAAAAAGCCACTGTGTTAACAAAATATCTGCAACTGTATCAGCCTTTTAAAACATTGCAACATGTCTAATGTTAGTTTTAAAAAGAAAATATATATATATATATATATATATATATATATATATATATATATATATATATATATATATATATATATATATATATTCTTTTCTATATTGCAATATATATCGCTGAAAAAATATTGCAACGTAATTTTTTTCAACATTGTGCAAACACAGCATTGAAGTTTACTTTAATGTGAAAGTACTGTATATGTCAGAATAATGATTAACATTTTGGCCAGTGCAGCTGTACTACTTCTACTACTACTACTACTACTACTACTACTACTACTACTACCACTACTACTACTACTACTACACACACACACACACACACACACACACACACACACACACACACACACACATACTTTCTTGGTTGTTTCACATTAGAGATATCTATATTTTAGTTTGAAAAAGGTGAAAACACCCACACCGTCTTGATGAAGCAGACTAACTGGGTTTGGGAATTTTAAACTTTTAATCATTAATGTGACTGTCACTTATTTTGTTAGGCATATTTCATGCTTTTAAGAAAAACTTTAATTGGGGTTTTAAGGGAAGTGTTTAGGTTCATCAAATCGACTGTACACTGAAATGATTTTTGTCTTTTTGGCTTCTGTAGGTGTGGTTTAAGAACCGCCGTGCTAAGTGGAGAAAGCGGGAGAGGAACCAGCAAGCAGAGTTATGCAAAAATGGCTTTGGTGCTCAGTTCAATGGACTCATGCAGCCCTATGACGACATGTACACGGGCTACTCCTACAACAACTGGGCCACCAAGAGCCTAGCCAGCAGCCCGCTCTCCGCCAAGAGCTTCCCATTCTTTAACTCAATGAATGTAAGCCCCCTATCATCCCAGCCCATGTTCTCTCCCCCCAGCTCCATCCCCTCCATGAACATGGCCTCTAGCATGGTGCCCTCAGCAGTGGCCGGAGTTCCCACAACGGGGCTCAACAACCTGGGCAACCTCAACAACCTCAACAGCCCCACAGCGCTCAACTCGGTAGCTGTGACTGCGGCCACATGCCCCTATGCCACCACAGCCAGTCCCTACATGTACAGAGACACCTGCAACTCCAGCCTGGCCAGCCTGCGGCTCAAGGCCAAGCAGCACACCAACTTCGCTTATCCGGCAGTGCAGAACCCCGTGTCCAACCTGAGCCCCTGCCAATATGCTGTTGACCGGCCGGTATGAAGAAGAAGCTCAGATGACGACCCCTGATCCTCACTGACCAGCTGTAAGTCCACTATTACCCCACTTCACATCTCTTCAGTTCCATCTCTCAGCTGCCAAATGTGCTGCAGACTGGCAGATCGTGTTTTGATGGTACACAATGAGAATAATCTTCGAAACTGACACAACAGACATGCCCAGATGGACCACCGTGCTTCAAAGGAATTCTTTCTAGTTTGTGAGACTTTGTCACTGAACTGACCAACTGCTTCAAAGGATTTATAAAGATTATAACCATTATCATTTTTCCTTCTTTTGAGCTGCATGATTAGAGTAAACATAGAAACCAGAGTAAATTAAACATGGATGCTTCAACTGGACTGGTGGTCAACATCTTGGCCAAAAAACATCATATGTGATCTTCGCTAGTGTCGCAGGAAAAGGGACCTGTGGTTGCGGGAGAAATGGAGGATGTATATAATGGACTTTCTTGTTTTGTATGTGACAAAAAAAAATATATGAAAACGTACTTTAAAGATGAGAAAAGCATGTTCTTCAAAAGCAAAGGCCCTAGGTTTATGTACTATGAGCACATCCTTTAGGAACTTTAAACTTTGTTGTGAATTCCTCTTCCCTTGGAAGGTCATAGGTCAAAGGTCAGCTTGGACGGGCAAGAGGAGGGCAATCCTGGAAAGTGAACACAACCTCCAGTGGTTAAACACAAAAACAACAATTTACTCACATACCAGAATATCAGTGAGATTTGTCAAGAAAAACTCTAAAAAGCCATTGAGTATATAGATTTGTGTGGTGTTATACAAAGGGAGTCCATGACTGTAAAAAATGTATGTAAGAGTGCAGTTGTCATAACAAAAAAACAAGCTTTTTTTCCTGGTGTAGCCTGCTTTGTCTCATTAAAGAACTGATTAAAAGATCCGTTTTTATCAACTACAAATGGGCTTTGACATTGAACGGAACAGTCCTTTCATATCTCTAATCTATAGCTTATAGCATTACATAGTTGAGCGACACAGGTCTAAACACAATGTCCTCACAACAATGAGCACAACACCATGGAAACCATGACACTTCCATGGCAACCCTGATGCAACGACAAAAGAGAGTTGTAGATTGGAGGGAGAGCAGTGGGGAGATATAGATGTTCCTGATGGCTGCTCACTGATACGTTTGACCTACACTCCGAGTGGTAACCGCAGGCTATCCAGTAACACAGCAGGAATTCACAGAGGCCGCGGCTGAAGCGGGGCCAGGATTACATAAGGGCCTCAAGGAGCGAGGTGTCCCAGCGGAGTCACAAACGAGGGGTTAGCAGCCTATCAATCCCCATCAGCCCCTACAACTGTTTATTACTCGGACATTCCCTCTGCCTTTTCTTTATGCAGGTAAATTCTACAAAGTCACATTATGAATCACAGAACTTCTCGTAAATATCTTTCATGAGGGTAGAAACATCTCAACATTTAGACCACTCAATTCTGAAATTCTGCCATTAATACTACCATACAGATTCTGCTACTTCTGTTTATACTACTGCTCATCAAAATATCTTTAAACAGTTGTTATTGAAGTTGGTCTTATAGAAAACAAGTGATTAAAATGTGTCACTGTTTAACGAGAAAACTGAAATAGAGGAAACAACAAAACAAAAATAAGTTTAAAAACTATAATATGTTTTGGCATGTCAAATACATTGAAAACAGACCATACATTGGATATTAAACCTTCAGTAGGGGGAATGTTCTTGGCATCATTGAGCAAAAATTCAATAATCACCTTTCAGCATATTGTAATTCAAGTGTTCTGAGAGAAAACTAGTCTTCTTCACCTCCTCGTGGCTCTGTTTTCAAGCTTTAAAAAATCTAAAATGATGGGAGACTTTGGCCAATCACAGGTCATTTCAGAGAAAGAATATTCCTATTACTCCTCAACTGATCTCAACATGGCAGCGGGGTCACAAACTTTCTCATTTTAAAGCTAAACAGTAACTACAAGATGTTTCTGAAAACTGAGAAGAGATACAGGCATTACAGTAACAGAATACTGAATCATAGTTGATCAGCGCTGCCTTATTTGACTGTTTGGTCGGAGTTGGCAGGCCCCAGATCAGCTCTGATTGGTTTTCCTGTGAAATCTTGCTGATGCCATTAGGAGCACTGGTAGACACAGAGGCACATGACATTTTTTTTTTTTTTTAAATGAAAAAAACTTTTTTGGTTCATGATTACACAGTTCTCTCCCCCATACTTTCTAGAAGATATCCTAAAATTGGCCAACATGAAAGTCTAAATGCTATCTCAAAACCCGCTCCATCTTGCTTCTCACTGAGATATGCAAAATACAGGGTTTAAAAATACTTTGAGCTATAGCGGTTATAATGAAGCAAATATAATTTAAAAAAGTTATTTTTATAAAACGGTCACTATATCCCAACAGTAGCGCATGAGACAGGCAATCTGAAAAAACTCTATGTTCCTGTGTGTCCTCCAGTGCTCCTAATGGCATCAGCAAGAGTTCACAGACTGGAGGAAAACAACCAGTCAGAGCTGATCTGGAGTCTGATGTCCAGCTGCCGTCTATGAGGGGGGCCACGAGTCAATCACTGGAGAACTCTGACCAAAGGAAATGTCAAGCACCACCCTCCAGCCAGAGCACAACCAGTAGTCTCTCTGAAATGACCTGTGATTGGTCAAAGTCACACACACACATCACAGGCTAAAATGTTTAAAGCCTGAAAACAAAACCAAGAGGAGGTGCAGAATCTAGTTTTCTAGTTTTCCCGAATTTCCCTCCGGGGATTAATAAAGGTTCATCTTATCTTATCTTATCTTTTCTCTCAGAACACTTGATTTTTTTGATGCCAAAGCTTTCTGCCGACTGAAGCTTTAAATCTGCTTTTAAAAGTTTTACCTTTATAATGTAAACTTCCTCTAAGAGAAGGAAATGAGCAGTGGCAGCTGACCCTGCTGACAGAAAAATACAAAGCCAGAAAGACTGACTCTTAAAGCAGAGCAGTGAATTAGAGTGGCCTGCTGCTAATAAAACAGTATACAATACCTTACCTGTGTTCCAAAGCCATACTACATAAACCCTCTTAACAGGTTTTGAGTCTGTAGTGGGTTCTCACCAGAGTGACAAAACTCAGTCAGTGTATACTAAAAACACTTTGAGTGGCAGTAGTCTGTAGTAGCACTCACAGGTGCAAGAAGCTGAATTCAATTGAAAATAGTGGTGAGACTGCTCCAAAATAACCCTCGGAGACCCACAAGAGACCCATTTTAAGGGGTTTTAAGTTATTTGAGAGCGCTGTGTGTCAGGTTGTTCTTGTCATAAATCAGAAATAAACAGAATCAAATAATAATAATTATAAATCTAGAAAAGCACTTGGAGAGTACCTCCGCCAAGCACCATAGTTTCCCCCCTGGCGGTTTCTTCTGGATCTATCTCCTCAAGTATTAAAGCTAGATCAAATTTGTTGACATACCTCAGATGCGGAATTGCTTGTTGTTAGAAATCTCTACCTCTAATATTAAATGCACAGTAGGCCAAAATGTAAGAGTACCCCCATTTTTTATATAAATTGCTATAAAATCCAGCATCTGGATCAGATCTGGATCAGCCTTTGGGATTTGATAGAAGTACACATTGTAAATCCCTGAGTCAAATTTCATGAGCCTTGGGCAACAATTACCAGAGATATTGAGAAACAATTTTTTGGGTCCCATTTACCCCAATGTTAAGGAAAATTTAAAAGTGATCCAGAATCCAGGATCCAGGAATCCAGGAAACCCCCAAAATTAAATCAGTTCTTCCTTTTCATATTTTCGACACACCCTGAAAATTTCATCAAAAATTGTCCATAAGTTTTTGAGTTATCTTGAACACAGACAAACAAACAAACAGACAAACAGATAAACGCCGGCAAAAACATAACCTCCTTGGCGGAGGTTATAAATTAAATAAAATGTAAGTGTTTAAAGGTTTAGAACATTATGATAGATGTATTATGATGACCATCCCCATGCTCTATTATGTCTCATAAGTTGTTGCAGCAAGTTGTGGGTTGATACCATTTGTTACACAGATTTGGTGCTAAATTTAACCATTTTATCACTAAAAAATGATTCAAATGATCAATAATCACTCTAAAATACCACATTAAGCCACCAAGACCTTGAGGAACATCATAGACAAAGCCATACTGTGATTTGGTATCAAAAAACTTCGCACATTTGAAGATTTCTGCAAGAATTGCATTTTTTGGCAACTGAATGGCAAGCACTTCTGTTAACTGCTCAGAAACCCCCTTATTGTCGATCTAGCTATAAAGCCATCCATCCTCTGAATGCTCTGGGTCTCTAGTTTGTGGCTATTAAGTTTCATGAGGTTGTGATTATCCTAGAGGTCACCACAGGTCATTTTATACAGTGAGGTCAAATTTCAAAAAATGGTCTCACTTCAATGAAATGGCTATTATGGGAACTAACATCATCACAACATAGTTGGACTCATTGGATCCACAAGAGACTCAGCTTACAGTGATACCCATGTTATGTAATTCAAGACTGTTTATGGATCTCACTATGCAGAAATATTCAAACACTTCATTTTAGAATAAGTGAAAATAACACATTTATATTATAATTCAAAAAACGTGTGATTATCACAAAGTGGGCATGTCTATAAAGGGGACACTTGTGAGTACCCATAGAACCCCTTTTCATTCACATATCTGGAGGTCAGAGGTCAAGGGACATCGCTACTGGTCTATTAAAGGCACACGTATTGCTATTATACAATACAATATTATTATATAGTGTGTTTACAAATAATATGGAATATGACAGCAGTTGTGGCTCCAGTTTTGCTGATTACCATGTTTTAAAATCAGTTGAAGCATAATAGAAGAAGAAGAAGAAGAAGATCTACCTTTATTAGTCCCACAATGGGGAAATTCAATTTACACTCTGTTAAACTCATACATGGTACATGCAGACCTGAAACACACATACATGCATTAATGGAGAGGTGTCAGAGTGAGGGGGCTGCTCCTGACAAGCGCCCCGAGCAGTTGGGGGTTTGGTGCCTTGCTCAGGGGCACCTCGGCAGTGCCCAAGAGGTAAACTGGCACCTCTCCAGCTACCAGTTGCACACTCAGTTTTTGGTCCATATCGGGACTTGAACCGGTGACCCTCCGGTTCCCAAGCCAACTCCCTACAGACTGAGCTACTGCCGCCCCCCAGCAAACGGAGGCCATTCTTAACTCATTACATTCATAAATTAATTCACATGGTTTGAAATGCACATTTCAGTGGTCTAACAACATATGTGCTAGTGTGGGGTCGATCAAAATAGAAAAGCACCAGCATGGGAAGGATCCTGCATGTCATATCCATGATAGAGGTTACTGAGCAGAAATATGAAGAATCAGAAAAGGCCAAGTCAGACACATAATTTGATGTATCAAGAAATTGTGTATAAAGAAATTCTAGTTCAAATGTTTTTGGGCTTTAGATGAAATGTATTAGACACAGAGTGACAGTGTGCTATTGTATCAAATAAACCCACAGAGAGACACACAGACCCTTTTCGAACTGTAGAACAGGCAGCGAGGAGCTTTCCAAATCAACTTGCTGATCCGACAGCAGCAGCTCTCCTGGTGGACCAGACACAAACCTATTTTGTGGAGTGAGGTGAAGCGGTCACAGTATGTGCTTTTCACTGCCACACCACACTAAAGAATCAATATTCCACCGGAGGGGAGATGTGTGCCGGTCCCTGATGTTTACTCACAGTGCAAAACTACAGCAAGCGAGGAGAGAGCGCAGGCCGTGGTCTGGAAAAAAATACAGAGGCAGGATAGGAAGTTCTAACGATTCCCTCGGAGAATAGAGAACAGACAAGACAAAATAACAGATGGAGGAATTAGAGGTGCACATATGTGAAGGAACATATGAACATATTAGGACACCAGGTCTGTTGAAATTGTTTTAATTGGACCTCATATTTCAGGAATTAGGGCTACTTAATTCTTTCTTTTCTTGTTTTTTTTCTTTACAAAAAATGAGTGCAATTACCTGAAGGGAATGTGTTCAATACTGAATGATATGGACTATTTAGTACATATGACCTTTAGATTAAAATTGTGTGACATCATGTCATTTTTAAAAAAAAAGTAATGATTCATGCAAAACATACACTTGTATAAGAATAATTCATTGTTTGCAGTAAACACAATTTTCTTTGTCTGTGCCCAAAGTGAAAAAATATATACAAACAGATGCACACAGAGAATTATATAGGGACACACCAATATACATATACAAACATACTGTAAAAATCTATAAGCCAAAGCGAGGTGATAACAGTTTTTTAATAATTAAAGAATTAATACATGTTTATATCTTCTCTATAAAATTACATGCTACTTAAAGGTCTATCAAAGTGCCAAGACATTGACATGCCTAACCACAATGAGGTGCAAATAATTATACACATTGAGGCTACAGTATACTTCTAATTGTTTACAACATTAACAGGATGATTTGGGGTATGGAAATAGGTCAAATTCCAAAAATAGCATGGCATATATGCACGATATTCAGGTAATTTAGATACAGCCTTATCTTGGAAATATTTGTATCTGTACCTACGACAGTTAGCCTATTAGAGGTCAAATAGAAATGTATATTTTAATATTCATTGAGAGGGCAATATTGGCAAATGCATCTGTGAACCAGTATACTTAGTCACTCAACACTGATTCACAGAAATTTGAATTAATTTTCTCATGTTATAGGAGAAGACTGGCATTCTTTTTTTTTAAGAAGTCATCAATAAATCTCTTGAAAAGACTAAAATCTGCAATGTGCACTCAATACCTTCTGTCTTCCTTGCCCTGCCTTTAGTGCTAACACTCAAGCCCACGGGTTCCTTCTGAATGTAAATCTTTAAAAATAGATAGTAGAACATAGATTCAATTTTTTTCAAAGGTAATTTCCTAAAACAGCTGGTCATTGTAGTTTTTTCCCCAAAAGTTCCCAGAGGAAATCATACATATGTTGGGGACTATTTTTAGCAGCAGGTTAATACATATCTTGTGCTTTCTGGGGGATAAAGATAATCAAGTTAAAGGTGTTGGTTTGGACAGCCAGCCTGGTTAGCTGTTTCCCCCTGCTTCAAGTCTGACTGCAGCTCCAAACTTAAATCTTCTCCAAAACATCTTTTGTTGTATTTGTTGAAAATCTCTTTACATCTTGATAGCAATCGATAAATCCAATGCTGTGACAAAAAAAAAAATAAATAAAAAGAATCTGGTATCTGTGGCTATCACAGAACTGTAATGAACCATCCAGTTGTTTCATTTAGCCTAATGTAGTGATTGCATGGGCCACCTACCTGTCTACCTACCTGTCTACCTACCTGTTTACCTGCCTGTCTAACTACCTACATTCCTACCTGCCTCTCTACCTACCTGTTTACCTACCTGTCTACATACCTACCAACCTATCTACCTACTCACCTACCTACCTTCCTGTCTACCTACCTACCTGTCCACCTACCTGTGTACCTACTTACCTACCTACTCACCTACCTACCTACCTACCTGTCTACCTACCTACCTACATATCTACCTGTGTACCTACCTACCTACCTACCTACATACCTACCTGTGTACCTACCTGTCTACCTACCTACCTCCCTACCTACCTAACTGTCTACCTACCTACCTACCTACCTACATACCTACCTGTGTACCTACCTGTCTACCTACCTACCTACCTACCTACCTACCTTAGGGGGCCTGAAGGGATGGATTGTCAGTATTGATGACTTGGAGGCTTTCTTTCCACATTTGTGACTTCTGGAGCTTGTGCTGCTAACTACTTTGACTGGAGAAAAGTTGGCTACACTGGGCTGAGTTTTTAGTTTTTAGCTAGTGTACCCTTCTTAGTTTCTCAACATTACCAACCGGAGCTTTAACACACATGAGATTGATGTCCATCTGACCACCTCATTTTTGGAAAACAAAGTGAATAAGTGTATTACCGTATGGCCTACAGTAGCACTGGCAGTTTTACAAAACTATGTGCTGCAGATAAAGATGATAGTCCTGAACCTGATACACAATCTGCCGGTTTGCACACATTAAATCAGCACAACACAGAAATGTGAAAGCCCATATTTTACACTTCAAAGAAAAATATAAAAAAAATAATAATAATGAATGATAAAGCAGCTTTGATCAGCTAACCATTTAATCTCTGCAGGTACAATAATCACATGGATGCTGAAGTGATTCAACTCATAAAAGTGATTATGCAGGATTGTCCTCATTAAATCTAATATGTAAATGCCGATGATGTGTGCATTATTGAAAACTATGTAACTACCTAACTAGGTGTTTCTCATCCACAAGGGGTCACTTCAGTGTTGTTGACCTGTGCCCATAAATCTGAAAGTTGCATGAAGTGCCTGGTTATAATTTTAGGAAGTACAGTCTATTTGCATTTCATTATTCCTCATTGATATGGTAGATTATTGTCTCAGAGGAGGCGGACTAAATGAAAGTGAGGCATGTGATAAATATAATTAGGACTCCAGCAGAAAACACCTTCATGGTAATTACTGTTAAAAATACAGTGACTGGGTATTTGAGCAGACTCTTCTTACCGTTTGTTCCTGGTAGAGGATTAGAAAAAAATTAGAACTGACTGATACAAGCTTTTCAAAGTTATTAACTAAACAAAGTGACTTTTGGTGATACTTTTTATGAGCTGTTTGCTCAACCTATTTAAAGTGGGATAAATCTCAGGAGTTAATTACAAGCGCTGATTTAGGAGAAAGCTCCTGAAGACAAAATGAACAAACGAATCTTTTTGCCAGATGACTATGAATGTTAACGGCAGGTGTTTTCGTGTAACTGTGGTCAAGAATTCCATTAACACCTTTTTGAAAATGCAAACTTACTGTCATACAAAGGTTCACATGATATCTAACTGAAAAGTGTTCCTCCTTTCTTGTTTGTTTTCCGACAATTCCGAAAGCAACATGTAACGATTACAACGCATACAGTCTTTTCAACAAAAACTTGCGTAGTCACAGGAAACAACCTCTTTAAGGTTTAGGCAACAAAACGACTTAGTTAGGCTTAGGGAACAATGGATTTGGTTAGGATTAAGCAACCCTAAAGGGTTCCAATTGTAATAGAAAGCATGGTAGTTGACTGAATGCACAGAGTTAGCAAACACTAATGGAACAGCGCTTTTCTATACTGGTCTAGTATATTAGCAAACCAGTATACCATTCTGTATTTAAACAATGTCCTTCAATTCACAGCAGGTGTGAGCAGCTACACAATGAACCCTTCCCTGCAGCTAACAGCCAGAGGTGGCACACCTGTACAGGACATAAGGAGCACACATTGTTTGAGGTTTGATCCAGAACAAAGCCATTTTTTTTTATTTTTATCAGCAACAGAAAAGAAGATATCCAGTCAGAAAATAAAAGATGACTCATAATTTATGAGCTCTAATATTTTCAAACAGAAGCCTTTGAGTAGAACTAAAACTAAATGTCAGAAAATTGGACTGTGTTCATGTTCTCAAAATGCTGCTGCTGTTTTTACTTGCAACTGCAACTCTTACAATGCATTCACACATAAATAAGAATTCAACAGCGATGTGTCCTCCCATAAACAGTGTCCCTGGATAAGCTTCAGACCTCACTGTGTGTTTTCATGTAACTACTTTTACCAAAGAAATAGTCCACCAGCAGGGGGGTATAGATTAGTTCAGCCCTGTTCTCATTCCCAGGGCATTAAATAGTGAGGCTTTGTCATGCCCCTTAGCATGTGTTACCAATACACAAGGTTCCTTTTAGCACCAATGTGAAACACACTATTAATTAATCCATTAATTATAATCTAAACCCATGCAGAGAATGGTAAATGCGCAGAGACTGAGTGCCAGGGCTGTGGTGACATGGTCTAAAGAGTGAAAAGTCGCCCACTGGGCAAACAGGAGGGGAGGTGAATGGGTCCAACAAACACAAAGCTTTCATCTAGGAGGCTGCTGTTCTTGTTCTGTGCATCACGTTACAATCAGCTGTTTGTTCGTGTTCACAACAATTATCTGCACTGTAAAAACATAGTAATTTTTAAGCCCAACCGTGTTGTTCTCTTTTAAACCGAACTATAGTGGTTTAATGGACGAAGTGGTGGTATGTGATGAGTTGGGACCATAGAACAAGATTCATAGATGCAGCACTGCCTCTGGTAAAGTAGGGGGCAGTATGCAACCTCAAATCAATGGTTCCAGTGTGCCATAAAATGGAAAAAAAAGAAGAAGTAGTGATGTTGAGGCTCTGTTTTGATGTGCACACTCAAAGACTCACAGACATTGAGGTGCATTCCTGCGAAGTGGGTGTCAAATGGTAGACCCTATTTTGAGCATTATTTGCGTCTATCTATCTTTCTTTCTATCATCTATCTATCTACCAAGGCTCACTGATGCATATGGTGAAGGCTGGCGAGTAGAAGAGCTACTGTAGCTCAAATTGCTGAAAAGAAGTTAATGCTGGTTGGTGTCAGAACACACAGTGCATCACAGTTTGTACCCATGGGTACCCATGCTGACCAGTGTAAAAAAGGGCCTACAATGAGCATGTGAACTGGACCACAAAGTAATGGAAGAAGGTGGCCTGGTCTGATGAATCACATTTTCTTTTACATAATGTGGATGGCTGGGTGCATGTGCATTGCTTACCTGGGGAAGATATGGCACCAGGATGCACAATGTGAAAAAGGTAAACCAGCAGAGGCAGTGTGCGCGCTGCAAAAATGGTTCAAGAATGGTTTAAGGAACACAAAGAGTTTGGGTTGTTGACTTGGCTTCCAGATTCTCCAGATCTCAGTCCAATCAAGCATGTGTGGGATGTGCTATATATACAGTATAGATTTAGATTTTTGTAAGATTAGATTGTTAGATTGTGAGCAAGACGTAACTTAATTTCCCCCCAGGGATCAATACAGTATTTCTGATTCTGATATTTATTTAATTCCTTGCCGGAGAGAAAGAAGTTCATCCCAAAGTGGCTGCTGTATTTATATTCTCCACCTTAAAGAAGGGAGTTTCATTCATTGATACTGTATATTGGGTGTTTGAAAAGACACACTACAATAACATTAACGATTTAAGATGATTCATAAAGAACACATGAAATCAGAGGCTATACTAAACACCTAGTTCATTCGTCAATCTTTTTTTTTTTTAAATTTTGTTTAATGATGCTGTTTTGACAACAACAAATGCTAAATTGTAAACTTGCCTACTGAGACATTAAGGTAATGCTAAATATGAAGGAAAATAGTTGCATACTTGTAGCCATGATGCAAAAAATGATTCAATAATTTACCGCTTCAAAATTCAGTTTTATGGCTGCCCAGTGGTTAGCATTCTCACCTCACAGCAAGAGGTTCGCAGGTTCGAATCCAGCTTGGGGCTTTTCTGTGTGGAGTTTGTGTTCTCCCTGTGTAAGCATTGGTTTTCTCCAGGTACTCTGGCTTCCTCCCACAGTATTAACATGTATTTTAATTGATAACTAAAATGTGTGAATATGAGCAGGAATGGTTGTCTGTCTCTATGTGCCCTGTGACGGACTGGCAATCTGTCCAGGGTGTACCCCGCCTTCCCCCAATTTCAGCCCAGCCCCCCTGCAACCAATAACAGGATAACGATAAAGAGATGGATGAACACTGGATGGATGGATGGATGGCCATTCAGTCTTATTCAGGGTGTTCCTTTTTATACCATTTTGAGCCCTAGCAGCCTCTCCCACTCAAGCACTTACAAGATGCTGTCATTTAAGTCTGTGATGGTTCAGGATTTAGGCTTAAATGCCTTTAGAGATCTGGGGTGACAGAAAAATGCAAAGTTGTCACCTGTCTATGGCTTTTATTATGAAAGATAAGAATGAGTGGCTCTCATATGTGCTGTCTCAGAAGTGATAAGGTTTGCTGGGCTGCACGGTGAGTGGAGTTTGCATGTTCTCCCTGTGTAAGCGTGGGTTTTCTCCGGGTACTCCGCCTTCCTCCCACAGTCCAAAGACATTAATTGATGACTCTAAATTGCCCGTAGGTGTGGATGTGAGCGTGAATGGTTGTCTGTCTCTCTGGGATTGGCTCCAGCCCCCCTGTGACCCCTAACGGGATAAGCGGTTGACTATGGATGGGTGGATAATGTTTACTGCCTTGGTTTGGACTATGAGTCATATGTGCATGTTTTAGCATTTCCTGAGTACATAGGTTAGAGTAACCTTCAGTTATTTTCACTTTACTCTGACCAGTGGCTCTGTGTTGCTGTCTCTGCTCTACTGCCTTGTAATAATATTACTTAATTTTCATAATATTACAACTTTTTTTCTACTTAGTGGTGAGGTTGCTGATTGAAAACCCTCCTGTGTGCCAAGCATGTACGCAAACAGCGGTGGCTGACGTGAAAACGTGAATGTGCCTCTCTAGAGCTGCTGTCAGAGTTAGACAGGTCATTTGGAGAATGGTAGAGTCAGTGTGTTGAGTATGCATGCATGTATGCATGTGAGAAGTGAGTCGTGAAGCAAGAGAGAGAGCAGCGAATGTGTGTGAAGAACCGATGATCAAGTGGAGCAGAAGACAGAGTTAGTTTAGCTCTGAGAATATCAGTAAATGTTCAGTGGAAGTTTCAGTTTGTGCAGAAATGAATGCTGCAGCTCCTCCAGACCAACAGATTTCCCGTGTCTGGTTTCCTGGTGGCTGAGTGCAGTGCGTTAACTCCGGCCCAAGCAATGTTTCTTATTTTCAGGTGACTATACACTAAAGAAAACATGCGTATTAATGTTATATTACATTTCTGCCAATAAATCCCAATTTGCACACACACTTGACATTACACACTGGTCTTTTAAATCGCAACTTGATTCTCTATATGTTATAATTTATTTCTTAAAATGTTACGCTGACAGACTAATGTCACTTCAGGAGGAGAGGATGACCAGTGTTGCATGACAGCATGGTGGAATTAACCAGCTAGTTAAGTAGCCAGCCGTCATTAGCACTGACCAGCAGGCTGGTGGCTACAGTGCTGTAAATTTCCCCACTGTGGGACTACTAAAGGAATGACTTATCTTATCTTATCTTAAGACAAATTGAGGGCGTATAAATCTTTGGATGCCTATAGTTAATTATCATTCAGTTAAGTCAGTCAGTTGTTGAGTTGTGTTTCAGAGATGGAGAGAAAGAAGCTGTGAGCCACTGACCAATATTGCAGCTTGCTAGATATCAGATGTATGCAATATATATTTTGGCACCCAACACCACAGCAAGGTGAAATTTTACGTGTGTAACTACAGCCCACTGCAAGTGTTAGCCTCCAGTCTTTCCTTTGTTTAGCCTCCAGCTAACATTGTGATGTAATAGGATAAGATAAAATTGTGGCATATGCTGGTATACTGTATATAAACAAAATAATAACTGTAATAATAATATTTTATTTCATAACACACTTGCACTAACATGCACTAAAAGCACAGAGAAGCTCTGATTCCAACAGACACAGAGGGGGAGAGACTTCCTCCTCTGCTCAGGTAGACATTACTCTAAATCTTTACATAGACAATAATTGTTACCTCCGCCAAGGAGGTTATGTTTTTGCTGGCGTTTATCTGTCTGTCTGTTTGTTTGTCTGTGTTCAAGATAACTCAAAAACTTATGGACAGATTTTGATGAGATTTTTCAGGGTGTGTCGAAAATGTGAAAAGGAAGAACTGATTTAGAATTGATTTAGAATTGATTTTGGGGGTGATCTGGAAGAAATCCTGGATTCTGGATCACTTTGAAATTTTCTTTTTTTGTCCAAAGCTCATGAAATTTGACTCAGGGATTTACAATGTGTACTTCTATCAAATCCCAAAGGCTGATCCAGATCTGATCCAGATGGTGGATTTTATAGCAATTTATATAAAACAAATGGGGGTACTCTTACATTTTGGCCTAATTTATTGTGACTTTTATGTTGTGTCTTGTATATATGTTCTATGTTTGCCACTGATATAAAATTCTTTTTAAAAAATGTAGGATTTTTATTTTGGAGTGAATTACAATATGGGGGGAAACTATGGTGCTTGGCGGAGGTCTGCGCTCTCCGAGTGCTTTTCTAGTTGATGATATATTAATGTTGATATCATAGACTAAGGTAGACATTACTCTTCTGTATTGTTACATATACAGAAGCAGTTGATAATGTATTAATATTGTGATATCATAAGTAGACTTAGTCAGACATTACTCCTCTATATCTTTAGATAGACAATAGTTTATGATGATTTGTGAGTAAAACAGGACCTGGAGTCTTTCAAAAGCTCAGTGCCATCTCAGGGATTTGAGAAAACATATAGTCAGTATGGAATATGGAGTAAAATGCGCCCACACACTCAGGAATTAGTAACCACATTTTCTACTGTTTCTATTGTATGCTTCTACCTCTTTTCCATCTTTCTCTCCTTTTCACCTTCTTCACTTTCAACTTTTTCCTCTCTCCCCTCACCTTTTCATCTTGCTCTCATTCCACTTTTTCTCCCTCCTCCTCCTCCTTGTGCCTTGAAGGCCCAGTTCAGCCTGTGGTCCTGTTCTTCCTCCAACTGTAATACATTAGGAGGATTAACATTCCTACAGTAAGCCGCTGCAGCGCAGACCCAACCTACCAAGCTTTTCTGTCCTCCTCCCCAGTCCCTCCAGCTTGTGCTGTCTTGCATGTAATTTCCCTTTTGCCTTAGAACTCCCACATCATCTTAATAATGGACACCAACATGCACGCCACACACACACACACACACACCGATTGTAGTTCTATTTGTGAGTCTCACAAACCAAGCAGACACACTGACTGGTTTTTATTTTTACATGTGGGAAACCAGAGAATTAATGTTTTGATTACAGGCAGGGTTGGTAAAGATTTTAGAAACATTTCATGTTACAAATAATAAATCAATAAATCAAATGCTCTGACAAAAAAAAGGAAAACAATCTGGTATCTGTGGCTATTGCAGGACTGTAATAAACCCGAAACTGATCTTTATATATTTATTGATGCAATAACTGTAGGACATACTGTAACTTGCAGCAACCAAAGTTAGCTGTAACACCTGAACAAGTGTAGCATGAATATCTGGGTCCCTTCACGTCATAAAACATTGATTCTGAAAATAATTGAATCAACAACCAAATAAATGCATCTGGTCAATGGCCAGTAAGTTCTGCTACCCCCTCCACTACAACGCCCCTACAATTGAACAGAATGCAGACAAGTCAAAATGGATTGCAAAAATGTCCTCCTCCACCTCAGCAACCTTGATCGAACTTACTGAAGTAGATGGCAAATGGACTTTTATATGGCATTAAATTGTATATATACAGTATACTGTATGGTGTTTTGTGTTCTTACAATCACTCAAAGCACTTTACACGTTCGTTCACTGATGGCAGAGGCTGCCATGCAGGATCTAATTTAAATACTCATTCATTCAAATACTCAATGGCTCACCCTTCAGGAGCAATTTGGGGTTAAGTGTCTTGCTCAAGGGCACTTCGGCAGCCGGGATCGAACCACTGACCTTGTCCTCCTTGTCCTTCCGTCTAAGCCACAGCCGCCCTGAAAAGAGACCATTCATTCCAGGATCACTATGGACTGTATATATCCAATTATATATTAAAACACTATTATCACAGTAATATCAGTATTGAATGATTTTGCAAACCCCCAGATTACATTCGCTAGCTAAATCTTTTTTGTGCAGAATTGACAACATGGTGAAAGCAGAAATGAAAGTAATAGGAAAGAAAGAACCTCTATCCTTCATACATTCTCTGTGAAAACCCTTGTCAGACATGCACACAGAAGCCTGAAGGACCCGTCATGCACTCTGTACTCTGAATATGAACTATTACTTTCAGGTAGACGTTCCAAAGCCAGCAAATGTAAAAGCAGCTGCTTCAAACTTTTGTTCTCTGGATGTCTATGACAAAGGTTATAGTATTGAACCCTAGTTCTATAACCACAGGTGGAGCCCTCTACTGGACTCTGTGGGTACAGTGGGTGGAGCTCAATGTATGTATGCATCAACCCAACCACACTGATCATGATCGGCTAGAGATTAGCCGCCGCAGCCCACCTACTTCTTTATAACTTAGCCCTCAGCATCTAAGAAGTAGTGGACCCTAGCCAACACAGGGAGTATGCCACTGAACTGGATAGAGCAATGGCCTAACCCAGCAGGGGTCAAAAGACAAACAGCAGACACCCTGCACACCACATTCCCTGGGTCATCAAGGAGCACAGGAACATTGTAAGTGTATCATGCCCAGAGGGGTCAGGTGCAAAGTGAGTGACAGATACCTGACCTTTTTCACCAGTCCTGTGTTGTTCCAGCAAGCATAGACCCTGAACAGGAGCCCAACATGTCCATATGAACCATATGAATGGACAGGGTGTCAACCACGCCGTCGCCAAAGAGTCTTTGACACTCACCCCACTGATCAAGGCCCTCACCACTGCAACGCCGCATGTAGCGTGTGCGTGGACCAAAGTTGGAAGATCTCTTCCTGTCTGCCTGTAGGCTTGAGAGATGTACTGACAAAGTCATCCCATCAGGTGTTTCTTGGATAGGGCTTAACTGGCCACACCAACCCTGAAGCACACAAACAACTGTTCAGTGCACCTGAACATCAACAACCACTGTCTGTGTTGGAGGAGCAAGAACACTGCCTGTAGCTCAAAGAGGTTGATGTGTCAGTCCACAGGCCACATGCCACCAAGGCAGGTCCATGGACACTGCAACGTAAGGGGGTACTCCTGCTTCCTGGCATCAATGCAAAGGCTGGTAAACCATCGGAGCAGGCATAACATGTGTAGGAGCCCCAGCAGCACCACTGTTTGGACATGGCAGTCAATGCCATGACTGTTACACTCCGCCATAGTTGCAAACTGCCTGCAGCAGAGCCGTCTTCCTGCGATCCGACAGAGCAGTCCGTAGCCCACACTTGTGGAGCACAATTCCCAGATACTCCTGCTGGCGTGGCAGGGGGCTGCTCCTCTCTGTTGATTGGGAACCCCTACTTGGTTAGGTGTACTGGGCCATGCAGAACATAGCTCTTTCTTTGGATTTGATAATGATGATGAGGTCTTTGTGATAAAAGACAACCATCATGTCTTGGATGTGCAGTGGCTGAGGTGCCCTGTCTACACATCCCCTGAAGGTGTGGGCCCAGGGCACAGCACAACAGCAGTCTGTTGCACTCATAGGCTATCTCCTGGAACGTGAAACCAATAATTTCCTGTTTCGGAGCCAACTTGAGCTGAAAGTATGTGTCCTTTAAGTCAAAGGTGGCAAACCAATTGCCCGGCTGCACTACTCCAATTCTCAGCGGTAATGAGACTTCCATGGACCACTGATCAATATACTGGACACTGATGAGATATTGTCATCATCATCATCATCTGCAGATGAAGCCGGTGCCTCAGTACGGATGATCGGAGAGCGGTGGAACGTTGGGAGCTAGGACTTTGATGACGTTATTCTCCAGCTATGGCCCCTTCTTATCATAGACTTCAAGCATCACATCAACATATCAAGTGATTTTACCGCTGCTGCCGTTGAATCTTGTGCAGCACTTGGCAGAGTGGGCAGGCTGGTGGCTGCTGAACACTGCTCTGTGGTCTGCACCAAGGCACTTTAACCAAGCATTGCAGGGATGTGTTCAAGCCAGTACATGAAGAGGTTCTAGAAGGTTCTAGAAGCATCCTGATTGCCTGGTGATGCATATACTTACATTTTAGTGGACAAATGCATGCTTTTGATTTGAGCAGAGTATTACCCACAATGACTGCATTATGATTTCTTACCTCATTTGTATAATGCCTTTATATTTACATATTTTATCTCATAAGGTATAGGTAATATTTCACATTTGTTTTTTACTGTCTTTGGTGTACCACTGTACTGCTTTGTTAGCTATGTATCATTTTACCCTGATTGCAGCTGTGTGCAGCACTATTGCAAAAAAAGTGTATGTTATCTTAGTGTGAAGTGCCTGCGTTTTTAAAAGTCTCACCTTCAACAGTACCTGTGCATGACAACTACAGTATGATTAACTACGGTGTGGTTAACTTTGGAAAACTTTAATTTCCTCTTCTTCTTTTGGACTTTCATTACTTTCAGCTACAGAAACCATTTAACTAAAAATATTCAGATATATATATTCAAATTGATCACTTTTGACAGTATTACAGTTTAGCTTATAGCTTTTCTGTGTTTCGGTGTATTTCAGCTCTTAGGTTCTCTGCCAGCTGTACATTCCAACATCAACTCAATTAATTTCAGCTATCAGCATTCACACACATTTTCAGCAGGAAATGCATTTTCTAGTTTTTGTATAGTGTCAAATCATCACAGAAGTTATCTTGAGAGCTTTTCCTATAGAGCCTGTCTAGAACATAATATAATTTAGAGACCCAACATGAGACACAAGCTTGTAGTTTTATGTGACAATGGCAAGAGTGAAACTTCCCTTTAACAGGTAGAAACCTTGGGCAGAATGAAAAAAAAAAATAGAATATTGCTAACTTTGTCCTGTAATTTTCGATTGCATCTTTAAAGTCTCGATTAGTTTATGACAGTTTACCTGTCTTTGTCATCTTCACCGAATGATATACATCCTAGAAATTAAATGTTTGCATACATCATAGCATATTCTGATTTATGTGATCTTAAATCCAAACAGTATGACAAAGAACAAAAAAGAAACTTTTAACAAGCATACACCAAGACTCCCACCAGCTGTAGCTGCAGCTCTTGTCTAAAACCTATCCCAGACACCTCTAATTGGCCAGTATTTATCCAGGAGCCCAGGAGAGCAGAGTGCACGCAGGGCTGTTTTCACATGGGATTAACCCAGGTCCAAATCCCAACACACTTCACAGAGAAAACTTCAACATTCTTACTGCATCATCTGGCAAAGATTGGCCCCGCTGGCCTGTTTACCCAATCTGACCTCTGTATTTCTGAACTGCTGGTCGTCTGCTAAACGTATTATTTTAAAAATAAATGTCACGATAGCACATCAACTTTGACAGCATGTAGTGACCTGTATTTTATATAGCATTACTGTAGCTTAATGTCCTCGAAAAGACAGACATGTTGCTCATTGCTATACTTCCTTTGCGTGCTTGAAATCAATTTAGATTGGTTATAGAAGGGGTCATGGGGAAAATATAGATTTGTCTTCACCTTTCCTACTGTGTACTGTCAAAAAAATAATTGTATAGCTCTTTAAAGGGGACATATTCTGTTCATTTCTAGGTTCATACTTGTATTTTGGCTTTCTACTAGAACATGCTCACATTCTTTAATGTTCAAGAAAACCCATTATGTTTATCATCCTGGCTGTCTGAATATCCCTGTATTCACCCCATCTTGAAAAAGTCTAGTGAGTTTTTCATGATATGTTCCCTTAATACATTTCTTTCAGTTAAGTCTCTCCTGACTGATCTATATATTTACTTTACAAAATAATCGTGATGTCATTATGTCACCTAAGAGGACTACGCTGCATATGGAATATATACATGGAATTTACAAGTTCAGACATGAACTTTTCAATGAAAGAATCTTCATCTTTGTTTGTATAAAGCATCCTGTGGTCAGTTTTCTATCAAAATTTGTGACGTTATCTCACGGAATGAAAATCTTCTTTTAATGTATAAAAAGACACTTAAAAATGCTCTGCTGACAAAAACACTTGATTTGGAAAGGAATGATCACTCTTAGAAATTATAAATCTTGCAGTTACTCTTGCTTCTTTGTATTATTTTATCAATTGAACTCATATAATTTATATCAGAAATGTTTTGAACTCTAATATCTCTCCCTGATACCATTCTATAGCTCTTTGTTCTATTGCCCCTTTTTTGAGATCTGTTTTTTTTATCCTCTTCTGAGATGTTTGTTTTTTCTAATAGATCTGGGAATCTCTGATTTATGATGGCTTAAGTCTGATCCATTTCATAGCCCCATTTAGTATTGTGATGTATATGCACAATATTATTATTAGGTGCTTTGTGATCTCATATGTGTTTTCTGTTTTCTATATTCGTTGTGTTCCGCCCCTCTTTGTATTTTGAAAAAAGGTGGAGTTTCTACCACCACCAGGGTGTGCATAGGTGCTCAGCTTACTACCACTAATGAGAATGGGAGTGGTTATTTCTACCAGCCTGTCCTTTGTTGAGTAATGTATGCTCTGATGAAGGTCTGACAGAAGGAAAGCTTAGTATTAAAGAATCTAGTGAAATACTGCGTGGATCTAAGTGTGAGGAAATCTTTTCTATTATCTTTTGGACTCATTTATGTTTCCAGCACCTTAGCTAAGATTTAGACAGGTGGAGTGGTTATTCATCCGGCACCTCTAATATCTAAAATGGCAATTTTTGTCATGGTGATATTTTTTTCCTATTGTATGTCCTTTGGGTGTGGTTTTTATAAAAGCCATGACAGATTTATACCACACCCTCACATATATTTAATATTCCTTTTCATGTGAATAGTTTTTACTTTTTATATGTGAGAAATAAATTAACAGAAACAGAAACAATCTGTTGCCCCAAAAATGGAAATTTAAGTTCCAACAATTAACAGGAAATGTACATGGAAAATCAAGGTTTTATACTTGGAAGATTCATGTATAGACAGACTAGTGGGGACTAGTCAGACTGTAGCGTTCGAACTTGAAGCCACTTGGATAAGGGGCGAAACGTCTTCAGAGACAAATCTAGAGATAAGAGACAAGTCCAATTGCCTTCGATTCAATTGCTGTCAGAACATGTATAGACATGCAATATGAAAGTCTCCATCAAATCTGTAATATGAAGTTGCTATGGAACTTTAGTCTATACCAGCTACAAATCATCATCAGTGCAAGATACATACTGATCGGCGCTCCGACAAAAATCCTTTTTAACATGGTTTGAAAATTAAAAAAAAAAAAAGCTGAGTGTAATACTTTACAGTAATGTACAAAAAAATATGCTTTGCACATTTGTTGAAATTAGCAAGCCATGTGAGGAATGATGATTCTGATATATGATTAATCAGGCACTGTTAAAAACACAATACGATATTATATTCTGCTTAGGTAGTCATCATGAATCAAGACAAATTAAACAAGATATTGGTAGCAGGGATCCACTGAAACTGAGGTTTCATCTATGGTTCCTTGAAAACTCGGGTACATTTACTTGCTCTTTAATGCCATCTATTGGACATATACAAAATGGCCAAAAACCAAATGGAAAAAATGAATTTCCCTTACAGGTTCCCTTACTTTACTTAAGTCCCCTATTTAGCATTCATAAGCAGTATGAAAAATATGTCATAGATGGTTTATACACAGTACAATGTAGCTGTAAACAGCTATAAGTGTTCTATGACTTCCTCTGTGAACACCCATAAGTGGAGGCAAACAGATAATGAATGACAATATAGTTTAACAACAACTATAACAATATATAATATGTCTTCATGAGAGAAGTGATGTTGACAAATATTTTGTGTTAACAAACACTAAAAATGCACTTATGTACTTAAAAATGCACTTAATTACAACTGTGTTACAGCGTGTTATGAACCATTTCATAAATGTTCATATGCTGCTTGTAAATGCTAAATCGAGGCACTGTTACCAAATCCAGTTGTTTATTGGATCCAGTGGGGACAGTCAGAGACCCAGACCCCATCATCATTACAAACCCATGCTGTGTGGACAAACGCTGATCAAATAGACAGATAGATATTCAAAACTCTTATATTCAAAAATGTGGCATCAAGAGTACTCCACTTACAGTGTTGCAGATACATTATATACAGCATTAATGGGTCATGAATACTTAACTTTAACTGGCTGTACTGTTTTTGCATATCATAGCATTTTTACTACAAAATCCTGTGTTGTGCTTTCATTAATGGTGAAATCATACCACAGTTTTCTGAGAGGGTTTTCCTGCAGAGTTCCTGAGAGGCAGACAGTAGGTTTTCTTCTTTTCTTGGTGATGAAAATGGAGAGTTGCTGGTAAACTTGACTGTGTTGAACACGACTGAAGGTTATTTACCAGCTGCTGATATAGAATAAACCTGTGATTATAATGACTGAACATATCTACACAGGAAAAATGTGTTTTTTCCACATCTAGTGTTCATCTTTTCAGATTCTAAACTACAGATGAAGGCATGTACTATTAAGAGACCTGTTCTTGACCTCTTACATGTCTGTTTATCTGTCACCTGTGTGTTTCCCACTGTCACGTGGGCAAAAAAAAAAAAACAGCATCTGGCTGGAATATTTAAAGTAGTGCTGCAGTGCTAGTGTTGGCGCATTATCTTCTTGTCTGGCCTCAAGGTAAGTACACAGCACGATCCTGTTCATTTCTTTGCATCATTTCTCTACAGACAAAAATGCTCATGGAACTTTACGTCCACAGATGTCAAAAATGTGGCCTCTGCTCTGTGTCCTCATTGGCACGACATATGGTAAGTTGATTTTCATCTATGGATTAAGTTTTACTGATATGACAAACTAAGTGAGCAATAGAGATGGTAAACGGTGGAATGTTCTTTTTCAATTGGATTTCAAGTTGCTCATAATTTCCTGCATTTCAGACCTCTTAACATATAGGTTTCCTCTCTGTTTCTCCATAAAGTGGGGGTAAGCAGGATATTTTTGGCATCATTGGGCAAAAATTCCCTAATAACCTTTCAGCATATTGTAATTCAAGTGTTCTGTGAAAAAACTAGACTTCTGCACCTCCTCATGGCTGTTTTTCAGGCTTTAACAAAGCTAGCCTGTGACGGGAGACTTTGGCTAATCACAGATCATTTCAGAGAGAACGAGCGTTCCTATTTGTTGTGCTCCGACTGGTGGGCGGTACTTGGTATTTCCTCAGTAGATCTCAACATGGCTGCCGGGTCACAAACTTTCTCATTTTACAGCTAAATAGCAATTACAAGATGTTTCTAAGGAGAGAAATTGGCATTAGTAACAGAATATTGAGTTATATTTGATCACCACTGTTTACTTTGAATGTTTGATCATAGTTTGTGAGCGATTGGCTGTTGGCTCTCAGAGATGGCAGCCAATCGACTGGTTGTTTTCCTCCAGTCTTTGAAATCTTGCAGATCCCATTAGGAGCACCGGAGGACACAGAGGACATCATTTTTTTTCAGATTACCTCTCATGCACTACTGTCAGGATATAGTGACCATTATATAAAACTAACTTTTTTTTTCTCATATTTGCTCCATTTGTACCCGCTG
This sequence comes from Pterois miles, assembly GCA_947000775.1. Taxonomy (NCBI): domain Eukaryota; kingdom Metazoa; phylum Chordata; class Actinopteri; order Perciformes; family Scorpaenidae; genus Pterois; species Pterois miles. Next base: position 1,502,391 of record CAMQGK010000256.1, read on the forward strand.
CTGCTTTAAAGGTCACACATGCACACATATACTGTATATATATGATTTAATGGTCATGACTGCTTTTCTCATCCCGTCTGTCTGAATATCCCTGTATTCACCTTCTGTCTGAAACGCTCCGTTTTAGCACCTGTCTCTTTAACACTCCCTCCTGAAAAAGCCCAGTCTGCTCTGATTGGCTTGCGAGAAAAATACGGTGCACCTTTACGAAGGTAGTTCTCAAGCTGTGGGTTGTCTTTTCTAATGAGCCTCCATGTGACATAGGAGAGACAGCCCACAAAAACTGACTGGGTTGTCTTATTTCACAGTTTGTGGGTTGGTAGGCACTCCAGATATATGGACGAGAAGAAGCTCTGAAAGAGTTTTTCATGATATATCCCCCTTATTATTAGTTTTAGTTTGACGTGTAGGGCCACTGATCAATCTGCTGCAGTAATAGTGTGTCTGACAGTATCACAAACTGTATATCAGCTTGTTCCAGCTCTTCATTGAAGCTATATGACATTTACAGAGTGAAATAGTCCCACTCAGGTGTCCATGTCCTTTATGGATGCACAATTCAATCAAATGTAAATGCTCTAAATGTCGTATGCATTATTTTTATTGGCAGGGTTAACAGGGTTGACGCTCAGACACGAGCACAAGCCATTTTGATACTGAGATAATGACATCCAACTTCCCATTTCATTTCATACCAAAAGGTCCGACTATAGCACATTTCCAGCCAAGAGAGCTTAAAAACTATCAAAACTGTTAACAAAACTGCATGAGTGTCATTGTGAAATTTCCTATATGTGGGAGATTTAAGGGTTTATCTTAGTAGTGTGTTCTCCATGTCCACAGCTGCCGAGGTCTGTTTTAATGAGCTGGGCTGTTTTGTTGACCTGCCTCCCTGGGGGGGCACTGCTGAGAGACCACTCCCCACCCTGCCCTGGAACCCTGAGGACATCGGCACCCGCTTCCTCCTCTACACCCAGAAGAACGGCTACTACCAGGCAAGAGAAGCTTTCATTTTCTTTTGCTTGGTTACATCTAACCAGGAGCTGTTGTGTCTCATGAAAACCACTGTGTATCCACTGTTGGGATACAACTGAATAAATTAAAACTCCATCTTAAAACAAAACTCATATGCCCAAATGTACACTGAAAGTTACTGGTCGCTGGAATTTCACCTACTGGACCCAAAGAGATCATCTTCTGAAGCAATGTCCACGTATGTGATAAAGGTCAAACTCTATGCTCCTCCTTCTGTGCAAAAATACATTCTAAAGTTCAGATGGAGTCTTTAATTACTTTAAGAAGGAATCTCTTTGCTACTAAGATAAGATAAGATAAGATAAGATATTCCTTTATTAGTCTCACAGTGGAGAAATTCACAATTACATTCACATTTACATTCACACAATTAAATCCACTATTACAGACATAAAGAGCAATTACATTTACATAGCAATAATGCTTAGTTTTAATTAGGGGTGTAAGAAAATATCAATTATTTTGTGATTCTGTATTGATTCTAAGAAACACTGTATGAATTTCTTATTAATGGTGTACATGCAAAGATTAACTCAGTCAACATTTTATTTAATTTGCAAATGTATCCCCCTCAGTATATGTGCTCTCTCATAGTGCTGTAATTTTGATTAGAAAGTACCGAATAAATTAAATAAATTAAAAATAATGATAATAATTATTAGTAAATCCGAATTCATTTCAGAAGGAAAACAGATTTATATTTATTAGGAATCTGAGCAAAAGTAATTTACATTCACTAAATATCTGGGGGAAATGATTAGTATTTACAAAATATCTGGGTAAAACTGATACAAGCTTACTAAATATCTTGATAATTGGATTTAGATTCATGTAAGAAAATAAATTATCTTAAATGTATCGCAGGACTTTAAATCTCTTCAATAATATTGAATGTCACTTTGTTGCCATAATTTTACTATGTTTAACCTACTCAGTATCATACATTCTTGGTGCCACAGTTTACTCGAGTTGGGTAAAAAGGTCAGCATGCATAAAAAGCACAGCAGGTAAATATTTATTTCAGCATATTTGTCTAAACATGTTTATCCAACATTTTTCAAGTTCAAAATGCCCAAATAAAACAGTAAAGTATGTTGTTGGATGTTACAAAAACTGTGATAAATGCAAATGTAAAAGTAAACTTTTTTGTGGTGTGTTCTTTGTACATGACAAAAATCGCAACATATTGCCTTGCTTACAGTATCGCAATATATTGAATTGTAAACCCTGTATCATGAAATTTATCATTGTATCGCCACATTCTTGTCAATACACAGCCTCAGTTTTAATGTACATATGAGGATGTGAGTGTGGTATTGAGACAGACTTTTTAAAAAATGTAAACCTATCCTTTAAGCTTTCAGTGTGCTCATTGAGTTTCTATTGAAATTGTCAGGAGATCAAGCCTGACACAACCATCCATGTATCAAATTACAATGGGAGGAGGAAGACTCGACTTATCATTCCTGGTTATTTGAAAGAAGGAGATGAGGACTGGCCACAGAAGATGTGCAAGGTAAGAAGGAACACTTTAAAGGAACACTAGATGTGAAGAACAAATGGCAGTTTGAATAAGAGGCTTCATAAAAAAAACAAAAAACAAACTGTGGGTATGTTAGGCTGGCCTTCAGGAGCATATCACAGAGACCCAGGCCAAAAATTGGGATGAGGTGTATGCCTCTATTACCCTTTGTCTCTCTAATTAGTTTCTAATTATCTGATGTTGCACGAATTTGCTTATTTTTTTTTTCTAGACCAACCCTCTGTTTCTGCTCTGCTAAACCAACATGTTGCAGCTGTTAATTCCAGCTTGTTCTAGGCTTCATTATTGTGATGTTGACACTGAAACAGGAACCTGTTCTTGTTTAAATCTGCACACATTTCGATGCTCAGCTTCCTGTTTCTTTCACCAGTGACTAGTGATTTCTTCTGATTCTGCTGGTGCTGAAAGGGATCGATGTCACTTTCACTCGCCAGTCTGGTTGAACCATTGGACAGCGTTTTATTACCTCCGCCAAGGAGGCTATGTTTTTGCCGGCGTTTATCTGTTTGTCTGTTTGTTTGTTTGTTTGTCTGTGCTCAAGATAACTCAAATACTTATGGACGGATTTTGATGAAATTTTCAGGGTGTGTCAAAAATGTGAAAAGGAAGAACTGATTTAATTTTGGGGGTGATCTGGAGGAAATCTTGGATTCTGGATCACAAATTTTCGTTAACATTGGGGTCAATGGGACCCAAAATATTGTTTTTCAATATCTCTGGTAACTGTTGCCCAAAGCTCATAAAATTTGACTCAGGGATTTACAATGTGTACTTCTATCAAATCCCAAAGGCTGATCCAGATGGCGGATTTTATAGCAATTTATATAAAAAATGGGGGTACTCTTACATTTTGGCCTACTGTGCATTTAATATTAAAGGTAGAGATTTCTAACAAGCGGCATTGTGTAGCTGAGACAATTCGCATCTGAAGTATGTCAACGAATTCGATTTAGCTTTAATACTTGAGGAGATAGATCCAGAAGAAACTGCCTGGGGGGAAACTATGGTGCTTGGCGGAGGTCTGCGCTCTCCGAGTGCTTTTCTAGTTCTCCATGCGCTAAACTAAATAACATACATTATTAAAGAGAACTTTCTGCAAGCTAAAAGCACAAAAGAGCATTGAGAAGTATATAGTCCTCTCGCACGTCTGCCTGGACACTATCCAGCTTTGTGGCAGGAGACCCCAAACTTTACAAGTATAGTATGTCTATAAATATGAGAACCATACAACTCTATTTTTATACAGTTTTTTGAATACAGTATAAATGTGTTATTTCCGCCTTTACTAAAACAGTATAATTGAATATTTCTGCATACTGGGGTCCCTGAACAGTTTTGAATTACATAAATTGGGTATTACTTTAAAGCTGAGACTCTTATCGATCCAATGAAACTTGAAGATGGATGGCTTTCCTATGTAGACTGCCAATAAGGGGGTTCACCATCCTACTGCCAAAATATGCAATTCTTGCAGAAATCTCCAAATTTTAAAGTTTTTTGATCCAGAATCACAACATGGCTTTTTCTGTGGTGTTCCTCGAGGTCTTGGTGTCTTAACATGGTTTTATGGAAGGATTATTGACCATTTGTATCAATTCTCAAGTGGTAAAAATAGGGTAAATTTATCAACAAATCTGTGTAACAATTGGTATCTACCCAAAAAATTGTAGATTGAGAATCATTCCTTCATAACATTTTAAGCCCTTATACACTTTCGCAATTAATTAATTAATTAGTGTTTATTCATGATTTATTACTAGAACTGCTACATCCACTGCTACTTGTTGCTGTTTTAGGTTCTGCTGAAGCGGGAGAATGTGAACTGCATTGCTGTGGAGTGGAAGAGAGGTGTGAAGACTCAGTACGCCCAGGCTGCCAATAACGCCAGGGTGGTGGCTGCCCAGGTGGCGTCCATGATCACATTCCTCATGGTAAATACAGCAATACATGGCTGTACATACTGTAGCTATGCCTATACTATGACTATTCCTTCTCAAAGGAACATTGACACAAGTACTGGTGGGATTAGGCAAGTAGTTTCCCCCTGTTTCCAGTCTGTCCTAAGTTAGACTAAAAACATCCTGGACCTATCTCTGTAGTGGACACAGTAAGATAAACCTGCCTATATTCTATCTGACTCCAAGTAAGGCAGCATACAAACATATTCCCTTAACTCAAAAGAAGCACAGGATGTATACCGCATACATCCTCATACACAGAATGTTTGTGTGTGACAGTTTGTCATATTACTGCCTCCAAACAGCTGCAGCTCAGTGAAATCTCAAAAGCCAAAATATAAACTTTAAAGGTGAGAGGATATTCTCATGTACACAACATGGTTGGAGGACATTCTGCATATTGTATGTATGATAGTGTGGTAGATACAGGATCTGTGAATTTAACATGCATGTTGCATGACCCAGGGCAACTACAAGCAAAATGCTGATAAGTTCCATATTATCGGACACAGCCTTGGAGCTCACGCTGCCGGAGATGCCGGCAGCAGGGTCGCTGGCCTCGCACGCGTCACAGGTAAACCTGCTTTTATTAATGTCTGTTAGCTGAAGTCACTCTGTGTAGAAACAAGAGACCGCTGTTTTGCATTCTTTTGGACTGTGCTTCGCAGTATATGCAGCCCCCAAGGCGTCAGATACCTACGCTTTGTTATGACTGCCATTGCCATGTGACAACGCCGCACAGTAGCACCAGTATGAGATGCGCCAGGCGTTCCATTAACTATAATATAAACCCATCCGTGGAGCAGTAAATTCTCAGAGAACGTACGCCGAGAGTAACTGTGGTGACGTAGTTTAAAGGATGACAGAGACGCAGGGCAGGCGGGAGGGGAGATGGATTAGTCCAACAACCGCTGTTAATGTCCTGTGTGTTCATTTTCACTTTCACTTTACAATCAGCTGATTGTTTGTAACATAGGTATACTGTATAGACATAGACGCTGCATTGACTCCTGGATCATACGTCAGCGTGGGGACCATATTGGACCGGGCAAGACTGGCCCGTAAACACACACGAACAGGGGAGCTGCTGGATAAAAATCACTATAATGTCTACATTTCTCAGCCAATTTCAACATTTTTTTTTATATTCAAACGTTTATGATCTACAAGGAGTAATGTTAAGTTAATCTTACGATTTTTTTTCTTTTCCCAAAGATATTGGTGAAAAACTGTTAAATACGTTTATGGTACTGCTTCCATTTCATGGAACATCAGCCTGTCCTTTGACATGAATTAATTATTATAAACTAATATTTTCATATCACATTTTCATTGAAGCATTTTTCACATTATCAACTCTTCAAGTTAACGTTGCATCTTTACAAAACATTTGCTTCCGTAGCGTCAGAAAAGAGCTAGCTACCGTTCTTTATTGTCAGCTAATCGATACACGTTAATTAGCACGTTAGCTTACTGATGTTCATATCTGACATGATAACATGTCTAAAACAATACATATTAAAAACAATATGTGTCTCATATTGCAAACAATAAAGCGGATGACATGTCTCAGTTAACAAGCTATTAGATAATTTTGTTTTTCATCATTTTTATTTCAATAAATTCAGATCATAACTAATATTTATTGTTTCAATTATATATTTATGTACTACTATTTGCCTGTTATACTGAGTTCTCTTATTAATAAGTGCATACTAGTAATTGCAGCGTAGTAGCGTTAGTGGTAGCCTACAGCTTTAAAGCATGATCACTAAAACGGAGGAAGACATTTCATTGTACATTATATTATATTATGATATATTATGTAGGGACCTCTGTACAAGTTTTAATCTTAAACAAGGAAAATAAACCAAACATGAGTTTTAATAAATCCTTATGATTAATTAATTATTTTCTGTCATGTCAGTTATTCAGTTCATATCAGTGCACAGTGTCTCCTGAGTGTCTAGCAGTGATTATGGATCAACTTTTCAGATTCTAAGTAAGTGGAGAGAGAATTTTATTTTTCTACTCCACATAGAATATAAACCCTTTAATATCATAACGACTCATTGAATTTGGTGGAGAAATGTAGACATTATAGTGCTTTTTATCCAAGAAAAATGGCAGCTCCCCTGTTCAGTTGTATAGGGTTACCGCCAGTTTTGTGGTTTAAAGTTTTGGGTTTTAAAAACAGTGTATTATTTTATTTTATTTTATTTTATTTTATTTTATTTTATTTTTTAGCTGTATTTATTTGAGCTAATGCCTTATTATATGAACTTTAATTTGCTGATCTCCCAACATACTGGTAAAATCTATAGTAAAAAAATAAACATTTACTCACTCTGCCAATATTTTGATACATATTGTCAGTGTGACCCTGCCGGATCATTGCTGACACTTAAAAGAGATCAATCTGTAATATCAGAAGGTTGTGTCAAGTAATCCCAAAAAAGTAGTGTTTAAAAAAACTTTATTTATATAGAATTTTATACTACATAGCCAACAAGATCCTTTATAATAACCCCAGGGACACAATGAATGGGCTGAAAGCAACACATAAACTGCACTAGCTTGTCACTTTAGCTTCTGGTTAGAAGACAGATTGAACTTAGGGCCTGAGCACCAACCTGTTGTCAGGCCAGTGGCCCACCCTATTGAAATTATTATGTTTATTATTATTTCATGCAATGATTTGCATTTTTTGAAGGGCTTTTTGAAGGGCTTATGGCGCTCAAAAACTCACCGAACTTAGCACGTGTATCAAGGGTGTGAGGTTATCCCCGTCTCTTGCGCTTAAGCCCTGCTCTCTTTCATAACTCATGAAATGTTGATCATAGACTTTGAGGCATTGTTACAGTCAGTAGTAGAGAGTTCCTGTTTCATTGCTGTCAGTTTCCCCACCCCTAACCTTTAGCCCCACCCCTTTCAAAACCCAGGAACTGTTTGTCTTGACACTTTTGGGCATGGATGTATTAAGAGAACTGGATACAGCATTGGAGGCGAGGCCCCGTTCATTCCTATGAAAGTTGCTCAGCGCCAAAATTGCTCGACTTCTGTCTGGAAAGGTACCCACATCTTCTGCATTCGTTGGGCTCATCGGGCATGCACAACAGTATCCGTTTGGTCACAGGGCTCGGTCACAGGGTCACAGCCGTCACAGCCCTCATACTGTCGTCACGGCTTGCTAACTCCGCCTCCCAGTCCTTGCTCCAGCCTCAGCCTGTGTCTCATTCACATGAACAGAGGAAGGGAAATAACTCTGGACTCAGCTATTAGTGCGTTTGACAACTTTTGGGACCAAAAAGGGCTATTAAAGTGTTTGTTTGTGGGAGACATCATTGCACTCAGCAGAGTTCCTGTGTAATTGTGCCAGCACCATGCAAGAGTACCGGTTCTTCTCAAGTTTTGTAGTGGCCAAATGGTGGAATTACAGCTACCGTGTCCGTCACATGATGCCAGTGGGCCCAAAAAGACTTTTTCCCATAGACTTACATTGGAGAAGATCTTCTGTAACTCAGCAGATAATCTATTTTGAGGTGAATCAACTACCCAGTATGAACACTTGAATAGTCCTTATTGAAATTGTTAAGTCCTAAGCAAGGGTGGAGCAAGGGCTGGTATGCAGAGTTAGCAAGCTGTGACCCCGTGACCAAGCCATGTGACTGAGCGGATGTTACTGCACCTGCTCCATGGGCCAAATGGATGCGGAAAATCACGGGAAGATCCGGGTATTTTTACACTCAGAAGTTGAGCCATTTTGGCATCATGCATTTTTTTTATATGAATGAATGTGGAGCCGCCTCCAACATTGTATCCAATTCTCTTCATACATCCATGGCCTGGCCACGTCCACCACCATTTTCATCTTGGACCAAGGGGTCTGCTTCTTTGTTGTGGCTCATCATGTGATTTAGGTTGCTGAAACAGCTGAATTTATACAATTCTGTCTGTCCTTGTACGTTTGATTATTTGATAATCACAATGTTTTTAGAAATGCCAGTAATAGGATGAGACAGAATCTCTCTGTGATTTAATACCTTTCCTTCTCTGCTCAGGACTCGACCCATCTGAGCCTTACTTCCAGGACACTAATGCTTCTGTACGCCTGGACTCCAGTGATGCCACCTTTGTGGATGTCATTCACACAGATGGGCATCCTTTCAACTCCAAACTTGGTACGTCACTGATCACAGTGAATAAGATCAGAGTGGGCAGAATGTCTTTACATCTAAAACTCTTGTCCAAATTAGTAGTATACTATATGTTGTAGTGGTTTTACAATGCTTACAGAACAAAATACAAAAACAATATTCAGTGCTCCTCAAAAAAAATTTCGTCGGTCTCAATGTGCCATATGTATGCTGTTTTTTTTAAGTTGTAGAGTTGAAAATAAAGGAACTGAGGGTTTATCATCTTCATCAAATGTAGATCAAGTTTGAAAAAAAAGAAATCTTTTGGACAAAAAGTAATTTGTGTTTCCATCCCTCAGGTCTGGGGATGTCGCAGCCTGTGGGCCACATTGACTTCTACCCCAATGGAGGAGAACTGATGCCCGGCTGTTCTGCCAACAAAGGCCGTCCCTCTGACCTGGATGCCATCTGGCAAGGTGAGTTGGATCAACACATTTTAAGAGACAAAATAGAAACACAAAGATCATTTTAGAACATTTTTTTTTCTGCCACACAAACAAGGACTGCAGTCCTTCGCACCCAGTTGGCTATTTGGCTTTTGTCCCATTGTTGTCTAATTGTTAGCGCTGGTTCAATAAAACCTGCATATGCTACTGTCAAACAGACAGACAAATATTTTATCATTTGTCATGTCCACGTCGTCTAGATCTGAACTGTAACTAAGAGCAGCTTTTTGAAGAACTGAAGAGTTTTGAAATGAAATGATCACATGAATGGGTGTAATTGATGACTTTACTCAGCTGATCAAACTTCATTTCTAAAGCATATTAGCAGACTTCCTTACACACATGGTTTTATACTTTGAGGAAAACACATGAGATGGAACCTTGCTGTCTTTAATACATTTTAAGTTAAGTCATGTTTATGTTTTGCATAATAAGAAAAACATTACTAATCACGGTGGCAGTTAATATTGAATTCAGTCCAGATCACTGACTGCTGCCTAATGTACTGTACTGTCATAGAAATTCCCTCCCTGCAAACAATTTTCAAAACAAAGAATTTATTCTGCGATTCAAATTGAAAAAAATTAAATGAACATCAGATATAACTATAACATACAGTATGTATACATAACTAAACAGCTGTTGAATCCACTGGACATCTTCAACATCTATCAACAGTGCCCCTGGCACAAAGTGTGAGGAAACCTATTGTTTTTGTAAAGATTATTATTATTCAGCTGCAGAATCACATTTTTGAGGAGCTTGGGATGCATGAAAATTCACAAAAATTGGCAAAAATTAGAAGTGGAGCTCTTAGTTCTACAGTGTTGGGCTCAGCTGTGGCCCCAAACACAAGCCAAGGTTGCAAAAAAAGGTTCCCTTGATGTTTATGAAATTTAGTGTTTCTGTTATTCAGCACTGATATACTATATATACATATAATGCAATACAATTACAGTTTAGCACCAGAAACTACATCCTCAAAAAATGATAAACAGTTTAAAAAACTGAGGATTAGAACCTTCCTGAAAGAAGGATTTATTACAGGTTTTTATTGCAGTCTAATAGTGTTGTATTATGACCTTTGATATACTATTTTGATATGCTTGACACACTATACTTACAGTTTTCTTCCAGAGTTCTCAGGTCTACAGGCTTCATCACAGGCACAATTCCTATACATAACTAATGACTCATACATCCTATTTTCTCAACCATGCAACTTACAATGCAGAGCCCCCCTGTGGAACATTGGAGTTGTCCCAATGGAAAAACCGTAAAGAAACTCCAGGCAGAGTTATTCCTGCTGGACCTATCTGAGCAAATATTTTCTAATATGGATGACGATGGCTTTCCTTTGACATGTGCCGCTGAGTGGCAAGGCTCAAGTAGCAGCATTGGTGCCATGCCTGGGTCTGGGGGTGGGGGGGTGTTGGCACAGCTGAATCTACTACTTTTGATCCTATAGATAAGAGAGGGAGAGTGGTAGCCAGGGCTGCATAGCTGGAGGTCTTAGATCACCTGCGTTGTACTGGAAGAGAAAACAACAGAAGCTGTGACCTCTTTCCATAAGTCTCTCCCTGACACTCTTTCTCTATCGCAGATTCTTACTCTGACTCCAAGATTCTCCTTATTAGTGTTTTACTGGTGTTGACTTTCAACACTGTAAATAATTCCTGAACTTATTTTCAGTGCTGATTTCATTCAGAACTGTAGTAGGAAATTGCATTATTTTTAAAAGTAATCCTCTCTCCGTTGCGGGCTTCTCAGTCCTCTAAGCACCCAAATCGTTCTGGTGCTTAGCGATGCATAACGATCCTGGTTCAGATTGTCATGAGTTCATACTTAGCTATGTAACTTTTAAGACTCAAATCTACATTCACATCTTTCCAGTTACTCCTCCTTACCTTACTCTCTCTTAATACCATGTCCAACTCAATAATTCTCTTCCCTTTCATCAGCTGTTCGAATCTTTTGCCAGGTACCAAGAAGTTTGATGCCTGTAACCATGTCCGAGCCTACGAGTACTACAGTGAGAGCATGGTTAAACCCTACGGCTTTGTAGGATATGCCTGCTCTGACAAGGACAGTTTTGCTGCCGTAAGTCTTTGGCTCAACTAAGAGTGTTCCACTTGTGTTCCATTGTTTTCCAGCTTTACATAATGAGACAGACAGATATCTGTTGGTTGGTGCAGTCTTTTTAAATAACTGAGTGACCTGGAAGTATATCAGTTGTGATCATGAGAGGATAAGGTAGAATTCTCTTAGTGCTAAGAAATATAGCTTTAATTCTTCCTTACTACCTCCTTCCACCTCAGAAACCTTAATAACCTGTTCTAGGAAACACAAGTCCATCCTTAACACCACTGTCATAAAACTTCAATCAGTATTGAATATTTTTTTGTCAGAATCGTGGTTGTCTTCCCTTGATTTCTCTTTTACATTTTGCTTTGACCTTATCCATGGAGGAAGAAGAATCCTTTACTTACTGAACTAGCAGTTTACTTAATTTAAGTAGCAGTACCAAAAGGTCACAATACTTCATCCTGCATTCATGCACCACTGGTCGTTACTGTAGAAGCTGTTTCATGAGTAGTGATAAGAGACCGGTCTGTTGCCAGACATCTCATGCCAGGAAGAAATGCCTGCTGCTTACACTTTAATAGTGATATGAGACAGTCTCATATGAGAAATCAAACACAGCAAAGAGGATCTGGCCTCCTTTCCTGGAGCCCTAACCACTTTGCCCTGTAACACACAGTGGTGGATCCTGTAGAGTCTGCAAATAGTCTTGTGGCAATTGTTTACTAGCGGATCATACCTATCCAACATGGTGGACATGACATACAACAATCCATGTGGGTGTTTTCATGTTGAAAGTGACCAATCAGAAGAGGGCCAATGCCTCCTATATTTAGTTTCTCGTATGCAGCAGCCTGTGCAACCCTCGGTCGTTGACTTGGTGAATGAGGACAAGTGCCATTCAATATCTGTGTGTGTGAAATAATATAATTTGCTCCTGATCATGTTTTATTGCATTTGCGACATATGACATGAATCTGATGCCATACTTAGTGCCTAGTCAGACCAGAAAGTGGCGCAGGGAAATTCATTCATGGGTCCTTGTGAAATAGATGGTCCTGGATGCATGGTGATGTACATGCAGGGCTACTTGGAGAGCTGCTGGCAAGCTAACCAGTAACATGTAAAGTAACTGGTTACATGCGAGAGCTAGCAAGTCGAAACAGCAAGCCAAGCTACCTTGCTTCCTAACAGGCTGGCAAACGTATTTAAGAGACCATCAACTCTTGTCTCATTAACGATGTCAAACAATGTGACATCGAACGCCAACACAACAGGGTTATATTTAATTGGATGGTGCAGCACTGCTAATATGAAAGCTCCCATTTCGTCCCTCTGGTTTACAATATCTCAAAATCATGTCAACATTCATCAAAGTTGTGAAACTGTGAAAGATCCCACCTCCACAAGCGAATCCATTAATTGCAGCGATTCCACTGAAATTATTGATTTATTTGCCGTTATAAATGCTGGTGAGTGGATTTTTGACACCAGTGACCAAACAAAAGTCCTGAAATTGGATTCAGTGGATTCAAACTGTTATTGTAGAACAGGACATTTGTCTGTGTTACAGCTGCAGACAAATTTAAGTTTAAAAATTTTTTTTTTTAATGATCCAAGCAAAGCGTCTGGTGGTACAGGCCACAGACAAGGCATATGAGAGACATCTTATGTCCTCAATTTAAAAAGTGGCTCAGAAGGCAAAGGGGCCATGTCTCTACCATCCCAGCATGTGCATGGGACTGCCACCTGTTGCTGTATGACACTGATATGGCTGTGAACCATTTCTTTGGTTTTAGAAGTCGATTCGGCAAGATTGAATTTTTGTTACAGCTGAGGGGCCGATGTAAATGGGCTTCCCTCATGTCTTCCGTGGGGGGGGGCTTGTATCTGCAGCTGTTAGCGTTAATGACAGTTTATCCCTGCTTTGGACACATGTCCTGATCAAAGGAGGCCGGGGTAGTGCCGAGCATGACCTCATATGACAGCACCTCCTTGTCGTTCACCTCGTAAACGCTCTCTGGTGTTATTCCTGCAGCCATAGCTGACAGTCACAAAGTCAGCCTGTTCCCACACAGTCACAACCCGTGCCATTCTCCACTTTCATATTATATATAAAGTGGCAATCTACAACATTTTAAAGGAGTATAGGGAGGAAACTCTTTTAGGGTTGTCACTTTTCCCTGACTATTCATTGACTCATGCACTCCATTACAGGGTGAGCTCATTCTTCACACCTCACCATGTCCTCCTTGTCTTCCACAGGGAAAGTGTTTCCCATGTGAAGACAGCCAATGTCCTCTGATGGGCTACTACGCTGACAGGTTCAACGTGACTGATGGTATTTCAAAGACAAAGTACTTCCTCAACACGGGCAGTTCAAAGCCCTTTGGCCGTAAGTACCTTGTCCTTCCTTCTAAGTGTGAATTACACATAGGCTGTAAGAACTCAGTGGTTAGATTTCACTGTGAAGAACCACTGAAACATTTTTACATTACTGCTCAGAGTAACAGTAACAGTTTTGATGCTTTTCATACTTTCTACAAATATAAAATCATTTTTGATTAAATCTGGGCAGAGTCAGAAATGTATTGTGATGCATGAAAACAACACAGTTCTTGTAATGCTGTCTGGTTTACATCTTGAAGTGGTGCTTGGAAGTTTGAGCGATTGTTCTTGCCTTTGCCTGGACCTCTATATCAAACTTCAAGTATTAAGCATGTACACTTTAGACCACAAGAGAGCAGGGCATACCAACAAGATATGACACAATACTGAGTGAAATCTATGCCCCGTTGTCCTTCCAAAATATTAAGTTGTAGACTACATATGACTGGAAATGAATGATTTTAACAGTGAGTACATACAGGTACGGTAAGCCCCAGGAGGGAAACAGTACACCCACAGCCTGCACTGCTTAATGCAAACTAAACTGTACAGTACAGTATTGAAATGAGTTCTGAAAAGTGTTCAAGGTTGTAATACTTCCACTTCCATTACTGTTTGATAAATAAATTCTATATTAATGCAGAGCTGGCAGGAAAATGGAGAAGGAGTTTTGTCAGTGTTGCTGCAGCTATTTCCTGGAACGTGCTTGTGCAGACGCAGTACATACCAAACTTGAGTTACTTAATTATCAGCAGAAAATATTTGTTCACCAGCAATATGCTGTTGATTTCCAAGGTTTTCACTCCAACCACAATATGTAGATGGCAGGTAAACAGCCTATCTTCTTCCCGTGTTCTTTGATAATCCCATGGAAAATGATGCAAGTATCAAGAAGACACTATGCCCGAGCTATGGTGAAATAATGTGTCTGCATAGTATGTCTTTCCATCTCTAGGTTACAACTACAGAGTGACTGTAACCCTGGACGGTCCCAGCTGGCCTAATCTAGGCTTCATGTATGTGGCACTCGCTGGAAACACTGACAGCACCAAGGAGTACCAGCTTCATGTGTAAGAACATTATAACATTGGTCTGTGGAACACATCAATAGGTTTTAGTCTATGTGACATTACGGTTTCAGGTTGGAAGTTGCTGAGGTGGACCTGCCTATTTTGTCTGCATGTAGTGCTTCTCTTTGTTGACCAGGCCTGGGAGCTTGAACATCTGTACCTTGTCTTATCTTACCAATATGACTCGCTGCTGCCTAAATGACGCAGAGACTCTGAGACTATCTCTGCTTGGTAAGAGCAGAGGCAGTGGATGTTATTTTTTTTTCTCCAACGGAACTGTTCAGAAACTTCTCTTTACCAACATGCAGCTCAGCACAATAGGTAATCTCACATCCAAAATTGCACTAAAGCAACTAAAACACTTGATATACATTTCAGGATCAGCTCCTGTACCAGAACACTGACATCTGTCTCCCAACAGGACCATTTTGTCACTTACTATGCAATGACTTTACAACAACTAAGAAGGACCCTTTTTGCATGGATTGTGCTACCTCGCAGGACGTCACTGAAATTAATCAGAAATACTCCAATATGCTTCACTCAAGTAATTCCAGTAGAACTTTAGTATGGAGAATGGTCAATGAGATACTGCTACAGAAAACCACAGGCAATAGGTCTCAGTCACTTGTGTTGACATAAATAAATTACAAATTGAAAAGCAGGAGATGTGCATTCAGTTCAACAGTACCACATTTATTAACTAAAACGAAAAACATGGAAATGAAAACTCTAAAAAAGGAGAAGGAAACTATAAAACAACATGTATTCAGCAAAAATAAAAAGCTAAAACAGCTTGTCCATAAAAGTCCAAATGACCCCCCAGTAAATTATTAACCATAAATCAAACAAAAATGCAGGTATTGCCTGAAGGGGGATCATACTGTAACCCCCTTTTAGACCCACCACGTGAGCGCACCATAAACACACTCACACACTACACTGCAACCAGTACTGCAAACAGATAAAGTATGAAATAAAAAAGTGACCATCACCCTTTTGGGCCTACCAAACAGCATGCGAAGAGAGGGAAAATACCAGACTAGCCTACACCCCGCAGGTCTCCCACTGCCTGGAAGAACAGAAACAAAAATACAATATGTGAATCAGCTGGTCCTGGTTTACAATGAGTTAAAAGATATTTCCAGTTACAACCACTACAGTAATAGATTAATCCATTTTAACGAATGGGCAACTGGACACAGTCTCAGTTTAAGTCTGTGTAAAAAGGATCAGCAGTCACATTAACCAGGCTGCCGTGTTAAGTACATCTAGGCAAAGCAGCCGTCTAGCTCCAATCTTACTCCTCAGGACCCTATTTCACTGCAGCAGTGATCACTGGCTCGGCCATGGCTCATGTAATGTGTGGGAGGAAGCAGCTGATTTACTAAACGCTCTGATGCAATTGCTTTTTAAGATTATGTAAAACAGAGTCATGTAAAAGTATTCAGATGTTTAATTTTGTTGTTGAAACATCCCAGAAGTGGAAAACTCTGTGTCCGGCTCCACAACTTGAATTTTGCATTTTGATTCCACGGATCACATATAAATGGGATGAAACCAGTAACAAACATGCATGATATGACACAGCAGTTTAGTTAATGCAAGTCTTTAAAGTGCTTTTATTAGTGCAACTTAGTGAATGAGTGTATGTAATGAGTGAACAACACATCACCACCCAGCTCTGTTGTAGTAATCAGCTCAGTTTGATTGAGATCTGTTGTGACATTTCTCCAGGGGTACAATGAAGCCTGGACGGACCTATGAGTTGCTGATTGACGCTGAGGTGGACGTAGGTGATGTGACTGAGGTGAAATTTCGGTGGAACAACCACATCTTAAATCCCATGAAACCTAGGTACGGTGCATCCAAGGTGGAGCTGCAGAGGGGAAAAGACAAGAAGATGTAAGTTTGACTTTTCTGGTGGCACCATCCACACGTTAATGTGACATGACAAAGAGTAAAAATCAAGCAGGCCTTCACAGTCTTCAATCTTGTTACTCATCAGTCATATTCTCTAAGACAGTTAGTGGATATAGGGAGATGGTTTGGTGGTACAAGCTGTATCAGTCAAGTACATTTTGAGTTATGATATCTGGTACAACAGTAAATCTGAATCTAAGCCTATCTTTGAGTGCTACTCTGATGAGGTACTGTATGTCCATCCATGCATCTTCAACCTATTATCCCGTTAGCGGTCGCCGGGGGACTGGAGCCGATCCCAACTGGCATTGGGTGAAGGCGAGGCACGGTATCGCAGGGCTGACACATAGACACAGACAACCATTCACACTCACATTCACACCTACGGGCAAGTTAGAGTCATCAATTATCCTGCATGTCTGTGGACTGTGGGAGGAAGCCGGAGAACCCGGAGAAAAGCCACATGAACACAGGGAGAACATGCAAACTCCACTGGATTTGAACCTGTGACCCTCTTGCACTGGCCAAAGTACTGTATGTTAAGTCCAAAAAAATTCCCAGAGTGCCCCGAGGTTTTCAAAACCGGGGGGCTTCTTTTCAGCAAAAGAAGCAGTAGAATAATTGCTCTTGGCATGTGGTCTGCTTATCCTGATGACTTTTTTTTTTTTAAATCATGCTCTACAAATCAGTAGAAACATAAAAGTAAAGGTCATATTGCTGATTGCTGCAATTTTTTAAACAACTGAATATTTCTATAAATTACAAAGCTTTCTGATTAGAAACTGCTGCCAGCTAACATTATTCCATCATACTGTATATTTGTTTAGATTATTACATCTGTTTAATTTTTGACATGTATTAGATGTTTTCCAATGAAAATACAGTGACAATTAAGTAAATTCAGGATGATACTGCTAAATAACACTGATATAAATAACACTTACGTAATATTGAGTCACAAAGGCAGTGAAACATGTATACTGTAGCTTTATTTAAGTCAGCAGTGACTGGTAGGACACACACTGCTTGTTATTTTATTTGACCATGAGTTAATTTTTATTTGATCCATCTTCATCTTTGAAAATGTTTCTGTGCTCTGACGTCCTCACCAAAGAAATCTAGCTGCTGGTAAACAAGTTATTGAAGTAGTACAAAACAGAATTACATTCTCATTTATAATCATAAAACAATCTGATCAGTGACTCCTGTTCATTTTTCAGTCTTAACTTCACAGTTTTCTTCCTTCTTCCTTGTTTTTTTCAGCTGTCAAACCATCAAGTTGGTGTTGACAATACACCTCCTAGTGGTTACATGAAGAGCCACAGGATGGGGATGGGACCCTGTTTTTAGGGGAACCCATAAGCAGAAATGGAATATAATATTAATACATGTGTATTATTACCTCCGCCAAGGAGGTTGTTTTTGCCGGCGTTTATCTGTCTGTTTGTCTGTGTTCAAGATAACTCAAAAACTTATGGACGGATTTTGATGAAATTTTCAGGGTGTGTCGAAAATGTGAAAAGGAAGAATGTTGGGGGTGATCCAGAAGAAATCCTGGATTCTGGATCACTTTGAAATTTTTGTTAACATTGGGGTAAATGGGACCCAAAAAATTGTTTCTCAATATCTCTGGTAATTGTTGCCCAAAGCTCATGAAATTTGACTCAGGGATTTACGATGTGTACTTCTATCAAATCCCAAAGGCTGATCCAGATCTGATCCAGTTGGCGGATTTTATAGTAATTTATATAAAAAACTATGGTGCTTGGCGGAGGTCTGTGCTCTCTGAGTGCTTTTCAAGTTTAATGTATAATCATCTGATGATAAGAATTGGTATGTTTTCTTATCTTAGAATGAGTTGTTTACATCTATATAGTCCTCTCCATGGAGTCTGCCATGTTTCTACAGGAGCCCAGATTGGACAAAACAACTGGTTCTAAAGAGAGACATTTGCATTTTTGATCATGTTTTCACATTTTCACATACTGTAGTTCTCCAACAAGCTTGGCACATGGGAGAGGCTTCAGCTGGTTACAATCTGCAACCTCACCACTACATGCTACCAAATCCTACACAATGCACCTTTAATATAAGATAAGATAAGATAAGATATTCCTTTATTGGTCCCACAGTGGAGAAATTCACAACATATTTTATATGTTACTCTGAGCATGAACAAATATACTCTCTCTAATGCAGGTCAGTTCTGCTATTTAAAGTCTACTTTTTTAATGCCTATAGCATGGCTCTCATAAAGGTGTTGATTCAATTCTGTATGACTGAACACTGAGGTCATAGTGGTGGTGTTGTACGGGACTGCATCATATTCAGAGGTCTTTCTAATATTCTGCTCCCCTCAACTATATAATTAGGGAGTCCCCAAACAGAAGTAACTTTCTCTTTCTTACATCATGTCATTAGTATAAAATCAAGTACTCTATATCAGCTACAGTACATGTCATGGACTAGCTTTAGCCACTAGAGGGCAGCAAGAGCCTGAGCCTGCCTGAAGTGATCTCTAGCAGATTAAAGTTGATACTTAAACCAAATTATACCTTTATTGTCTCACTTGGCCTTTTCTTCTTTCACAGCTTCTTATTCTGCGGAACAGAGAATGTGGTGGAGAATGCGATCCAGCATGTGCTTCCATGCCAAGCTTGAGCCCCAATCACCGTGTTACTCAGGGTCTTTCAATAAAGATTTTGCATTCAGACCTCTTCAGCTCTCTCATTTTATCCTCTGTGCTGTGCAGGATGTATTAGCTTTATAAATGTCAGACAATGAATGGAGCATGATGAAAGGCAGAGAGCTGAAGCAGATCAACTGGGAGGTCAGCAGATTAGAATGGAAACAGAAAAGGAGGTGGTGATGAACTGATGTAAAACTGCTTTCTTTGTATCGACCTGAGAGTTTAGGAATTATGAGAGAAAGAAACCTTTAAAGCTTGAAGCTCTGGCTTTGATGCAGAAGTGTTAGTGTTAGTCCCGCCACCCCTCAATCAGCAACAAACCATCTCCACTTAATTTTACACATTTGCACCTAGACAAACACATTTCATTGTAAAAATTTAAAACAACTACAACTAATAATGACCACAACGTGACAAAAAAGACCACAAAGAAATGCGAAATGACTGCAAAGAGACACAAGACTGCTACAGAGAGACTCAAGACACCACATAGAGATGCTATACCAATATGAAAATGTGCCAAATGACTTCAAAAAGATCCAAAACATCCACAAGGAAACCAAAACTATCTAAAGACCTGCAAACCTTCCTGGAAAAGGTGCATAATGACCACAAAGAGATGTGAATAGACTGCAAACATGCAAAATGGTTACAAAGAGGCTCAAAACTACCACAAAGACATGCAAAGCCACACAGAAATGCGGAATGACTATAACAATACAATAAACAATACCCCAAATGACTGCAAAGACATGCAAAAGACCACAAACAGTTGTAAATTGATTGTGACGAGTTGCACAATATCCACAGGGAGACACAAAAAATGATTTTAAAAAACCCATAACTACCACAAAGAGACTCAAAATCATCACAATGAGATGCAATATGAATACAAAGATAGCCCAAATTAATACAAAGAGATGCAAAACAAAATGCAAAACATCCACAAGGAGACACAAAAGCAAAACCACCTCAAAGACATACAAAGCTTCCTGGAAAAGGCACAAAATGACTACAAAGAGATGTGAAATTATTGCATAATGGTTACAAATCGGCTCAAAACTACCACAAAGACACTCCAAACTACCACAAAGACACTCCAAACTACCACACACAAATGCAAAATGACTACAAAGAGACACACAGACCACCAAGAGATGCAGAATGACTACAAAGAGATGCAAAAGACCCACAAATTAATGCAAAACATCCACAATGAGACACAAAACCAAATCCACCACAAAGACATGCAAACCTTCCTGGAAAAGGTGCAAAATGACCAGAAAAGAAATGTGAAATTACTGCAACGACGCAAAATGGTTACAAATAGACTCAAAACTACTACAAGGATGCTTAAAACTAATACAAAGACGTACAAAATTACCACAGGCACACTCAAAACTACCACATAGAGATGTAAAATGACTATAAAGACAGCCCAAACGACTACAAAGAGATACAACATGACTGCAACGAGATGCACAACATTTGCAAGGAGACACAAAAATGATCTCAGAGACTCAAAGCCACCACAAAGGAATGCATAACTACTACAAAGAGACTCAAAGCCACCACAATGAGATGCAAAATGAAAGCCATGACATGTGTCTTGTTCAGTCTTGCTCCTATGCAGGAGGGGTGGGGGACCTTTTATATCTGTGCCTATTGGCTCATAATGTGTCCATGCAACACACAGCAAGTCCCTGCAAAGCCACTTCCAGGCATAGTTGGAATTATAATAATTCCTACTTTGCATAAGAGACACAAACACATGGACCGGTATAATATATCCTACTTGTTTACTTAAGTTTGCTTGTCGTTTCTCAAAAAAATCTGTGGGACAAAATCAGGGAGTGCACTTGTAAACGTAAAATCGGCATTCAGTATTTATCAGTCTTCGTAGTAGTCTGAGAATTCATATACATTTACATAAAACCATCCTTGACAACTTCATTGCTATTTATAGTCCCCCATTAGTGCAATGTTATTACTGTCACTTTAACAGGCTCAACAAGAGCAGCAGTACGGGATACTTCACATGACCAACCATTCAGAGCGTCCCTTGTCTTTTTCTCTTCACAAAGCTAACAGTTCCTCACTGCCACAGCCTGTCAGGACAAGGAGAGGGTAAATATTACCCTTATTAATGTTGAAAGACATCAGGCTCCATTTGTGCAAACACAAATCAACAGTAAATTACATGGTGAGATCACTGCTTTCTGCTGCTCATTTGGATACAGAATGGTCCCGGACAAAATCCTGTCTAATATGTCACATATATCTGTAATTCCAAAGGGCCTCTACATGTGTGTGTGTGCGTGCGTGTGCGTGCGCAAAGCACTTATTAATCTGTCCACAGCCTTTCGCAGGCTTATGAAGTCCTGATTGTGTGTCATTGTTTTCTCTTCATTTATTTGAACACACACCCCGTAATCACGCTCGCAAATATACAGCTTTAAAAAGGCGAGCTGCCATTTTCATCATGGCACTAACAAAGTGCATTTGAAATGGCTCTGACTTCCCCTGAGCTGAGCCATCAGCGCTCACACAATACCAATCAGAAGGAAAAACTCTTGGCTTCACAAAGCTTCAAGCTTGACTACATTAATAATATTAATAAAACAGCAAATTGAATGTGTGGGCTAAGAGGTGGGGGGAGAAAGTGTCTTGAAATCCTCTAAAGACATCCGTCTTTGTCTCTGACTCTTGTTTCTCTTTTCATTATTGACTCATTGAAAGTGAAGGCTAATGACAAAATAGCGGGCTAATTCCTGTAATTATGTGTGTTTGTCAAAGGAAATTTGCGAATGACAGCGCTTCTTTCTCTGATCTTTAAGCCAGTAGCTTCGGGGGTGGCATTGTTACTAACAAAGCATTTATAGACAGGTCATGAATTAGTGAGGTATAGATGTAGGCGGCAAGAGAAAAATAGCTCCCCTGGGGAAAGCTTGCACAACAAACTTAACCCCTGGCCGTTAGCTACATTGTATTGTTGTCAAGAACAATTCTGCATGAACAGAGAGGGAAAGAATTCATGTGCATGTTGCTGCAAAGTTGAGGAAAAAGCAAGAATTGAATGTCCAACAACAAGGACAAATGTTACATTATGTTAGAATATGAAAGACAACGGCAAAACGAGCAGAGAGAAACAGTAAACTGCCAAAAGGCTTTGAGGATTTCAATTGTTCGATGTCTGCCTGAAGCTGTCACATGAAAGGGTAAGTCTATTTCACCTCCATAGTAAAACCATTTTGAATAACACAATATTTTTGACCTTCAAAATAAATTGATTCAGCAGTAATATGAGAGTACAACAAGGAATTTATTGTGGTAAGCAGAAATGAGGTTGAATAGGGGAATAGGTCATTAAAGGACCATGTGTAACATTTAAGGGGCTCTATTGGCAGAAATGGAATATGATATTAATGACTATGTTTTCTTTAGTGTGCATATAATCACCTGAAAATAAGAATAGTTAGACTGAGCCGTCTAAATCGGGAGCGGGTCCTCTTTATGGAGTTGGCAGCGATGTTTCTACAGTAGCCCAGAATGGACAAACCAAATACTTGCTCTGGATAGAGCCGTTCACATTTTCATGTTTTTGCAATGAACTGTAGTTGTCCTACACACAAGAAATTCAATTGATTGCTATCTGCAATCTCATCCCTAGATGGCGCCAGATACATGCTGTTCCTTTTAAAGCAGATGCTGACATTTTTGGCCTGTGCTGATATTCAACTGAGTATTTGAGTTGTTAACTCAAGATGTTCTTGCAGTGCATTCACAGATGATACTCAGTTTGTGATTCCATTAATTCTTGTAGTTTTAGATTTTTTTTTTAGAGTGTGAGTAACCTAATTAATGTAGCCATGTCTTCTGTGCTTGGTCAGTAATGTTGGCTGTAGCTGCTATCGAGGTTTTTTTCTATGTCTTATTTCTGAATTTTCAACATTAAATAACAGACTGATGAGGCATTCCCATTCGAGCAAGTATCTCCAAATGCATCTGAGAAATGTACCTTCTTTTTGCCAAAATCTGGAGAAACAAATCAGTTCATATGGGCAACTGCTGTAGTTTGACAACAGAAATATGTTAGCTCCATCTGGGAATGTTTCCTTCACTGCTCTGGGGACAACCCTAGATGCTTCCCACTAAAACGCTCCGGGAAGCAGCAGCTCTCTATCAGAGCTGGGGATTCATTTAGTCTTCATCCATGAAGTCTTCTCTATTATCGAAGTGAAACATATTGTTTCGAAACCTTTCCGATAAAGTATGCGGCTTGACCAAGTTTTTTTTTTTGAGTGTGGCTACCAGGGCCAATAATGAGTCAGTTCACTTGAAGACACAAAACCTGTACACTTACTTGGAGAAGCCACGCAAAGGTTTTCTTACAAAGGAGATTTATGCTCTTTAGGAGGTGATTTATTGGATGACAGTTGCATGCAGAGCTAGGAACATGTAAACTCATCTATTGGACACATAGAGCTCACAATGAGTGAATATTTTCTTCTTACACAGGGAGAATATGCAAACTCCATACAGAAGGGCTCCAAGCCAGCTTTGAACCCGCGACCTTTGTGCTCCGAGACGACAGTGCTGACTTCGCTAATTTCAGCATATGTGTGGTGGAAAGTATGGTTAAGGTTAATGCAAATAAAACACAGTTAATGACAGATCTTAGTTATGGTTTTAAAAAAGGAGAATATTAATTATGAATCTGCGATGGGACTCAAACTCCAGTGTCACACATGAAATTTACCTTTAAGTCTCTTAGCCCTCGCTCCAGGCTCGGTCTGGATGAATAAGTCTGGATTCAGATATTGGTGCATTTTACAACTTTTAGGACCTCGTGATTTAAATAAGGACTATTCAAGTGCTCATTCTGGGAAGTTGATTTCCTCCAAAAAAATTATCCGCTGAGTTGTAAGTCTATGGGAAAAAGGTCTTTTTGGGCCCAATGGCATCACATGACGGACACGAAAGTTGGAGTTACACGTTTGGCCACTATTTAAAATCTACTACTTCCTGTATTTGAACTAAATGTTGACATTAGATGTAGAATGTGTGCTGCAGAATATGAACAGCATTCCTAATGATACTGGGCCCTAAAAGCTGGCATCAGGTTCTATATTCAATTCAGGTTTTTTTGCATATATTTATTATCAGTACAATGGCTGTGTTCAAAATTGCGTACTCATGTACTGCATACTATATATTCAACCAGTATGCACTGCATATTGCCTACTAAATGAATAATTAAGAATTATTTTACCTGCAGACTGTTCACACAGAAGTATGTTCAAGCAACGACCAGGCCGGTGTCAAAGCACCCAGCCAGCAGTTCCGCCACATATCTGAAAATGTAGCAATGCCATTACTTGGAAAAACTGACCACATATTGGGAATCTAAAAGGTCACTTTCTCACCTGAAAACTTATTAAAACGTCACAAAATGACATATTAACAGCCTCAAAATCTCACATCACTAAAATCCGGTCTCAAGGCACCCAGATGCAGTGCATTGTGGGGCAGCTGAATATGTCCATCTCATGTAATGTAGACTGGGCATTTAATGTGTTGAAAATCCACATAGTATGCAGTGTGAATGCAATATATAATTTAACATAACGGTGAACAGAACAGAAACAGTGGCCAGCTGTCTCCAGTCTTGTGATGGCTTCCAGCTCCAGTCAACCAGGGACCAGGAACGCTGCAAGACACACAACACGCAGTGGCCCCCGGGCCATCACAGTTTGAATTAAATGTTAATATGCGATTTGGAACTGGGCTAGTGATTCCATATTCTGCATTGCTCTTTGAAAACTTTCTGAAGACTTGAGTATTATATCCCGACCATAATTATTATAGTGTGGCTGTGACACTGTGTGACTCCAAAGGCAATGCTTTTAAATGTATTCATGTTCCTAATTTGAGTCAACAAACTCATTTTTGCATTCTCTAGAAAATAGTCTCACAAGTAAGTCTGCAAATGCTTCACTCAGCTAGAGACAGAAGACAATCACGCTGGTTTCGTTGCTAAAAGTGAGTGTTAACAATTATAGGGTTAAAAAACCCTGTATAACAGTACCAATCCAATGGCCATGTGAAGGGCATAGATTTTTATTGGTGTCCATTCTCCACACTGTTCTAAAAACATTTTTCCCAAATCTTGAGATTTTTCGTAGGTGGAGATGTCGCAGTGTCTGGTATCATGAGACTATACCTAACAACTGAAGTGTGCATAATGTTTGGAGTAAAGGAACTGAGTACTGGCATTTTCCTGAAGTTGTGCATGTGGGTATCAAAACTCTTGAGATTTTTGAGAGAAAAAGAAGAGTATATAGTAAAATTAAGTAACTTTTCAAATCCTACAATTATATGTAGTCATGGAATTAACTTCCACTATTACGCTGATGATACTCAGCTGTATGTGCCTATAAAGACAGATGATTGATCCAAAATGATTAAATTAGAGGCCTGCTGTGAAAGACTGGATGCCAAGTAAATTCAGATAAAACTAAGGTGCTGGCCAATGACCCTGCTCAACATAGACATAGGGGTTGTAGTAACCGTAACTCTTGATAACTAACTCTTGTGTGACATCCCAAAGTTCAACAGTTAAGAATATTGGTGTTATGTTTGATTCAGCTCTTTCAGCAGATTAGAAATATCACCAAATTGCCTTCTTTCACAGATGCAACATAACTAAAATCAGATGTAGAGATCCTAATTCATGCCTTTCTATCATCCAGATTTGAATATTGTACCATTTTGCTATCAGGTCTGCCCCATTTTAGTACTAGAAATCTTCAAATGGTTCAGAATGCTGCAGCAAGAGTATTAATTAAATCATTTGATATTACACCAGTTTTAGCTTCATTGCACTGGTTTACGATTCATGTAAGGCCAGGCTATGAGGTGCTTCTGCTGACCTATAAATTAAAAATGGACACACCCCTTAAACCATATGCTCCAATTGGGGCTCTCAAACTACAGGGCTGAAAAAGACGTCTGCATGCCAAAGGGCCTTTTCTTACTGAGCCCCTTTCCTCTGGAATAACCTCCCTAAAGACATCAGACAGTTTGATTCTGTGGAGGCCTTTAAATCTAAACTCAAAACTGTTTTTATGCCCTTGCCTGACCTTTCAATTAATTAGTTAGTGGGCCAATCTCAGTGTATTATTGAGCCTAGTAGTTCTGCCGAGAAAATTATTAACATTAAGCCACTGCCTCTCAATAAGCTTCTGTTGTTTGTGACCCACAAGGACTGTGTGAAGTTTTTCGTCTGATACAAGGATCTGGTGTTGGATCCTGTACAGATTGTAAAGCCGCCTGAGACAAATTTATAATTTATGATGCTTGGCTAGACAAAATAAATAAATTGACTTGAAAAGTGACGTAAGGGCTTTAATGCTGCTCTATGTGAAAAGTGTAAATTTTCAGATACCTATGCAAATATCTATGTATGATGGCTGTGCATGTTTACTGGCAGGTTACATGTCTGGTTCCTGGCTCTGTCCTTTCTGTTTACTTCCATGGAGTTATGTTAGTTTTAATATAACTTTATATGAACCTGAAAAGACTTGTGACTCACAAGCTTCTCTGACTTGCATGACCGCCATTAAATAGACAAGAAGTTGCAATGAGTGTACACCATGTTCGACAGTCTGAGAACACGCCAAAGTTTTTTCATTCAGTCAACACCAGTCTGAATGTGTGTGTGTGTGTGTGTGTGTGTGTGTGTGTGTGTGTGTGTGTGTGTGTGTTAAGTGTTCAGGCGTACCTTTACACCTGAACACTTAAGAAGGTTACACAAATATTCAATTCAAACAAACAAATTTTAATGAACTTACGTTCTGTCTGTTTTCAACCAAGTGAAGCTTTAACAAGCACAAAGTGTGTCAAGCCCCCTGTTATCGTCCCATGATTTCATTGGTTAGTCATGTAGCTCTGAACCCCGCCATTAACTGGAAGAGAGCGTGCATGTGGGAGGGCAGCCGAGCTGGCAACTAAAGGGCCACTTGGAGAGTTCGGGTCCCTCCAGATTGCCGTAGCAACTGCTCTACTTCATAGCTATTTGAGGGAAATCGGCCACACCTATTCAACCCTCTCACCCTGTCTCCACAGTCCCCTTCCCCTAACCCCTACACACACACACACATACACAAACACACATATACGTAACACATCCAAGCTAAAAACAACCTTGCCCTGTAAAGGGTTGAGTGGCTCTCTACTGCCACTTCTGTAAGAATAATACACTCACTGCGTAAATGTATTCTGGTTACTGAATAAGTGCCTGTGTTTAGTTTCATATTCCACTGGCTAAATCACTGGTGGGGGTGTTTGAGGGGAACTAAAAGAAAAAAAACTGTGTTTAATGGAAATGTGTTGGGAGTTTTTATAGAAACAACAAAGAGATTTTTTTTTTTTTTTGTATTTAAAGGCTTTGCAGTTAAATCACAAATCTACGTGCAGCCATGTCTGGCACCATCATTAGTAACTGATCCAATATAGAACTGGCTGTGTGAATGATGTCCAATTTAACAACTAGGTAGGAAATACAGAGGGCCAGATATGGCCTACCTGTAGGCTAACCCTACACAGTAATTTGCTTTCTACTCCACTCCAAAATACCAGTAAGATTTAGCTAGAATGTTAATCTTAACAGTCAGGTTTTAGCTTCATTTAGCTAGTAATATAATGACCACTACTAATGCTAGATATGCTATATCAATAAAGTTGTGTTCATTCAAAGTTATCAACAAAACTGCCATCAAGGGGCAAAATTATAACAGGCATAAATATTTTAGGCGCTATCTATTATGTGAGTGGTGTTATGTCAAAAATTACAATGTGTTAAAATTGAAAATTTCTTGCTGGCAAGCTACCGCATCAAACTCTTATTATATTTCAAAAAGAAGCAATATCATCCTCTTACACTTCTGATAAATACATAATGGATCAATTATTATGACACTTTGGTCAGATTTCAGATATCAGTGTGCCTAATTTGTTACTAATCTCACTATATATTGAGTATCACTTATATCCACTGAAGGCTTCTGACCTACATGAGGCCTACGCGTAGACTTTCATAAATTACAAACAAGTATTTGACACTATTTGTGCTCATCTGTGAATCTCATTCCTTATTCAATCCACTTGGTGGCAGTGTTGCCTCATAAGAATTCAGTCTTACTTGAAAGTAAAATTGTTTCTTAATGACCAACCATCTCACCAAAAAATGGACCACCATCCTTTCTAGATTTTAATGTGGCAATTATTCATGTAAGCAGCACTGTAAATTCCACAGAGTACACTGAGACCCTGTCTTCTCTGGGGTTTGAGGTTTTAAGTACATGGAGGGAGTTAAACGATGTATATTTCATCCAGTATACTGTATACATTTTATCCAGTATTTGCATCATTTTTTTTGGGCAAAAAACAAAGGATTCATTATTTCCTCACCAGAATTTGATTCCTGGCAGTGTGCTGAGTTACTGTCCAGCGGAAACTACATGTCCCCAAATGTGTTGATTTTACTTTACTGGTTGTGGAAATGATCCTACTTCTTAGGCCAAATTAACCATCTACAAACCCAATGGATGTTCTAGAAATTGCATTTGTAAAGCTGAAAACATGACTGTTTTGCTCATAAAAAGTTGTTTTGCAGACGCATAGTTTTTGAGTAAAATGTTTCGTGCAGTGGTGTGTTGTTGTCTTACACACCTTAGGGAAGGGGATGTAGCTCAGTGGTAGAGCGCATGCTTTGCATGTATGAGGCTCCGGGTTCAATCCCCGGCATCTCCACTTTGGGGGCGGCAGTAGCTCAGTGGGGGCGGCAGTAGCTCAGTCTGTAGGGAGTTGGCTTGGGAACCGGAGGGTCACCGGTTCAAGTTCCGACATGGACCAAGAACTGAGTGTGAACGGGTAGCTGGAGAGGTGCCAGTTTACCTCTTGGGCACTGCCGAGGTGCCCCTGAGCAAGGCACCAAACCCCCAACTGCTCGGGGCGCTTGTCAGGAGCAGCCCCCTCACTCTGACACCTCTCCATTAATGCATGTGTGTGTGTTTCAGGTCTGCATGTACCATGTATGAGTTTAACAGAGTGTAAAATTGAATTTCCCCATTGTGGGACTAATAAAGGTAGATCTTCTTCTTCTTCTTCTTGTGTGGAGTTTGCATGTTCTCCTCGTGTTAGTGTGGGTTTTCTCCAGGTAATCCGGCTTCTTCCCACAGTGCAAGGACATGCAGGTTAATTGATGACTCTAAATTGTCCGTAGGTGTGAATGTGAGTGTGAATGGCTGTCTGTCTCTATGTGTCCTACAATGGACTGGCATCCTGTCCAGGGTGAACCCCGCCTTCGCCCAAAGCCAGCTGGGATCAGGTCCAGTCCTCCGCGACCCCTAACGGGATAAGCGGTTGCAGATGGATGGATGGCTTTTGCATCACTCTGCAGCTCACGTTAATGGTAGGGTCTGTGGTGTGATGACCTTGCAAAGTGAAGTGATGTAGTTCCTTGAAAAAAATCCACAATTTTCCCAATTTTTTTCTTGTAAATTTGGGACAGAAATCTCAGCAAATATTGGAGTCGTGACTGCAGTACACACTACACATAGGAATGTTCTTTGAAATACACATACATTTTATTGGTGACAGTGGGACAGTGAATACC
Source organism: Pterois miles (assembly GCA_947000775.1). Lineage (NCBI taxonomy): Eukaryota > Metazoa > Chordata > Actinopteri > Perciformes > Scorpaenidae > Pterois > Pterois miles. The sequence continues at coordinate 1,532,399 of CAMQGK010000256.1, forward strand.
TGGCACTGATCAAATTACACCCATTACTGTGTGAAAAGAGAACAAGACATTTAAGTAACTCAAGATTTAAAAAAAAAAATGCTTTTCATCATCAATAAAGAGCTAAAAGAACCAAGTGTACATTGTGTTGCATTTCAGAGTGACTGAGATGATCCTAGCTATCAATCATTCTAGTTGTAACATTTTCTGCATTACTGTATATTTTAGATAGTGTTAAGCAGATACTTGTACATGATGCAAGCTGGCTAAATTGCTACCTCAAATCACATCAACTGAACCACTTGACTTCAGGCTCATTTACTGAAAATTTGACATCTCAGCCGAAATGCCAAATGCTGCCTGACACGCCGAGAATAGAAGGCTAATGTCAGCTAAACGTCTTCATATAATTTTTATCATAAAGCTGCTACATAACAGTATCCTGTGCACCACATAATACTCACGGTTGCACATTGTAATCAGCTAACCAAAGAAACAATAGAAACATGGTGATATTAAATCCTTCCACTTGATACCCATCTGTGAGTACAGAGATGTGTAGAAAGAATAAAAGATTATTAGGTTAGTTATCAGTAAAGTACATGAAGTACTGCTCTGCTAAGGTAGTTATGAGTTGCCGTCAGTTATGAGAATTATCATCAACTACAGCTCGGAAAGCAGCAGCGTATTACACACAGCCAGCCAGTCTCCAGCACTGTGATAAGGCTGAGGGGCACACAGGTTTTTCAAAAAAAAAAAAAAAAAAAAAAACACCACCACCATCATTATCATCAGTGGTAAACCTTGATTTGTGTATTAGTAATAGCAATCAACTTATTGTTTGTTGCTTGTTGTTGTTTAGTCATTCCTATGTGAGGCATGCAAAACATGCATTGCAGAAAAAGTGCCGAAGACAGCATCTTATGCGACTTTGTACACTGACACCGAAAAGCGAGACAAGCCTTGATTCACAGTTCAAATAATCTAAGAAAATGGCTTTAAAAATGGTTTATTTGAATGTATTATTAAGATATCAAGATCCTGGAAACACTACAGCACAAAAGTACTAATCTTCCTGTGGGGGCTGCTGGTCAACACCAGTGACTCAAACATGACAGGGCTTTTTTCTTGAGCCAAACTAGCCAATCATCTACACAAAGTTTATTATTCTTCCAGTATTTATGATGGTGATATGTTGCCTGTTTTGTGTCAAGCTCCCCTCTAATCAGCAAGCATAGAGAGTGGTGCAAGTCTTGTGAACAACATCTGCCTCCCTGAATTGCGTTGGTGACACTCGTGGTCAGGTATACGCATTGAACTGGAAGTATCCGACTGTAACTGACACAGCAGGATGCGCGTGCATCATCCCGTACAAAATAAACTTTGGAAGCTAATGCGGTGTAGCAGGTGTAGGGCCCCTGTCAGGCCAGCATTTATAACGGCACATTTTCGGACCAAAATCTTCTCATTTCAATGGAATCTGTGCAATCGATGGATTCCCTCATGGAGGCAAAGTACATTTGTGCATTTGTGTGGAGATCAACTTGGTCTCAGTACACTTCAAACTAAGCATTTTTCGAATCGTCTGAAAGCAATTTTATCTATCTAAACAGACAATCAAGCTCACTTTACGCAGCAATTAGTAGCGTTACAACTACTTTGGTTACACCATGGAGGACTTCAGGGAGAGACTGTCAGCCAAGATTGTAACCTGAAAGGACAAATTATTGCATCAACTCATGAGTTCTTTGACAGAGTTCAAAGAAGCTGTGACCTAATGTGGTTAGCATACTGTGACCTTCACACATTAATGTGCACCGCTGACAAAAGCAAACTACTTTGACAGTGTCGACCAAGGTGGAGGAAGCTATCATATTAGCTTTCGCACCTTCACATTTCATATAACCCTGCGGTCACCAACAGATCATTTTGCCATGGATGAAACTAGCCACAACCAAACGTACGCACTGCGTGATGTCATCACTACATCGCCAAGCTTGATTTTTTTTCTACCAGTGTTGTTTCTCCTGGCTGCCATCTTAACTGACCTCAGTTAAGATAAGAGATAACACAGAGCAATGCCCCTTTAATCCAACCTGTGAAGTATTTTTCACGAGGATGTTAGGCGACCACGATGAACATTTAGATGGGGCAAAGGCCTTTAATGAACTCACAATCTGTGTGATGCTCAGTGATTACGTCTGAGCTCACACATACATAAAGCTATTGTTATGTGGAGGAATGCAGTGTATGCTCTGATAGGGTAAATGAATCTTGACATCACATTTTACTCATACTAGGCACTCTTTTACTTAAGACTTCAAAACTTAAACCTTTCATAATTATCTGGAAATGTGGCTTTTCACTTATATGATTATTGCTGACTATGTTTCAGTCTTTAACAAAGACACCGTTTCTAAATGAAACAGCTCAAGTTCAATTTCTTTACTGAATGTGTAAAAAATCATTATGGACTCCCCACAGAACTTAAAACTCTATAGTGCTGCAGGTGGGATGGAAAAGGAGACTGGACAGATGAAGATACTGCTACCATTTCAAACTTGAAATGCTTTTTAAGGACGGAGGTATTCAAGTTTCTTTTGTGACTGCAAAAAACACACAAAAAAAAGAGTAAAAGGCGACATCCAATCTCTCCCTTTGAATGAACAGAGCAATCAAACCTGCCTTGGCCTCTCATGCTATGGCTGGTGAGAAAAAATGTTGAGATGTCCATGTGCGCGCGCACACACACACACACACACACACACACACACACACACACACACACACACACACACACACACACACACACACACATGCACACACGCCCATTCTTGGTTCTAAAGCTGCAGAATCAATGCTAAAAAATCTGTACAATATTTAAATACTGTATTTACAGAAATAAACATACTTCATTGTTTGTCTCAACTGGCCTACACCTTTGTGCAGAAAGCTGGCCAAGTGGCATTTTGTCCACATCTAATAGTCAGAAGCATAAAGAAATAAAGGCAACGATTAAGCGCATTTGATGGCTGTACTTCAGATTGAGCTTGTAGCATGTTTCACATTCCTGGATTCAGATTTAAATGTGGATAATCTGAAAGGAACATACTGGTGGTTTTGCATGATTTGGACTATTGATTAAAAATCACATGTACTTGACATTATTGATGGTGATTCTCCAGAGAATAATTCCTATTTCATGGGTAGGTTGTTACCTATACAGTACCAATGGTTATGCTTCACTACCAGAGTACTGAAAAATGGTCATTTCGTAACCCGTATCGACATGTAGTCAAGTAAGGATGCCCAATACAACCTGGTTCTACAGTATATATAGAGCTGTCACTATTGGGTTCATCTTCTGCAGCAGCAGTACTGTGTTAAGAGTGGGACATCGCTTTCCCATTTTTTTTTTCTCCACACAGGGCTGACATGGTGTTAACCCTGGCACAGCCAGCACGTCCTAGCCTTATTACACATGGCATTTACCATTTGTGAACTCGTGTATGTGGTCTGCTTGTGGACCTTGGTGTCACAGCAGGGCATAGACTACATCAGCTTCACACATAACCCAACAGTGACAACTCTTACAGGGCAAAGCCTACATGATATACAGTAGAACGTTGCATATTTTAACTCTGAGTATAGCTGTAGCCCTCTAAGCTGTGGGCCAGTCTGGCTCCACCTACAGCAACTGAAGAACTTGGTTTAAATTGGGAGCAGAAATATGGTTGCACAGCTGTTATATGTCGCAAATGTGCAGACATAAGGGGGGCCCGTACAAGACACAAGGGTGAGGAAGAAATCTGCACAACTGCACATGTGTGTGGGGATACACCAGATTGTATCAGCTCCTAGAAGGCTACACCTATACTCATAGACTTTAGAGTTAAAATACGTAACTAACGTACACCTATTGTCTGCAATGCTTGTTACCATAAGTGCAACAAATCCTGTCAATGAGGGAGGCTGTACAAGCTGATTATCTGTTAAACAAGCATAATAGAAATTCTGTCCCTGCTTCATCCACAGTTGCTTTGTTTTAAAACAGCCATATAGATCTAGTTAGCCTATGAACAATTGTTAGGAAAAAGCTAAACAAAAAAGCTAACTGTATATATCAGTGTTATGCACAAACATGACTCTAAATGACTGCTTATATTGCTCCAAGTCTCCTGGATGTCAACAGTCCATTTGCTTACATGTTAACTACGGATGTTGATAATTAACTTAACCCTTAACTGGCAAAGAATTTTGACCAATTAATGGCATCAGTTAAACTGTTAAAAGAAACATCACAAATTCAATTAAAAGCTGAGCAAAAGGAGCAGCTTGTCAATTAAATAAGAATAGATGGTCCACCTTAAAAAACAGCCCATCTTAAGTGAACCTGAGCTGGAGTTGTTGCTATCTTCGGGTCTAACCCCCTTCACTTCAATCAGCAGGTGGACCTTGGTGGATCTTGTGGCATTTATTCACTGACTGTACACCCACTGCACTGCTACATTCACAGCTATAACATTACTGCTAACTTTATACTCACCATAGTCACATACATGCGCGCTGTCTCATTACCGGACACTCGCTAACGTTACGCCGGGATGACAGAGTAACGTTACGTCAGGCAGACACACAGCTGACAATCTCGCACTTAAACTAAATGATGAGATGGAGACTTTTACTAGGAAAGTGGCTGCATGTGTTCAAAATAATACATGCAGCATCATGGCTGCTACAGTAACTCTCATGGACGGGTAAACTGGAGACTCAGTTGCCTGTTTTGGTTGTACACGGCAGGTGGTGATAAATGATAGATTCAGTCTGTTTGTGCATCAGTTTATCATTGCAAGTACGCTGCTATCGGTCAGAAAAAAATTCTAAATCAGCATCCTTAACGTTAACCATATCTGCGTTTGTTGTTAACAGCTTGTTTCAGTGTCCCAAGTTGCCAAAACTGCCCCACAGTCAACTCTATCTTCCATCAACATCCACAGCCATACAGCGCTTGTTACGCTAATAGTTCTTTATTGTGAACAAGCTAAAAATGGACGCTAACTGTATGTAACTGTTTAGCCTAAATGGCCATGTATCTTTAGGATTTGTAGTTTTGGACTTTGAGACCAGCTAACTTCTCCTCCCTCTATTAGGCTGGTTATCACTTAAAAAATTACGATGCCAGTAAAAATGATACCAATAGATTACTTCATTTGATACCCACCATGTGAAGGGAAGCTGTGTGTCCCACTCACTAGCAAATCGCTGCCACACTGCACAGCGTTCATACAGCAGTTACTGCTGATAACGCAGTCCCCCAGACCACAGAGGCTGGATTGCATTGTCGCAAAATGCCCACCCATCCAGATCCCCCCTTAGGTAAACACTGTTAGCTCTGTCAGCACTATTGCGTTGTCTGTGCTGTTAGTACCGTTAGCACCATTAGCTGTCAGCCGCCAACTCAGACATTTTCGTGTTCAGAGCACAGACTGTATATAAAGATGGACGCATCTCCACTTTCTCCCACTGTACAGAAGTGAAACCAACATATCCCGGATCACTAGTGATCAGGAGGTGGAGTGGCGTTATTGAGGTCACCCTTCTGACTTTATGAGCTATAGGGCAGCCAGCTTCACTTCTGGGGAGTTGTCATGTCACCCATCTTTTTATACAATCTATGGTTTACAGTCGTGAGCAGGCCAGCAATTCCAGCTGTATGGGTTGTAGCTGCTGCACTAGTGGGCCAATCACGCGTTGCATTAAACTTAAGAATGCCTGCAGGGATTGGCTGCATGCATAACCATGCAAACACTTTTAGTTTTTTTTAGATCTGGGCACAAAAAGGATCGACTCGTGTTTCGTTTGCCTGGAGATGTTTCAATAGTGCTTGGTACTGGAAGGTATCGAGTACCTACACCTAGCCTTACCCTTCTACTACTGACGCATCCCGACATAACATACCTTTGACAAGAACTCAAGCTAACAACATGTTCACTACATTGGATCACTCTTAGGCTGCTAAAGGCTTTCTGGAATGAAGCAAATCAATAAAAGAAAAATAAAATGGTGTGTTTTGGTAAAAGGCTGCCGTTTGTGTGACAGATAAATAATTTACACTATGTTTTAAGGGTTGAATCGTGCAAAACCACTGGTATGCCCTTCAAAACTACAGTGCATTGGAGCCAATGGCATTTCTGTACATGAAGAGTATCAACACCTTCCATCCAAGCTTGATGACATGTTCTTATGACGCAAATGCTTTGCAGTGCACATATATGCAATGACCTGCTGTAATCTGACAGAAAGAAACTGAAGCATGTAAAGATGCATTCTGAATCATGTAAGTATTGGCATGTTATACTGTATGTCGTGTTTTTTCTGGCTTTGAGAGCCCTTCCTCTGGAGAGAAGATTTGAAAAGCTGTCCTATAATATATTATGGCTAAGAAGTGAATGAGCCTTCATCTTTCCTGTCAGGAGCTCTTCAGCCTGTAGTTGTAGCCTCAGCATGGGGTAGATGGGTTTGTGATGAGTGTGTGAACACAACGGTGCTCCTCAGTAAATACACTACAGGGTCCTAAAACACACTGAACTCATCCAGACTGTCCTTTTCTTTTCCTTGTTGTAACATGGATTCTACAGTTGAATGTCAGCCTGGGTTAAAGCTGAAAGCGTGATGAACACTTTCATTCAAACCGTCTACCACCCACACTTTAAACTGAGAGTGACTGAGATTGAGATTCATTATCATTAACTACTTTCCAGTAAATATCCCCAGCTTTGTGTGTGTGTGTGTGTGTGTGTGTGTGTGTGTGTGTGTGTGTGTGTGTGTGTGTGTGTGTATGGCGTGTTTCCTTTTCCATTGCTTCCAACAATTTTGGAGCATTAGCTCTCTTGTTCCCTTCTTAATGGCTTAGGAAGTCAATGCTAGCTTTAACGGTGCGTCCGGTGGACACATCCACTGCCATGGCCCGAATCTCTGTGTCACCAAACTGCATGAGCGTCTGGATCTCACGGCGTGGTGCCGTGCTTTCCGTTCCGCTCACATCCAAGCGAAGTGTCCCACACTTCCTGACGCCGGGGTCACTGATGAACCCTGCTTTCTCCTTCTCGGAGCAGTAGACGTGGATGACGATAACCTGCTGAGAGGGCTTGGCCGGTGTGTAGCTCCGCTTCACCATCTCACCCAGCGCTACAGACTGGTCAGCGGCAATGAAGGTGTCAAAGACATCAGTGCACCAGCGTGTGCCCTCCTTCACCAGCAGCTTCTCCGGCGGGTGCTTGCCCTCCACGAAGCGATTGAGGACACCCACGCCGTAAGTGAGGGGCGAGCGGCGGACTTTAATGATGCTGGGGTCCAGGCCAAACAGCACAGCACCTTTCAGAATGGTGAGGCCAACGTCATGGGGTATGATGATGCGGCTGCGGCCCTGGAGCATGTCCTGGACAGCGTGCTGCAGCAGGGGAGACTCAGCAAAACCTCCTACTAGGAACAGGAACTTAATGTCGCTCACCTCCGGCTTCTCAAACAGCTCAGCTACAGGACAAAAACAGAATATTACCGGATGGAGTACATGTACTGTGAGTGACTATTAAGCCCTATTCAGACCTGGTATTAGCATGCATCCTAAGTGATTCGAACACAAGTGGACAGCTTTAAGTACGTCTGTTCACACCTGGCATTACAGTGTGACTCCATACATGTCCTGAATGACCACTTGTGATTGGATCTCACTTCTTCGCACTATATGCACATAAACATGCAGTAAACACATTGTTACAGTTGTGATGTAATATTACAGGAATGCCAGTAGTCATATCCTACATATTTGTATTTGAATTCGGGCCCATTCTATTAACATCAAAATAAGAGTTTATTGTACCGACTCACCTAAGAAGCTGTGGTACAACATCGTATCGCAAACATATTAACATATGTAGCTTGTGCACACAAATCCTGCTACATGTCTGTTTTTCTCCTATCCTGCACAACAGGTAGAAACATGCAGTACGTTTTATCAGTGGTTTTGTATTGGTTCTCTCATTTCTTGCTTTCTATTTGCTTGTGGGGTTTACATTAGTGTTTGAGTGTTTGAGTGTTTGAGAGACCACCTATTTGATTTCTTAGTCTTGGGCTTAATGAATTAACCCCGGGAGGTTTCCATTCCTCTTTTATTTAGTCTCATAATTAACATGCTGATAATTTATAGTGAAATTGTCACGTCAGTCAATTCTTAAGTTTGTATACTTGTGTGTTTTTGTTTGTTTGCGTATGTATTTCCTGTTTTATTTTGTAGTCTGACTCTCCCTGTTGTTTCAGAGCACCTCACTTCCTGCCCTCCTGTGCTTCCGCGTTTTGAATGAATGAGATTCCCGACTCCCTCTCCTGCGTCTGATCATTGTTCCCCAGCCCTGATAGTGTTCACCTGTCCATAATTAGTCACTCCCCTCTTTAGTATTTAAGCTGTGTTTCCCCATCCTTCTGTGCCAGTTCGTCTTTGTACTTAGAGTGAAAGCATCCTCGCGTCCTTTGTGTTAGTCTCCTAGTGCTTTGATTACTCTGCCTGTTTTTTCGATTACGCCTCAGCCTAACGTCTTGGATTCGTCTGCCTGATTTTTGACTGACCTCCCGTGTACCGAACCTGCTTTACTTAGTAAAGACTTTTTGACTTAACCTGCCTGTCTCCGTGGTTGTGCTTTTGGGTCCACACTTTGTCTAACTTCGTGCATCACAGTACGAACTGGCCTAATATGGACCCAGCCAACCCGGACCAGGTTCGGTCCTCTCTCCACGCTCATGGAGTGAGGATTCGCCACCACGAGGAACAACTGTCCGCCGTCAGCACTAGCGTTAAACTTCTTACGGACAATCAGGAGAAGTTTAGTAATACTGTCGGCGAACAGGTAATTCAACTCGGAGCCCAGATGCAAGCTCTAATGAGCCGTATTGACACTTTAGCCGGAGAACGGTTGCCGCCGCCTCCTCCCACTCCAGCGCCACCGCTCCCACCCGCTTTTCCCACTTCTCCTCACCTCGCTAAACCTGAGCGTTTTTCCGGCGAGTCAGCTAACTGCCGTCCATTTTTGATTCAATGCAGTTTACATTTTGAACTACAGGCAGCTCAGTTCCCCACTGAGAGATCAAAGATTGCTTTCATGATTACGCATCTATCAGGCAGAGCCGAGGCGTGGGCTACAGCGGAGTGGGCGCGCAATTCGCCGGTGTGTGCTTCTTTGAAACTTTTCACAGAGACTCTGCAAAAAATTTTCGACCACACCACACCGGGACGGGAGGCGGCAAGAGCACTGGTCAGCCTGCGGCAGGGGAAAAGGAGAGTGACAGATTACGCCATAGAGTTTCGCACGCTGGCTGCCGATAGCGGGTGGAACGACGCATCTCTCCTTGACACCTTCATTCATGGTTTATCCGACGCAGTTAAGGACCAGTTGGCGCCCCTGGACCTTCCACCTGATCCCGATTCGGTCATCGCTCTGGCGATCCGAATCGACAACCGCCTATGGGAAAGGGAGAAGGAGAGACGCAGGGGTGCGGCTCCTCAACCTCCAGAACCGACGGGGCCACCTGCTCGACTCCGCCCGGCCTGGCGTCCTTCTCCTCCTGCTGAGGTGAGTGGTATCTCGTCTCCCCCTAGTGCCCCAGAGGAGCCGATGCAGGTGGCCCGAGCCCGGCTGACTCCGGAGGAGCGACACCGACGTTTCCGAGAGGGGAGATGCATCTATTGTGGCCACGGTTGCCCTGTCTGTGCCAGGAGCAAGTCGTCACATCAGGCTCCGCCGGGTCTTCTTCAACCTCTCCCCGTGCCAAGCCGACCCTGGTCAGACATCGCCCTTGACTTTGTTACGGGACTCCCCCCATCAGAGGGTAATACCACCATTCTAACAGTTGTTGATCGGTTCTCTAAGATGGTCCATTTTATTCCCCTGTCTAAACTGCCCTCCGCCAAAAGAACGGCGGAGGTTCTGTTGCATAACGTTTTCCGTCTCCATGGTTTCCCCAGGGACGTGGTGTCTGACCGGGGTCCGCAGTTTGTATCTCGTTTCTGGCGGGAGTTTTGCTCCCTGATTGGCGCTACCGTAAGTCTCTCCTCCGGGTACCACCCCCAGTCTAACGGACAATCTGAGCGCTTAAATCAAGAGCTAGAGACGGGGCTTAGATGCCTCGTTTCACAAAATCCGGCTACTTGGAGTAAACATCTTATCTGGGTTGAATACGCTCACAACACTCTGCCCTGCTCTTCTTCAGGTCTCTCTCCGTTCCAGTGTTGCTACGGTTACCAGCCTCCCCTCTTCCCAGAGGTGGAGAAAGAAGTGACTGTTCCCTCCGCTCACGCGCTCATCCGCCGTTGCCACCGGGTTTGGAGGGGAGCTCGCCAAATGTTGCTGCGAAGCACCAACAGGTGGAAGAGGGCTTCCGATCGGCGCCGAACACCTGCCCCCTCCTATCGCTCAGGTCAGCGTGTGTGGCTCTCCACCAAGGATCTCCCACTTAGAGTTGAGTCTCGTAAACTCGCTCCTAAATTTGTCGGCCCGTTCCCCATTTCTAAAATCATTAACCCGGTGGCCATCAAATTACAACTCCCCAGATCTATGCGCGTGCACCCCACATTCCATGTCAGCCGCGTCAAGCCTGTTAAAGAGAGCAGCCTGGTCCCAGCCTCCAGACCCCCACCACCCCCCCGATTCCTCGACGGCGGCCCTGTATTTACAGTCAAGCGTCTCTTGGCTGCCTGCCGTCGAGGAAGGGGGGGTCCAGTATCTTGTAGACTGGGAGGGATATGGCCCGGAGGAGAGATCTTGGGTACCCACTAAAGATATTGTAGACCCTGAACTGATTCACAATTTCCACCGGCGTCACCCCAACCCTTTTGGGACTTCTGGTGCCGTCCCTAGGAGGGGGGTTCTGTCACGTCAGTCAATTCTTAAGTTTGTATACTTGTGTGTTTTTGTTCGTTTGCGTATGTATTTCCTGTTTTATTTTGTAGTCTGACTCTCCCTGTTGTTTCAGAGCACGTCACTTCCTGCCCTCCTGTGCTTCCGCGTTTTGAATGAATGAGATTCCCGACTCCCTCTCCTGCGTCTGATCATCGTTCCCCAGCCCTGATTGTGTTCACCTGTCCATAATTAGTCACTCCCCTCTTTAGTATTTAAGCTGTGTTTCCCCATCCTTCTGTGCCAGTTTGTCTTTGTACTTAGAGTGAAAGCGTCCTCGCGTCCTTTGTGTTAGTCTCCTAGTGCTTTGATTACTCTGCCTGTTTTTTCGATTACGCCTCAGCCTAACGTCTTGGATTCGTCTGCCTGATTTTTGACTGACCTCCCGTGTACCGAACCTGCTTTACTTAGTAAAGACTTTTTGACTTAACCTGCCTGTCTCCGTGGTTGTGCTTTTGGGTCCACACTTTGTCTAACTTCGTGCATCACAGAAATAATATAACGAGGAAGTATGTGCTGCTTTTCCTTTACCGTTACCTTTTGCAGACAAACTTACGCTAGAATTCCTTTTATTGTAAATAAATCACTCATTGAATCACCTACTATGTGTGTGTGTGTGTGTGTGTGTGTGTGTGTGTGAGGTGTTGAAATGGAGCTTACTGAGATGCTGAATGATGTGGTCTATGGTGGGCTTGAAGAGGGAATTCATAGCATCTGGACTCATCCTCAGCATCCCCTGAGACGACCATTTCACAAAATCCACACTAGGAGAGGATGTGACAGTATATTAATATGTGTATGAATAGTATGAATAAGTTTATGTGCAGTTTGGGCTCAGATCAAAAGCAAGATTTATAATATACATGACAACAAATTTCAGATACCAATTAATCACAATATGGCAAAGCTTTGCTAATCATACATCAAATGAAAATCTGCGCGCACATATTTTTTAACAAGATGCTTATAAAATGGCACAAAGTTCATATGATCATCATACTATTCCAGTGAAAGTCACTAAACAATACTGTTGAATTATGGCTCTGCGCAATACTATTTTGTTCTAGACACAGCATATACATAGATTGTTTATCAGTCACATGACCAAGGTTGGTAGACGTTGTTTTCCATATTGTATGTTATTCTCTGCAGAGAGACACATAAATACAAACACGTAAATGGACAGCAGCAGACTGTCCTGGTAATAATGCCTGTCAGTGGTGTGTGAGGAGGGAGGAGTTCAGAGTTTGTGAAGCGTGTAGTCTTAGAGGACAGTGACCTGTAGGTCTTTTGTAGCTTCCTCTTGGATGTGTGCTTACAATCTGGCACCTGGTCGCTGTGTTTTCATAGAGGTTGACGCCCTGATACATCCCAAACAAAGCAACACAAGAAAATCTTGGCAGAGGCCTACAGACACTAAAACGCACTGCTAGTGGGTCATAGTGATGATTGAGAGGGATTATTTTGGTATCGTCTCTCGTCAAATGATTTTAAACTGACACAAAACAGAAGAACAGACAATACTACAATAAGGAACAAAGTACAGTAAAAGCCACACATCCAACATATCCGTACCGACATACCAGTGACTCTGTCTCCCAGGTCTTTCAAAATGGATTTAAAGGCATTCAAAGAAATCAGATAATGGAGTTTCAAAACATTCTGCAATATATTTCAGTATATTTCAGAGATTGGATCGGTTTCTGTCTTTTAGTTATTTTATTCAACCTTTATTTTACCAGGTAAAATCAACTGAGAACAGCTTCTCCTTTACACTAAAACTTGTTAGGTTGAAGTACATATGGTAATACATATGAAATACAATATGAAATATATATTAGCAGAAGATAAGACTTGTGTTAGTGTCCAGGACAGGACAAGACAAAAACATGAATGGTAGTCAACGGCGAGAGAAAAATATTTTTTTTTTAGCCCAGTTGAATTGCACGATGAATCACACATATATTTGTTAATTTAAAACATAAATTTGCAAGTCAAGAAAGTTATAGTGTCTGTTAAAGTATCAGATTTTGACAATACATAATTAGAAAGAGGACACTATGACCAAAATACAACAAACTGAGACTTTCTTGACTTGTAAAATTATGTTTTACGAGTTCAAGAAATATTTATCTCTCTCTATCTGTTGACTACCGTTCATATTTTTTCTGAAATAAGCTCCCATGGGGTGCACTGGAAGGGGCTCTCTATATCGAACCTTCAGCGCTGACAGAGACTAGCGTGCTGCTGCTGCCATCTTAGCTGTGTGCTGTTTGCTCTTAGTTTACCAGCCGCTACTTCTCCATACTGCATGCAATATATTGATTCATTACACTGGACACAGTTCTTGGAATGTGTATGGAATAGCCTTGCACAGTCAGACGACACATTAAGGAGTGGACACCTCCACCTTGGGAATTGACGCAGTCTGCACAGATCAATGAGCAAATATTTTATTTATGAGAGGTGCTCTTCCAAATGAAACTGCAGAGCTTCCGATGTGTTCATAAAGTGAATTTAGTGGATAGATTGAGAGAAATATGATATTTTCAGATGCTATGCTATGTTTCCCAGCTTCAAAACTAGGGATATAAAGGCTCTGTACGGAGCAGTGTCAAAGATTTTTTGTGGGCTATTTCCCTCAGTCCTGTCTCAGTTGTCTCTTCAGGCCATCTCTCTGTGCTTGATGCAGTCAGTCTGTCGAATCATAAATCCTGAAAGAATCCATAGTATCCATTTACTCTGATCCCATGTGTGTGATTCATGTACAGCATGTGCACATTTAAGTGTGTGATAGTGTTAATAATGGCCCCTCCCAAGATTTTCCAGCACAATGAGACAGACTGAGTAGTTCCAGTTAGGCGTCAGAGGAGCCTGTGGGGCTCTGAGGTCTCCAGTTTCAGCCATATAAATATCTTTTAATGTCCCTCACTGTGAGATTATGAAAATCCACACAGACATGAGACAGGGCCGTTAAAATCTAGAGTCTATGGTGGTCCCAGACATCAGTCGTCATAGCACTCTACTGGCTGGAAGTGAAAAGTTGTATCTTCTCTGCCTAACACTGAGTTTGAATGTTGCTTTCTTTTTTTCTGGAGGTTAAAAGAGAGAATAGTGTTTTATAGTTAGTGGTGCTTTGTGGTGCCAGGCTTTGGCAATTCATCTCTCCATCTAGCCTGGCATCCAGGAGCCATTTTACATCTGGACTGACTGTGCTACACTCTACTTGATTATCAACATACAACATTTTTCATTTTATATGATTTATTATTTTTTTATATTTTAATTTAAGTTTGTACCAGTTTTCTGTCCATGTTTCATTTTGCCACACCTGGTTTAGACAAATCTGTCATCAGAGACCACTGGTACTGGCCTCTAATAGTGTCAATCTGAACCGAAACCATGACGCAAAGACCGTAATTCAAACTGAACCGTGGGCTTGTTGAAGTGTTGCACCTCTAATAAATAAGCTTATAATAAATAAATAAGCTAAACAATCTCTTGTGAAAAAAAAAAAGATAGAGTCAGGCCTGTCAGCTTAGTTTCTTAAAATAAAGACCAGAAGGGGGGGGGAGAGCGGGGGTGATTGTCTCAACAAAAAAATAAAATTATTTATATACCTCCAATAACCAGAAAAATATCTTTTTGCATCCATCTCTGGTTTTTTAGAATATTGGGTTTTAAGGGGGATATGGGGGGGAGAGAGATTATATAAAATACCCACCCGGATATTTTTTTTTTTTTTAAATAAAAACCCATTTAATTAATTTTTCGTATCGGGGAGTGTTTTAAAAAAAAATAAGAAAAAAAAACAAAAAAACAAGTAAGAGAAGAAAGTATATTTCACAAAGGGAGGAGAGAGAGAGGAAGAAAAGAAGGAATAAAAAAAAAGACGGCAATATACTTGGCATATTTAAGCCCAATGCTATAAGAGAACCATAATGTTAATGAGGTAATAATTGTGAGGAGGATAGAGCCCCCACAGCCGGAGAGGCCAGACACACCAACACCCGGCATTAAAGATCAAAATATGCCTGCTACACATATTGACCATCATCTTTTCTTGTAAAATATGCTGTGTAAACAACACCAGTGTTGTCACAAGTTTATTAACTGGTAGGAAGATGACCTCACAGTCACAACCCCAACGTTTGGCCAAAATGTCATCATTACATCATTTTATTCTGTTAAGATAACTGTGTGAAATTGTCATAATTGGCATATGAATTCTTGAGCTATGGGACTGCACAGTGGTGCTGTTGCCTCATAGCAAGAGGGTCACAGGTTTGAATCTGTCTTGGGGTCCTTCTGTGTGGAGTTTTCATGTTCCTCCCATGTAACAATCAGCTCTAGCGCCCCTGTGACCCCGAACAGGAAAAGTAGTTACAGATGAATGGATGGTTTTTTGAGTTATGGCCAAAAATGTGTTTTGTGAGGTCACAATGACCTTTGACCTCTGACCACCAAAATCTAATCAGTTCATCCTTAACTCCAAGGTTGAGGTTTGGACAAACTAAAAACATAACAAACAATGCATATATCAGTTTTGGATGATAATCTACCATCCATCTAGTGTTAGACCTGTATTCCTGTTCAGGGCTATACAGACACCAGTATGTCAGGGACTAGTCCCTGGTTTCCTGTATGTACTCACTTGCTTTTGCGCAGGGCGTGTTCCACACTGTGGCCCCTGAACTTCTTGTAGTAGTCAATGAAGGAGAAAGGCAGATTAATATTGAGGGGGTTGGTTCTGTCAGGGGCTGCTGCCCTCTTCCGAGACTCAAATGCAATCATCAGATCCACCCAGGCGGCTGGCCTCTTGATCTTAAACTGGTCGATGAAATCCTGGCCAAAGATCTTACATAGCAGCTTCTCAAATTCATAGTCAATCCCGATAGAGCCGTAGGGACCACCTGGGAAAAGAGGGTTGGGATTGCCAGTCAAATAAAAACAAGATGAAACCTCAGCTGCATAAGGCAGGGAGAAATGATGATATGTTGTGCTCTTTTACCCGAGGCCTTGTACAGCTCCTTTAGATGTCCCTCTGGAAGACGGATCTGATGGACGGTCAGGTCCACGGTCCCTCCGCCACAGTCCACCACCACGTAGCGGTCACCTGCACAGAGAATACACAGAGCTGGAACATGGTGTGCAGTAAATTGGATGAGGGAAAGACTAGGACTCAGGATTGGCTTTGACAAAGACAAGATGGTGGACAGTAGCTGACAGTGTGGACATCAGATGATTCACACCATGCATTTCTTTAGAACTACATGTCACAGAAGTTAACGTGGGTGTGTAGCTGACATTTTGTATTTTACTCCAATAATATCTCTCTTGAAATCCAACTGAAAAACGTTATTTTTTTATGTTGTTGGTTAATGTTTTATTACTGAAAGGAAGAAAAAGGGTCTTTGGGCGGGCTTCTGATGGGTGTGTCACAGAAAGTGTTTGACTGACAGGAGAGCCGGTGGGCTGTGGACTGGACAAAATAAACATTAGCTTCTGAGTCCAACAATATGCCAGTGTGAAGAGTAAGGACAACACCATTTAGCTGGTGCTGACAGTCGCAGGTAAGTGTTACTGAGCTACAGCTGACCTGCAGTGAAATTTCTTTATATACACATACAGTATATACTGTATTCACATAGCAGATATTCTGTATGCAGTTTACTGTCGTCTGGACTGAAAGTTTGTTTTCTTAACAAGTTGACTTAATGGGTTAGGTAAGGTACAGTAGTAAGGTTTTGTGAAGATGAATGTGATTGGGGAGTAGTGAGCATCCGCCTGGATAAATGAGACTTTGATTATTCTGCATGTGTTGTGTGAGAGTTTGTAAATGGATGTTTTCATATATGGTAGTTTTCCTGTTGTTAAACGCAGCCCCCTTTTATTTCAATTCATCAAGGATTTACTCTGTTTTCTGATTCCCCAGTCATCATAGAGGCATGAAAGAAAAACAATGCTTTCTTCAAAATTCAAGGTAACACATTGATATAAATATTGTCATTTTGGGGGTGAATATTCCCTCAAGGTGGATAAAGACTTAATGCTTAATGTTTGATGCAACTTGAGTCAGAGGCATGTACTATGAAGCAGGATTTGAGGTTTTAACAAGGTAACTTCCAGATTAACCCTTCAGGGTTTTCGGTCCTAAAATGGTGGTTCGCTTCCTACCGGGGTAGATCACCATGGTAACTGATGCTGAAAACCTAGCTGGCTCCGGAGTAGGTTATGCTTGAGATGAGATCAACTCATCTAAAAGAACTGCCTACTGACCAATCAGAGCACAGTGAGCAGATAGTATGATATTATTACACAAATATGAAGAAGTTACTATCATAATCCACTGACAAATGCAGGAAGGACAGCTGGCTGGATGTTGTGGGTGCTTATTGTTTTGAATTATGTTTTTAAATTTATTTGTTTTACTTGCTCTCAAGTCCGCTTCACACCGCCAGAGATGGGATGCAGCTGAATGAAGGCTGAAATAGTTATACACAGCTAAACAACACAGAGTGTTGTTTAGCTGTGTATAACTAACAGATTAGTGTTTATCTGACTTCTGAGTATTTGACTTCTTTGTATTTGTCTAATATTATAGTTTGCTCTTGGTTTGTTTAATCTGCCGCTCTGCTGACAGTACAACTTGGTCATATGCTGCAAACTCTGTCCCTTTCATGTGAACATGCTCATAGCCAGATTGAGAAACCCTGGGTTGATTTACTGAGTTGATAACCAGCATTATAGGACCGCTTAGCGGGATCATGTTTGTTAGGGTTAGTTAAGCCAGATAAGGAGAAGATAACCTGGGTATGTTGAACTTGCTTCGTAGTACAGGCCTCTGGCCATCAATTCTATCAGTTATAATAACACTGCACGCTGATCTCCAAGTGAAGTCCCACAGGACAACAAACAAGCAGTCAGACAATCAGACACGCTGTGAATAATCCTACAGATTATGTACACATGAAAAGTAGTTTATAATCCTCCATTGCACATGAAAACTGTTTGCACAGCTACGGTAAGTCTGTAAACTGTGATGGATGTTAACAAGCAGTTTGCGCAATAATTTAATATTCGTCTTCCATTTCTCTTCAAAATATAATTGACTAACCTGGGAGCCAACCTGTCTGATCATCTCGCTGTTTGTATTTCTAGACCTGTCTGACCTATTTTTAGCAAGAGTGCTGTGTTGTCAGATCTCAGAAATGACTTGGGTGAGTACAATGTTTTCATAAGTGACAGAACCAATAGCAAGCACTCTGACAGTGAAGCTGTAATAAACCATAGTTTTCCTTCCAGGACTTTAGAACTAAACTGAAGAATAGGACTTAAAATAGACGCATACATGGCCTCTGTGCACTGAATATGAGCTAAGTGGAACTACTGGTACAATCAAAATAACTATCATACAATGAAATAAAATATGAAAAACATGATGAAAAAAAACCAAACAAAACAAAAACATTTCTCCAAGAATCAAGCATCTAAAGCTAGTAGCTGATATGACAGATTTGCAGCAGAGGAAACAGCAACAGCATTCCCTCTACAGGAAGAGGGAAGGGAAATCATAAGAAAAATGAAGAGAAAAAAAGAAGAGAAAGACTCTACCTTCTTCCAGCTCCGACCAAAGCTCCCCTATGACATTTTCCACCAAAAAGGTGCGGCTCTGCCGGTTGCGCCGGACATGCTCCTTGGCTGGTTGTTAACAGAGAGAGAATGTTGTGGTGAGTGTGGTGAAGCCGTGAAGCTCTGCTGTGTGCAGCTGTGCGGCTCATATACAGTGGTGTGTGAGTGAGGCAAGCAGCAAGCAGGGATGCACATGTATCCACACTATGAGAAAGACTTAAATAGAGCATTACAAATTTATAATAACAAATTATTCAATCTACGATTTATATTTTCAAGGACAGCTGAATTTAAATGACAAAGAGATAATTTGCCTGTGTGGAGTATTCAGTCGATTAGGCTGTTATAAGGCTATTAAATAGGCGATATCAGTCGCAATCATAGCTGTGGGTCTATTGGGGCCTGCTACACCTATTAGTAGATTTTCCCATCTATTCACATGGTAGAACATTGAAAGAAGGTACGAAAGAACACAACGGCGACCTACAGCAACCACAGCAATTAAGACATCCTTAAACTTAACAAAGTGGGGGTTTTATTGCCTAAACCAAAATAGGTTGTAGCTTTATTGCCTAAACCTAAAGAAGTTGTAGTTTTAATGCCTAAATCTAAAGAAGTTGTAGTGTTATTGCGGGGGGCGGCAGTAGCTCAGTCTGTAGGGAGTTGGCTTGGGAACCGGAGGGTCACCGGTTCAAGTCCCGACATGGACCAAAAACTGAGTGTGAACTGGTAGCTGGAGAGGTGCCAGTTTACCTCTTGGGCACTGCCGAGGTGCCCCTGAGCAAGGCACCAAACCCCAAACTGCTCAGGGCGCTTGTCAGGAGCAGCCCCCTCACTCTGACACCTCTCCATTAATGCATGTATGTGTGTTTCAGGTCTGCATGTACCATGTATAAGTTTAACAGAGTGTAAATTGAATTTCCCCACTGTGGGACTAATAAAGGTAGATCTTCTTCTTCTTCTTCTTCTAAACCTAAAGAAGTTGTAGTTTTGTTACCTAAACCTAAAGAAGTTGTACTTTTGTTGCCTAAATCTAAAGGTACCTTTTTGTTTCTGTTCAAAATGGGATGTTTCATTCAGTTTTACATTAGAATGTGTTGCTTTTAAGTTTCACTTTCACTTTTACAACATAGTGGGTGTAGTAGACCCCTATTGACCCAAATCTATAGTGCTTATAGTGACTGATGATGCCTATTTAATGGCCTGTCTACACAGAGGAAACAATACAGAGGATGAAGGACAACTGTCCAACTGTCATAAGCTTTGCAGAGGACATGAGAGAAGTGGAGAGTTAACACTACTGCTGTGGCTCAGAGGTAGAGCAGGTCATCTACCTATTGGAAAGTCGGCGGTTCCATCCTGGGCTCCTCTATCCACATGCCGAATTGTCCTTGTGCAAGACACCCTAAAATTGCTCCCGAAGGCTCTCCCATCAGTGAATGAGTGTGAATAGGTGAATGCATGTCGTGTAAAGTGCTTTGAGTGGTCAGAAGACGAGAGAGGAGCTGTATAAATCCATGAGTCCATTAATTTACCATTTATGTCAGCATTCCAACAAGAGTTTTATTAATAAATGTTCTGTTGAATCTGAATTTGGTAATATTCTAATAATAATGCATGTCACTGCATATCCACTTCTATTTATATATACAGTGCAAAGCAATGTTAGCCAGGAAATCATTGTCTGATAGGAGACATTAAATGATGATAGAAGATGTAAACTTTGCAGTGAAACTTGTCAGCTAGAGCAGTGATTCTTAACCATAGGGCCGCGGCCCAAACTTGGGCCCCGAGCGCCACCTAGTGGGCCGCAAAAAAAATCTGTTTTGTACATGTGGGCCGCGAGGGCCGCGAGGGCTGCGGGACGCAATAACAACTCCCGACCATGTAGTGGCGCTAAGTCAGTTGTTACTTTAACCAGCTCCATAAATGAGGAGAAGAAGACACTCAGCTAGCTGTAAACAAACAAGATGGAGAAATATTTAAAACGAAAAAATGAAGACGACCCCCGGTTTATTGAATTGAATTGAATACAAATCAAACCAAGAGTGAGATAATTATAAACCTATACAGTGTATATATATATATTAAATAATACATATTAAATCATATATATAATATAATATAATTAATAATAAATAATATATATTAAAATTATATTTAATGGGCCCTGGGCCACTCTGTACTGAAAAAAAATGGGCCTCAGGGTCAGAAAGGTTAAGAACCCCTGAGCTAGAGGATGGTTCAGTGGGAATGCTCATCTTGGGAAAGTCAACAGGAAACCGCAGCAATAGTTTGAAAGTTGACCGTTCCTATTGTTTTCCCAACAGCTAAAAACTTGTGCTGAAAACACTCTCGTCATATCCTAATACATTACAGCTCGGACTAAAGGGGCAACATGTAGCACACAGGATATGTAAAATATGGACATGAATCCAATGAATTGATCTCACTCTTTTTGGACACTAATAAAAGAATTTTAGTTATGTTACATGCTTGCCTTGCATTATTGGAGCACCAGCAGGTGTCTTTAGACTGGCTGCTGGGATTTTGTATTACCTTTTAATATTTCTTTATTTCTACTAATGAGTTTATTGTGTATATTATATTTTTTTTAATTTTTGTTTTGTTTATTGATCCCAATGTTTTATCTTTTTCTGTCAATAAAAGAACTAACTAGCACTCTTTCCCAGCCTTGGGAGTTACATTTAGATCAGGTCTAATAGTTTCATAGAAATTAGACAATATATAATTAGGTTAAAAATGAATGGCTGCATCAACACTGACCTTCATGAGACTGCATGATGAACAAAACCTGGCATTCAGCCCAGTTATATGTGCATTTATATGTACTTTAGCACAGGCAGCGAGCTTTCCTGTGATGCTTAGTTAATTAGCCTCTTATCCAAATGTTTGACTGGGTGACCCATTCCACTGTGATGCTATCTCCATAGATTGGATTTTGGATTGGATTGGAGTAAGGTTGAATTATACTGCACACACTTTAAAACTTGTCTCAGTGCTCTCATTTGCATCCAAGTACCAGTCCAGGCTAGATGCAACAGATGACATTAGATATGTACCTTTGACTCAGTCCACAACTCTAAGTTCTATTACACAGCGGGGGCATAATGAATAATGCAAAATGCAAAATATTCGCCTGCCATATTGTATGTCTAGGAACTTTTACTGCGAAACACAAGGAGTGGATCTGGTCTGTGCTGCCTTTGTCAAGATTGAAAGGAGTATGATAATAAAGTTTACTGTCTTGGACTACAGAGCCTCCATGTTGTTGTTGTTTCATAAATCTAGACACAACTCAGCCCGTTCTGCACAACAAGATTGGTTGATGCTTTTATTCTCATTCTGTAAAAAAAGGATGTCAATTAATTCACTGTGTACTATTCATTTTATGTGTGAAAGTACTCGACAAAAACAATTCAAAAAATATATTGAGTGTAAATTAATTGCAGGAAAAAAAAGGCTTTGCAATTTAGGCTTGCAACATGCAAGTGGAACCATCTCCTCAGACAGTGAGTTTAAACGACTGTTAGTGTCAACTAGGCATTAAATACAATGAAATGTATATCAGGAGAAAATGTCTTAAGGGGGGAAACATTAAAAAGGATCATTGTTGCAGTAAAATTAGTTTGAAATTGTAACTATTGTAAAGTCAAAATATAATTTACCAGAGAATCCTTAAGAAAAAAACGGCCTTCAAATTGACCTCTTCTGGTCATGTATAGTTAAAAGAAGGTAGGTACTTACTGCTGATGATTTTTTGATTCTGAATTGGAAATTGATCGAAATTGGCTTCTGCTTTCGAACATCTCATGATTTTGTTTTTTGTTTTTCCTCCGACCCCACCTACCTTTGTGCGTTAGAAAGACAATACAGCTGACCTCAAGAAATGTAACAGCCACTTGGTTGGTTTGAACTATAAACCAGCACAAAAATCACTATTTCCATGTTGTTTCCGATGCAAAGGCAAGAGGGCCACTGAAGAGGAGGAAGAGTCTGATACTGGATGTTGTCGAATATGCTCTTTTGATCTATGAATATTTGATGCTATAAAACCACAAGTCCTGTGGAACAAGAAAAATCCAGTTGGCTGTTTTATTCCACCCTCAGAGTATCTCCAGTTGATCAAGAATCAACCTCCTACATCAGACATGGTCACTGGCTAAATGTCACTTGGTCTTGTGTTTTATCTTCTTTTCCTGATCTGCAATCTGTAGACTTTATTGATGAAGGACCACATCAATTGAAAATCTAATACGAAATGAATAAAAAGGATTATGTTTCTGAACCTTTCTCAACACAAGATGAATGCATACTAAACCCAGGTGTCATTAAAATGATTAGATGTGAACATCTTAATACACCCATTAAGTTTGTGAGTGCACACTCACATGGAGTGTGCACAGTGTACATGGAGACTGGCCTCAGTCCGCAAAATTCACATAGAACGAAACGCATTCGTATCTGATGGGATACGAAAAAAAGCATCAACAAATGAGCAATATTTTTCTTAAATAGCTGTCTACGTTGGATAACAAAAACTAACCTATTGATCCAGGGTATATGTTGTTTGCATGCAAGTGAATGATATAATGTGATTGTCTTTACAGAGAGTTGACTAAAATGGATTTTGTGAATCCTCATTTTTGATGGTGGTGATGAATAAAACATAAATCAAAGTGAAAAAATTGCATTATTTTAAAAAGGGAAGGAGAAGTGGATATTTGCTGTTGCGGCTTCATATTGCTCAGGCTGTGATATTTAATGTAGTGCAAAAATGATGACCAAAAACAAACTAATGGCAATGGATATTATCGTTGCCAAAACGAGAAAGCAGAAGACGGACGAGGGTTCACACGGACACAACCTGCGCCCTCCCCTTTAAATCCAAAGTGGATAAAGTGGACACTACACATACATAAAGTAGGGAAACACATTAGGTTTCACACATTGCAGGAAAAGCACAGCTCGACATCATGTCTAAAGCTGCATGCTAACTCTGTCTGTCTGTCTCCGGACAGTAAATGTTATCATGTTGCAGTAATGTGCGGTCAAGCTGGCCGTCACTCTCACCTACGTGGTCAAATGGACCAACACTACAACTGTAGAGCACCTATATACCGGCATTTATGTTAAATGCTTTTAAATGGTCCTGATGGAGCTAACCGTGGATGTATAGAGTGAGTGGAGCTGATGGGAGAGCTAGCGACCACTTTGGAGAAGTTAGAGTAAGTATAGTTACGTGTTAAGTTGTAAAGTTATGTGTTAAGTTGTTATGTTAGGTTTTCAAAATAAGGTGTTAACAAAAGGAAAGGTATATACAAAATATACAGTATCCTGTATGTCTCATATATGGAAATAAGGTTAATTGGATTATATTAACCAGAGGTATAAAACATTACATTACTCTTATAAATTAAAAAGAAAATACTACTAATATTTAGGGAAAATGTCTTTATTTTTTGATTTTTTGGGATGTTAGAAAATGATTAATAAATAATTCCTGACAATGGCTGATGTATTTGACTTCAGGACATCTCTGACTACATACATTACTGGATAAACTTATTTTTGTAGATTATTTAGTGAGATAGGTGACACACTCTCACTCTTCTCTCAGCTTACAAGTGATGACTTGAAACACAAGTCATGGGGAAGAAATGGGGAAGACATTTGGCCCTATAATAACGTCAGAGATGTGAATAATTCATTAAGAGAAGCTTTTTGTACAAGACGGAAATTTGGAAAAGAAAAGAAGGAAGTTGAATGTGGTGAAATGATGCTTGGAAAGAAATAAAAAGTCATGCATTTCGTGAAATTGAGAGAGAATGTTTACCCTGACCTGGAGAAACTATGGAAGGAAAAATGGTATGTTATTGTAAATACACACACATTCAGAAACATGTACTCAGATTAATGATGAATGAAGCGTGGAGTCACAGGTGATGAATACTGTATGAAAGCAACATTCAGCACTGCTCGATGTCAGTGCTGATGAACGTACCTTGAGTCATTCCGCTCCCCACATTGTCAGTGGGGCTACAGCCGTTCTGGGTGGTATGGGTGCCCAGGTCCACCATCTGATGGAGGCGAAGCTTGCGGCAATAGATTGATGCTGCCTCAGGTTCTAAGGCGATGATCAGCTGCTCTGGGTTTTCACGGGACACCAGACCAGACTGCACCAGGGCAGAATACAGACAAGGAAAAAAAAATGTTTACATTTATATGTATTACTCATAATGGTGATGTGTTAAAAATGGCCATAATACTATAACAGTTTATGTCTCAAGTTGTGTTTTGACTGCAACCACAACACATAAGGATAAGAGGTCTGAATCATGATAATGTTGTTTGAGACATGACGTGTTTGAAAAGTGATGTTGAGGTCTTGCAGTTGCAAGCCTGCATTAACCCTCTGACGCAGGTGATCCCAACTGACTTTCCTGTCTTTCAGAGGCTCTACTAGGTTTAGTCAAGGCTAGAATCAAGACAGATGCTAGAAAATCTATAGAATCCAGTGGTACCAACAATGTCATCCTACCAAATTTTAGCAAGGAAAAAGTGTCATAGCCATTTTGAACAGGGTCCCTTGACCTCTGACTTCAAGACGTGAATGAAAATGGGTTCTAAGGATACCCACAAGTCTCCCCTTCACACGCATGCCCAGTTTATGTTAATCCCATGCAGTGTTGGTCATAAAACATACAGTTTTTTTTCATGCAGTACAAATGTGTTATTTCTGCCTATTCTAAAATGGTGTGTTTGAATATTTCTGCATACTGGGGTCACTAAACAGTCTTGGATTACGTAACTTGGTTATCACTGTAAAGCTGAGACTTTTGAGCACTGTTCTATTCATGTGTGATAATGTTAGTCCCCATAGTAGCCATTTCATTGTAGTGAGACCATTTTTTTAAACTTGACCTCATTGTATAAAATGACCTCTGGTGACCCCTAGGATAATTTTACTGCCACAAACCTAGAGACCTATGGCATTCAGAGGATGGATGGCTTTCCTAGCTGGACTGATAATAAAGGGGTTTCTGAGCAGTTTCCAAAACAGAAGTGCTTGCCATCCAATCGCTGAAAAATGCAATTCTTGCAGAAATCTCTAAATGTCTAAATTTTTGATACTAAATCACAGCATGGCTTTTTCTGTGGTGTTACTAAAGGTCTTGGTGTCTTAATGTGGTATTTTGGAGGGATTATTGATCATTCTTGTTCATTTTCGAGTGAAAAACATGGCTTAATTTAGCACCAAATCTGTGTAAGAAGAAGAAGAAGAAGAGGGGAAATTCAATTTTTTCACTCTGTTGTTAACTTATACACGGTACATGCAGACCCGAACACGCACATGCACAAACATGCAACAATGGAGAGATGTCAGAGTGATGGGGCTGCTCCTGACAAGCGCCCGAGCAGTTGGGGGTTTGGTGCCTTGCTCAGGGGCACCTCGGCAGTGTCCAAGAGGTAAACTGGCACCTCTCCAGCTACCAGTTCACACTCAGTTCTTGGTCCATGTCGGGATGTCCCTACAGACTGAGCTACTGCCGCCCCAGAAAGGAGGCCCCAGCGAGATTTGAACTCACGACCCCTGGTTTACAAGGCTAGTGCTCTAACCCCTGAGCTATGGAGCCTAGAGACGGGTAACAAATGGTATCAACCCAAAACTTGCTGCAGCAGATATAATAGAGGATGGATATGGACATCACAAACTCATATCACCATGTTCTATGCCCTTACTCTCTTATTGTTCTACAGTTACACACAACTTGGCACACAGTGCTGAGCTGCATCTCAAATTCATCTTCAGGTTCCCAGTTTTCAGATGATGTACGCCACTTCTATGTGACATCTACTGCTGACCTGCTATCTCCCCCTAAGGATCCCCTGTACCCCACCCCTACCAGTCTAAAAAAGAAGCCAGAATGGAAAGGAGTTCAACGACATCACCACAGCACTTTCCATGAGCATTTATTATTGACATGAATGAGTTTAAATTGTAGTTAATGGACAGCTTCATGCTTCTCATTACGACGCTAAAGGGTGCCTTGTACGTCGGTACCTATGGCCTTGACAAGAATAGGCTGAAATGGAATTACTAAGTATGTTTTCATTTGTGTATAATCACATGATAAGAATCGTTATCTACATAGTTTGTATCTACATAGACAGCAGATCCTCTCCGCAGAGTCTGCCATGTTTCTACAGCAGCCCAGAATGGTCAAACCAAACACTGGCTCCAGAGAAGGACATTCACATTTTCACAAAGGAAACCATACCTGTACGCTTGGCACACAGGAGAAGTTTCAGCTGGTTGCAATCTGCAACCTCACCACTAGAAACTGCTAAATCCTACACACTGACCCTTACTTAACTTAACCGATAGCAGTATCCATATAATGTCATTAACATGTTAATTCATGTAAAAGTAACTAGTAAGTTGTGTAGTTTTAAATGTTTGACACAACCATGTAATCAAGCCAAGAATGTGTCATAAAGGTAACACACAAATACAAAACATTACATGTGATTTTCATGGTGATGTGATGTGTGTACCAGCTGCTAGTGAGGAGTGAGGCTTGTTTCGGAACCAATTTCAATTTCTTCTTTCTTTCTTAGTTTACTGGTAGGCTCCATTGAAGCTGCACTGCTTTTACTGTTTAAGAAACAGACAGGAGCCAGAGAAGAAATGGTGCTTGGTGCTAGGGGTGGCTCAAAAAAGAAAAGGGCTAAATGAAGTGCCAGAGAAAGGGCTGTGGGTTGTGTCATGGTCCCAGGAGAACTAACGGATGATGTGATCAGAGGAGGAGCAGCGGTTGCAGCGGGCTGCCGTTTCACTTTCTTTCTCCCTCCCTCTGTCGTCCGTGAGTAGCCAATCAAATGATCTGCGCTGCCTGATGCTGAGTCACTGCAGACGCCCAGCTTTCAGCCGGCGCTCTTTCTCTCTAGCTCTGTGTTTTACAAACATCCTCCCTCTGTCGGCTCATCCCTCCATCCCTGTCTCCAGCCACACTGCAGAACAGCTAAAAGCTCTCCTCCTTTTCTCAGTTGCTGTCCTTGTCTACAGTCCCCCTCCTCCCTTTGCTCGCACACCAGGGATGTGATCAGGACAAAAGGATGATGTCATTTGGGATGACAGCAGGGAAACAGGAATCTGATTAAGTCTACTATTGCTCAAAAATTGGAATATGTTAATGTGGTTTCAGATTTTAAAACAAAATGTCACACTTCTTACAGTAACAGAGGGTTAATATCAGTTTGCCAAGTGTTAAAAAAACACTATTCCAAATGAATGCTGGAGGTACATTATAAATACTGTAGGTCATTTCTTGCTAACAAGATAGATCATCATCTTACAGTAAGGCCATGAACAAACATCTGTGATGTTCCACTTGTTTTGGATAAGCACGTCATATCTTTACAGAAATGCTGAAGTTGGAACTGTCTCACTGTAATAGTGAGGTTGTCACGTTTACTGTCAAGACCAAAACCGAAACGTATGCTAAATGACCGTATCTGACAGCCCCAGCTATGGCCACAGCATAGCAGTTTATCAAAAAATGGTTACACCAAGTAAAACCACAACTTGTCACACTGCATGAAAAGTGGGATTTTCGTCAGTCACTGTAGAGTCCCATGGAGGTTCAGGTTGAACGGCTGAATTGCAAGAAGCAAAGAAAACTTAATCATATATTAGACTAGATTGTGCTATATCTAATATGATAATATAGGCTACATTTACACACTGAAATGTATATTTCACTCACTCTACCATCCCAGCAAAGGTTTGCTTCATATAGCAAACCTACGGAAGCTTCAGTGGCCGTCTCCGTCACTAAATTAATTTCTTCCTCACCATGGACAGCCAGGAGATTCTGCGCCTCAATGTCTTGCCGCAAATCTGCCGTTTCTGAAAACATTACTGCTGCCGTCGTACCATTTGTTTGAGCTTCAGCAACCTGTCACAATTGTGTCACGACTGTGTGTCCCCATTTGCAACCAAATAGATTTTTAGATAGTTAACGACCCTGGTGCGTGCCATTCACATTGAAATTGACCCTGGACCGACCCTAGTCTGACCCACCTCTCAACCTTTGTCGCTAAGCCAAGTCAGTCAGTTTTTCTTTATCTGTCTTTTATCTTTTATCTCTATTTCAAGTCTCTGGTATAAAAAGATCAGGTTTAGTATAATTTTAGACTCAGGCTAAGATAAAGGTAGAAATTAATGATCCTAGATTGCCTTATCTGAGTTATGTTCTGAGTATATCCATGTTTATTTCATGTTTCATATTAATCATTGATTGATTTACAGCTTACTGTTAAGGCCCACACACACCGAACCAATATGAAAGAACTAGCAGCGACAAAGGCTGTTGGACTGTTGCATCGCCTCATATTACCTTTGTCTTAGTCAAAAAGTTGCAGTCAAACACTGCAGCCAGTAGCCAGCTAGCATGTACATTCTGTGCCTGCGTAGGAGGAGATAACTCTCCACACCAGCAGGTATGCTTCTATCATTTGTTAGATTCAAATGAGTGATCACATCATTCCTCTTCTAAAGACTCTGCACTATCTGTAGGTCACTGTGTGTGTGTGTGTGTGTGTGTGTGTGTGTGTGTGTGTGTGTGTGTGTGTGTGTCACATATGAGTGAGTCTGGAAAACTAACGTGTTGAAATGTGAATGAAGCTTCTCTGCCTACCTTATAGGCAGCTTCCCTCATGAACTGCTTTGCAGGCATTTTCCAAATGGCAGGAACGGTGATCACCCATCTCACATCATTGTTGTCAAACTCACTGCCAGTCTGATCACTCAGCTCCTGCAGGAGGAAGAGTGAAAAACCACCAAAACTCATGTCAGGGTTAGTGTCACACTATGGGATCACACCAAAATGTGACAAGAATTACTAGGTCAAGTTTATTCCTTATGCTTTTCCTTTGCTATTCATCCCCTTTTGATGCATCACATGTTCCTTGAGCTATTCATTTAGGGCTGTGTATTGGCAAGAATCTAGCAATAGGATACCTATCATGATGCAGGGTTTACGATTCAATATATTGCGATACTGTAAGCAAGGCGATATATTAAAATTTTATATCCAATTTTAGGAAAACTATCAAAAACACACCATCATGTGCATAAAATCTGAGTTATTTTTTTTTCTACTTTTGCACTTTTTGCAGTCAGAACAGTGTGACCTGCCTTTGCATTTATCAGTCCCTGTAACATTCAACATAGTAGCACTACTTTGAGAGGACACATACACTGAAAGGGTGCATCTCTTTCCAAATGAAATCAAGCATTGACTCGACTGAATCTAAACAGCATTGCAAAACATAACATCACAATATTCATTTTTTTTCAATATTTTCTTATGCTGATATTCACTGTGTCACAAAGTACCACCTGCACCTGCACGTCATATTAGGTATTTTCGAATACTAGTATATTGAAAATAAGTCACTGGTATAAGCTGAACATTGACTTCAGAGTTCATGCTGGGATCCAGCCCAAATCCAACCATATGTAGATACAGAATTATCTAAGTATATAATGCATTGTGTATGTAATTCAACAGAAAATAAGATACACAGGTGTCAAAAGAGGAATGTTACCTTTAGTGCTTGCTCTTTAAAGAAGGCCAATGCATATGCAAAGATATCCAGAGCTTTCACTCGCTTCCCATTGGCTGCGTGCAGGTCTGTGCCGATGGACAGATTCTGATTGAATGAAGGACATACAGTACAATCAAAATACTGCAGAAGAAGAGCACAGATTCATTTGTCATATGAAGAGGGGATATGCGATTTGCAATTACATTTCAGCTATCTACTGTGAGGATCCAACATACTACAGATACTGTATGTGACACTGTATATCCAAGAGGCAGGGCCTGCCTGTTGTTTTAGTCAGTCAGTTGGTTGTATCTCAACAGCCAGCAGCCAGACTGACATAAATTATTCATGGTCAGAGGATGACTCCTAATGGTTTGACCTTTCCTCTACTTCCATCATTAAGCTCAAAGCAGAAGCAGGCGAGATTGGAGCAAATATGATTCTGATTTGTACGGTCACTATATCCTGACTGTAGTGCTTGAGACTGGAGGTCAACCAACTGGTCAGAGCGAACGCCGATCAAATGGTCAAACTAGGCAGCGCTGATCAAATATGAATCAATATTACTGTAATGTCTATTTCTCACCTCAAATGTTTTCACAAACATCTTGTAGTGTACGGTTTAGCTGTAAAATGAGAACGTTTGTGACCCGGCAGCCATGTTGAGATCAGCTGAGGAAATATCAAGCGCTGCCCACCAGTCGGAGCACAGCCAATACGAATAATCCCTCTCTAAAATGTCCTGTGATTGGTCAAAGTCCCCCATGACGGGCTAGATTTTCTTAAGCATGAAAACAGAGCTATGAGGAGGTGCAGAAGTCTAGTTTTCTCTCAGAACACTTGAATTACAATATGCTGGATGGTTATTATGGATTTTTTGCCCAGTGATGCCAAAAATATTCTGCCTACTGCAGGTTTAAGTATTGTCTTGTTCTATATTTTTCTTATCATTAGCATGATAAGATGAAGAAACCAAAAGCAACCACGTGTTACTGCATCTCTCAATGCTTTCTGGCTATTCCACCCTGTCCGTGACACTCAGCTCCATGCCTACTGCTTCCAACTGAAGACGTAAATCTTTAAAAACATCTCACAAATATATACAGACGGCTGTGACTCAATCCACTGATCAGAAGGTCAGTGGTACAATCCTCGCCTCCTCCAGTCCCCATGCTGAAGACTGTGCCATTAGTGTGTGAATGAGCATTTCGATTAGATCATGATGGACAGGTTGGCACCTTGCACGGCAGCCTCTACCATCAGTGTATGAATATGTGTGAATGGGTGAATGCTGACATGTAGTGTAATGGACTTTGAGTGGTTGGAAGACTAGAAAGGAGTTATATAAATGTAAGAAGTGAGTATTTGTGCCAGCAGGGCAGTGTATGTGGGATTGAGTCAAAAAAAGTGTTTTTGTTCATGGTAGTGAAGGAACATGGGATGAATAAACTATATCAGGCTTTGGATACACACACAATACCTGTTGTGGGATCACGTAATGGTTGGTTTGGGTCTGTATATAGATTTGCTGTCAGTAAGATATACTATATTGAATATCAGCATCTGTAATCTTCAGATATTATAACCAAATTGTCTCAAACCAAATTCCCGGGGACACAATAACCCTCTTCTCCTCTTATGTACAGAATGCTCAGGGATTCTCCTTGTTTTTATTTGTCAGGGTGGAGCAGCATTTACAACATTTCTTTCTTTCAAAATATGCTGCAAGTGTTGGTATAATTACTGTTGTTATTAATGTTGATTGGGGCCATATGAACAATAAGCTGAACCTGTTTTTCAACATATTGTCCCCTCTCACCAACCCCCCAACTACCCTTCACTCCTCTATTACAGCTTTATGTCTTCTTCACTCACACTGAAGAACTTCCAGACTGACAGAGTGTCCTATGAACAGAGCATTTTTAATGCAGTCGATCACGCTCATTTAATTGTGTGAAGCCAAAATTGTGATCGCAATTAATCGATCAATTAATTGTGCAGCCCTACAACCTGCCAATCAAGACATCCTTCTTTCAGGACCTGTTTTGGGTCCAGTATCTCACAAGAACACTTGTAAGCTACTTACTTGTTCTACCTCTGAGCTGACCTCCACAGCCACATGCATTTTGCAAACGTTACAGCAATTTGCACAGTTGAACGCATATGCATGTACTGCTGCTGTGAACTGGAAATTTACCCCCAGGGATAAATTAAGTATATATCAATCTATTAAAACAGCACAGCAGACAATGAGGCATACTGTTGATGGTAACAGTGTCGTCCAGATCATTTCCTGCAGACAATTATGGGCAGTAAATGACCTTGAGCCAACAGCCACTGGCAGGAAGATCCCACATGCCAAGAAATAGGAAAAGTCAGCAGTGTGTTGCAGTATCAGCTCAGGCTCACCAAACTGCATCACAGTACATAACATGGGACAAGGTGGGACGCTGCACCAGATTAGGCCCCTACTGACTCACATCTATGGGACTTAACAACCAGTAACACCTATTTAATAGCATGACAACAGTCTGTAACAACAGTAATCTGGAGAACTGCGACACATCTATTCACTCTTTACATGATTGTATCCTTACTGCAGTTGTGTGAAGCTTCATTTTGAACTTTTCCAAATAGAGCCAGTGTTTAGACTCGCTGGGGTCCAGGTCGTGGTAGAAGTCACGTGCCGCGTAGCCAAAACTGTGGAACTTCCTGTCTGGAGTCAGCAGGATCGTGGTTGGAGTCTTCTGATTGGAAACACCGGGGTCCCCACCTTCCCAACGCCTGGGAATAAATTAACAGTGTATGTACCATAAATCTGTGTTTCTGCTTTTATATTAATCAAATATAAACTTCTGGAACTCAGCATGTTGAAAATGTCATTGAAATAAGCATTTCACTTTTTATTCTGTTTTTTTTTTTCATTTAACACCAAAGACAAAGGCCACCTGACTTTTCAGACTTCCCATCAAATGCACATGCAGTTATGCATCTATTTATTACAAACTACTGTCTATGCATTGTGAAAGGTTGGCACTCTCCTCTCTCTGTTCCTTGTTTTGGTACATTCACAATTGTAAACACTTCTATGAGGTTCAAATCAGTTATTAAATTGTGTCAGAAAAGCCATATGATCTCCTCTTGTAGGCTAATTGAGGTACAGTATTTCTGGATAAATGGAGGTCAGCTATTATTAGTGTTAACTCTGTTCCTTGGGAGAAGTGTTTGATGGAATTATGGAGGCCATCTCACAAAAAACACCTGATGTGAAGAGGAACTAATTTGGGAGATCTGGGAAAAACTAGATGGGACTGCTTTTAGCTGTTTAGAAATATGGGTTGGTGGGATATCTCTTATATTTTCCTCTGAAAGTAACAATTCTTATGCTGCTATTGTCATGACTGCTGTCTTTTTTACTGTGCTGTTTTGTGAAAGTAATCTGCCTAAAGGTGCTAAATTCTAAATTCAGAGCCTACCAATGATTGAGAGATTGCCACCACAACATAGCGATGGCTGAGCTGGCGGCTAGCAGCTGACGGTGCTAACAGCACTAACAGTGCAAACAACAGCAAAGCTGCTGACAGAGCTAGCAGTTTTAAACTGTTGAACTGGAGGGTGGGTGACATGCTTCTGTAGCTATGTTTACATGGACACAAATAATCGGAATAAAGGCCCAATCTGATTAAAAATGCTTCACGTAAACACGTCAATTGGAAGATTCTGATCCGAAACGGCCCATTTGGAAAAAAAATTTAATTCCGAATGAGATAGGTAGTTTATGCCGATTGTTGTTCCCATTGGTGTCAATGTACACCTCCATTTGGATCATGTCTTCCTGGTTGGGGTAAAATGACCTCCACTGCATATGTGTGCTACGTCAGCATGACATGTGACCGACAACATATCGTTTGTTTACAACACAGTCAGAAGTACAGCTTCTTCTTCTTCTACTATTTCTGGATAATTGGACAACTCTGCGTATGCCCAAAGGATTTAGTCTGATTAAATGCTTGATGCATATATACGCACGTCATGATTGGATCATTTTACTTAGTGTCCGTGTAAACAGTGGATTTGGAATTTCCGATCAACCAAGGTTCAGATCGGATTGGAGAACTTTGGCGCATGTAAACATAGCTTGTGACAGCACAGGGTTGGGATGGCGTTATCAGCGCTAACAGCCGTAAAAGAGCAGCACAGAGTGCTGGCTGTGAGCTAGCCAGTAGGCCACGCTCATGTGCACGAACATGCACTAAAAGCACAGGGAAGCTCTGATAATGTGTGAAAAACCATGTTCATTTGTTAGATTCCACCAGATTCTGTGAGTGTAATGCCTATTTCTCTCCTTTCAGAAACATTTTTTTTTCAACATGGCTGCCAGGTCACAAACTTTCTTATTTTACAGCTCAACAGAACACTCCAAGATGTTTCTAAAAACATTTCAGGAGAAAAATAGGCATTACAGTAACAGAATCTGGATTCATATTTGATCAGCGTTAACAAGCTTCAACAGCGATGATTGCCAGCTGCTGTAGAGCGTGAAGTCTTGTAAATGCCATTAGGAGCTCAAGGGGGACACAAGGGAATGTAATTTTTTTCACAGATTATCAGTTTCATGCAATACTGTCAAGACATTATGGCAATTTTTAAATTTATAGATATAGATCATATTTATAGATATTTTATTATATTTGCTCACAGTTACCAACTATAGCTTTAAAGGTCCAGTGTGTAAGATCTGGTGGAATCTAACGGTGAGTCGTCCCTCTATAGAGCCGGCTGTAAGAGAAGCGTAGGCCATTGGATTCAGAGGCACTGTGTAAAGTGTGTGTATGTGGAAAGTGAGTGGTGAAGCAAGGGAGAGGGCACGGCGGCGACAGGAGCAAGTAACGTTATCGACTCCGACCCAAGCAGTTGAGCGTTCTGGGCTACTGTAGAAACATGCAGTACAACATTTAAGACTCGTGGGGAGGACCAGCTCCCTGTGTAGATACAAATGGCTCATTCGAAGCTAACAAAAACATGATTCTTATCATCAGGTGATTATACATTAAAGAAAACATCCATTTCTGCCAATTTCCCTTTCACAATAGTCATTTACTGTAATTATCAGATACAATTGAATCAGATATTTTCAGTCAGTGCGTCTCGATTTATAGTGAAAATAGCTCCAGATCCCTCCGATTATTTAACTTGGGTGAGTCCTCCTCTGCTGGAATCCTAACCCAAACAAAGGCTCGACAGAGGCTGCCTGTGTGGTGTCAGTGAGAGGGTTTTGAGTTTCTAGCAAGGAATTCTTGAAAAGCTGATTGAGGTTCTGTGCATGTGTGGGGTGGGGGTGTTCCTCGTCTTATAGAGACAACATTAGCATTCATCAGCTGTCCTCACTTGTGAAGAAAACAAATGGAGCAGAAACCTGACTGAAACTCCCCAAACACTGAAAACAGTCTGGGGTGATGACAGCTTTTTAGAGATGGAAACTACATCCTCGTCATCACTTCACATCTTCCTCGCAGAGATGCTGTTTCAAATATTATTTGTAAGGAATACATTCTTCTAAGATGTTTTCTACCTCAGTTAGCCCTTTCATAGCATATCCATTCATTCACTGTTAGTCCAGTGCAGTTCAGTGCATGCAGGGTGATGTGAGGTCAGGCTTTAGTAATGTCTGTTGTCTAGCCCCATCAGGACAGGTAGTCTAAAGAATCCATTGCTGCCAACCATGTCATGC
Source organism: Pterois miles (assembly GCA_947000775.1). Taxonomy (NCBI): domain Eukaryota; kingdom Metazoa; phylum Chordata; class Actinopteri; order Perciformes; family Scorpaenidae; genus Pterois; species Pterois miles. The sequence continues at coordinate 1,568,324 of CAMQGK010000256.1, forward strand.
TACCATTTTGGGAAGGAGGCTAAATAATGCTCCAATTTGTCTTACATTTTAGCCACAAACCATCACACCATAGCTATATAGCAGTTACTGCTCCATAAACTTGCCTTAGAGGGGCTATACTACACACATAGCACAGAATGACAATTGCTTCTTGTATTTTATTTCTTGTCAAATTTGTCTGGTAGAAGACAGCAGATGCATATTACATGTATACACTTAAAGGTGCTAAATTCCAAATTCAGCGCATTAATATATCATCAGCAACTGTTGTCTATGTAAAGAAATACAGGAGTAATGTCTATCTGAGTCTATGATACCACAGCATTAATTTATCATCAGCAACTACTGTCTATGTGAAGATATAGAGGAGTAATGTCTACCTGAGTCTATGATATCACAGCATCAATATATCATCAGCAACTATTGTCTATGTAGAGATTTAGAGGATTAATGTCTACCTGAGTCTATTCATTCAAAATGAAATGTAAAAAAGTAATTCCAGTTGCAATTTTTTTTTTTACTGTGTTCAAAGAAGGAGGCCACTATCAGGAACCACTACACATGTTGATGTATTCTCAACCCACCCCCCACACTTCTCGGCTGTGTCTGCATTGCAGTGCTGGCCTACCTCATAGTGTGAATGCATTCTGACTCCTTAGTGAAGGCATAAGCATAACCGCTGGACGTAGTGCCAAAGTCAATGGCAACCACCACCACGAAGGATGGCCCGGACGGCACCTGGTCTGTGTCATTCTGCTGTAAAGAGAGAATACTCAGTTTGACCGGGTTAGGACAAGTGATGGCATACGGTGACACTAGCTGAGAGATGCACACACATGTTTATTGCTGCAGTGACCCAATGTAGTCCTCTAACACTGTTATGTAAACTACATGAATGAGGAAGAGGAACAATGACTAGCCAGTGAAAAGAGAAGACAGACCAGACAATGCCAGTATAGAAGAAAAGCGAATATTTCCTCTGTACTGATACTAAACTATAATATGACCCTCTACAGACACATATTGTAACAGTCAGTCATGAACAAAAATATTTTGTCAAAAGATGAACAGATTCGTGCTGAGGAAGCCTGTGAGAAACCCATGCTGGCATGAGAACAAACATGTAAGCAGATTATACATGTACAACAGGGCTGTAACTTTTGGCGCATTTGTGCTGTACCATTTCGATACACTAGGCCTGCATGATATGAAGAAAATCTGTGATGTGCTATGCTATATATATATATATATATATATATAGCATAGCACATCAAGCAAGTAAGTAAGTAGTAATGTTGCTGATATGATGTCACTATAGTCAAAATAATATATATATATATATATATATATATATATATATATATATATATATATATATATATATATATATATATATATATATATATATATATATATTAGGGCTGTCAGTTTAACGCGTTAATTAGATTAATTAATTACGCTGCAAATTAACGCGCTATAAAAATTAACGCAATTAATCATGAGTGGCAAGTCAATGCGCAAGCATCTTAAATTTGGCCCATTGAGTGACCCGTAGGCTGCAGTGGCACGTCACTTCGTACCTGCGCCACTAGTCAAAAGCAGGGTGACTGACAACAGAGATGGACGCAACACAGTAGCGCGAGGCAAGCCCACTCGGACCTTTCACTCGGACTCTGACTCGGACAAGGAGGAGCAGGGGCCTCTAGCCCGCTACAAAGCTGAGCCGTGCATTGGAATGCATGAGTGTCCACTGGAGTGGTGGGCAGCTCACGCAGGAGCTTATGAACAGCTGTCCTCTCCTCCTACCTGGCTACTGCTGCCACGTCTGGGCCATGTGAGAGACTCTTTTCACTCGCAGGTAACATCATTCAAAAGAAGAGGGCAGCCTGACACTCAGACAATGTAAACAAGCTTGTTTGTCTGAGCAACTGGCTCAAGGACACATAGAGTTGTCTGTTGTCAGTTCCTGTAACGTTAGCTTACCCTTTTAAAGGAAATGCTGTTGGCATCTTGCTATTGATGTTGCCTTATTTAGAGGCATGTTATACTATTCATTTTGAATTGCTGTATTGAGTCAGCTTTAGTATTCATTTTGATTGAGAGTCTGCTTATGTGCCTATTTGAGACTCAGCCTTATTTTATTTCTGAATGTTATTTATTTTATTTAACTGTATTTGTATTGCATTTTTGAGAAATGCACCTGGCCTAATTGGTTTGCTGATGTGCTTGACCTTTTTTCTTTTGAATTTCATTTATAAAGCACACTTAACCAATAAAAATGTGGATTTCAAATCTTCTCTTCTTGGTGTATTCTATTGATTAGTCATGCACTACAATTTTGTAATGTCCTAGAATTCAAATTCTTTATTTGGGGGCCTTTAGCAGGTATGAGATTAAAATGTGATTAATTAGATTAATTAATTACAAATCCTGTAATTAATTAGATTAATTTTCTTAATCGCCTGACAGCACTAATATATATATATATATATATATATATATATATATATACACACACACACAGTGAAAGTGATCTTTGGACTATATTGACATCATATCAGCACTTTCGATGTCTGGATTTGTAGAATATGTCATGGACATAAAAAAAGTAAGATTTATTTTAAATCATTTCATTTCAAAATAAAAGCCCTTTTTTTGGACAGAATTCCTTCATTTAACACAAGGTTTTTATTCTGAAATATTTGCTGAACAGTGTTGCAGAACATGCAACCAGTATATATATAGTATATCATAGAGTAGCATGCTCTATGAATAAATAAAGTAAAGGTTTTAATTGTAGATTATTACTAGTATTTCAAAATTACCACAGGCTTCATAACCTTTTTCTGTCTAAAAGAAATATAAATGACATTTATACTGAAATGAAATGGTCATTGTGAAAGGCAAAATCTATCTAGAAGGAAAGGGCTGACAGCAGCAGCAGAAAAGCTGCTGGTGCCAAGTGTGGGACATGCAGCAGTTCAGCCAGGCAGCCATCATGCACTGCTCACGTGGACAGTCTGGCCCAAGCATTATGCATTTGGGATATATCGACTGTACAAAACTCATACAGAACGTGATTCTAAACCGGGGTATGAACCGAACGGTGATTTCTGTGTGCTGTTACGCCTCTTATGTACTCAAGTTTATTGTACACAAACACAGCATAACAGATACAAAGTAGCAATAGGTAAATAAGTGAATAAGAGGGTTGAGCCACCTGAGTATGTGAAGGAGACAGTGGAGTGATTCCAGGGTCACCCATGCTCTTTGCTGGAGAAGGATTAGCCATCGCATCTGTAGAGAAAGACAGAAAGATATTCATATCACAATCACACACTATACCTTTCATTTTGTGTGGTCCATGATTCATTTACTGCATTTATTTACATGCTTACTTATACTATGTACTGGCCAGAATATAGGACATATATATTTATATTTTTTTGCTAAAAATTACGTTTGAAAATCTGTGGCTCATGTTATATTTATAACTAGTCAATTACAGGTACACTCCCTCAGAACGCCATGATGAGCAACAGTTTTTAAGAGTTGACCCCAGGGGTGTAATGATGATTTACAACAATCACTATCGTTGGCTCATCGCATCACTTTCCATGGCTCCAATACAATTCAAGGACAATATTTGACTCATCTAGAGCAATACAATTCAATGACTTGAAATACAGTAACAGTAACTTTTTTTTTTTGCCAGCATGACTGACCAGGATTCCTCAGAATTTTTGTAATGGTGAGTGAAAAGTTAATTAATGGCAAATACACGTTCAATATAAATGGTAGAGCAATTATATTTAACAAAAAATAAAATGCAACCAACTTTTCTTCAGGTTGAACGAACAGTGTTTTAACCATCTGCTTCTGTTCTCATTTTCAATATAAACGGTAAAGCAATAAAATCAGTGTATCAGTAGGTTTGTGGAAAGATTGCACATGTTGCCATTGTATTTTAAGTGGCCTTTGCATATTCTGCAAATAGCGAGTGATTTATCAAGGAAATCTCCCTTTTTCTGTAAGAAGAAAACGTTGGAGGATCCACAAAGCTACGACCTGCACCCTCACATTATAAATCCAGTGAAACACTTTGGGTTTCACATATTGCAGTGAAATTAGAATTAACTCGTTAACTAATTAACATTATCGTATTGTAATGTGCGGTCAAGCTGGCCGTCATTCTCATCTCTGTGATCAAATGGTCCGACATTACAAGTGTACAGCACCCATATGACATTAGGGAGGTTAATAATTAACCGTTTAACTGATACCTGACATTAAGCATTTAAATTGATTAATGCTATTGGTTAAAACAGTAAAAACAAATATTAACAATTCATTAAAAAGCTGAAAAAAAACACAGAGGAGTAGCTCATCACTTCAAGAAAAGCTGGTCCACCTTAAGATACAAGAAGTTGGCTTGGGACTTCCAGCTGAGGAGATGTAGTTTGTAGCCTTGAACTAGCATTTATTCAAACTGTAAACACGCTGTGTGCTATAGCTACGTCCACAGCTATAACGCCACCAAAAAACCCACACGCACTGCTGCCACACACACGCGGTCTGTCAGAAACTGCTAAGGTAGCACAAACACACACAGTTTGTCACACAGTTGACAACCACCGTCATTAATCTAGGCAGACACGCGCCTGACAACCTGCTAAACTTAACTAAATGTGTGGTGGAGACTTTTGCTGGGAAAGTGGGTGCATGTCCTCGAAACTACATGCAGCATTGCGGCTGCAAACGCTCCCGGACTGTGAACTGGAGACAGTGAACGCAGCACCGTGCCTGCTACAGTAGCTCTGCTGTGCTCATATACTGCAGTTGGCGCACCACCGCATGCGAGGCACAAATCTTGTTGGTTAACAGTTAATCGGTTAACAAGGGTCGGTTTTCAAAATGAGCATCCCCAACTGACATTTATGTTAAATGCATTCAAACGGCCCTGATGGAACTGACCATGGATGTATAAAGACAACAAATCTGACGGGAGAAGAAGCGACGGACTTACGGGAGAAGTTAGAGGAAGTATGCAGGGCTGGTTTTCAAAATAGGTGTTAACAAATGGAACTGTATATACAAAATATAGAAGTGTATGGAAAAAAGATCGATTGGATTATATTCACCAGAAGTATAAAACATTACACATCCCTTACAAATTAAAAAGGAAATACCACTAATTTATGAAGGAAATGATGTTATTTTTTTTATTTTGGCACTGCTGGAAAAAAAAATTAATGAATAATTCCTGACAATGACTGATGTACATGACTTCAGGACATCTCTGAATGTACACATGCTGAATCTTTTCCCATGGCCTAGAGTTTCAAAAGTTAACAAAAATCGCAATAAATTGTAACATCGAATCGCAATATTTAACTAGAAAAGCACTCGGAGAGCGCAGACCTCCGCCAAGCACCATAGTTTCCCCCCTAGTGTTTTTTTCTGGATCTATCTCCTCAAGTATTAAAGCTAGATCAAATTCGGAATTGTCTGGAATTGTCTCAGCTACACGATGCTGCTTGTTAGAAATCTCTACCTCTAATATTAAATGCACAGTAGGCCAAAATGAAAGAGTACCCCCATTTTTTATATAAATTGCTATCCCTAACGGGATAAGCGGTTGACGATGGATGGATGAAAATGCTTTATAAAATGGACCCGGATTCACAAATATGTAGGATATTTCTGCTGACATTCCTGTAATATTATGTCACAACGTTTGCTGTATCAGCCATGTGTTTACTATGTGTTGATTTACATATAGAGCAGGGAAGTGAGATCTGATCACAAGTGGTCACTGGAGACACATGTGGAGACACATTCTAATTCCAGGTGTGAACAGACATGCTTAAAGCTGTCCACTTGTGTTCGGATCAGTCATGATGCATTTTAATCCAAGGTCTGAACAGGGCCCAAGACTTCATACTATGACTTCATACTATGACTGAGGTAATCTCCAGGGTTGCAAGTGAAAGCAGGTTTTAAAAAAAAAAATCAGTTTTCGAGACAAAATTCTGAGAATTTGCTTACTTCATCTAAACAACACAAAGATTTTTTAGATTTTTTTTTTTTTAAGTATTATTTTTTTGGAGAGAGTTTTTTCATATTTTTTTAATTGATAACGACAGTGTTGAAAGGGGGGAGACAGGGGGGATGACATGCAGCAAAGGGCTCCAGGCAGGATTCAAACCTGGGGCCGCGGCAGCAACGACTTCAGCCTTGGCACATGGGGCACCTGTTCTACTTAGCGAGCCATTTTTTGAGACTACAGTTCAAACACAATTTGTTGAAAAAAAATTTGAAAAACAATTGGAGCAAATTGCTATCAAGGCTGATAAGCAAAAAATATTGTTGGGATTGATCTGCGTCGCTGGCAGGAGGTATTTTCTAAAGAGTCGTTACGATCAAACAGTCATGATAACTGAGGAGACTTAGAAACCCAAAGGCTCTGCCCGGCTGCTTAGCTTGACCTCTGTAAAATCTCTGTAAATCCCCGAGAAGTAAAAAGATGGCTCCTTTCCTGGCTCAGGGCTCCAGATTGACAACATCTACTCCATTCAAACAGCACAAAACGTCTGTTGCACCTGTCTTTAAAACACAATGACATTTCAATTGAAATGAAGATTGTCTCTCCATTTGCTACCATCATTTTCATTAGTCTGGCTTAATAGCCTTCACAGAGAGTGTTCTTTGAACGCACACAATAATAATACTCCCTCGACGTATTGTAAGTGTCTGGCAGAATTGTCTCACGACGGGACATCATGTTATCCATCCTATTTTTCCGCCTCGCTCACCCTTTTCTCTTGTCCACCCCTACAGAGTGGATGAGTGGACTGAAGACCCATAATACACTTTGCCAGGCAATTACGGTGCAGAATTACAGACCACCTGTGGCTAGACTCCATCTAGCCACCATCCAGCCCACTCTCAAAACCACCTTTACAACCTTGAGTTTTTTTATTCCTAACAATTGCCATAAAGATCAAATCACGATTAGAGAAGTAAAGTGATTGCTCTTGTAGTAAATAATATCTCAAGTGTTGTCTTACTTAGGTTTGGCTGAGGCGTTCTTCGTTATTGTGCTAGCTCACTCTGTTGACCTCCATACAATAAGAATATTCATTAATGAGTTTCCAAACGGGCAGTTGCGTGTTGTGAATGGCAGCTATTTATCTACAACTTTGAAAAGTAATGAGCAATGAAGTCAAACCAATCAATAGTGTGTACAGTCACTTGTTTAAAGCATAGACTGTATTATATATATAAGAAGTGGACATTTTGACTGTCGGCATCATGTTTTTTGCAACCAGAAGTGACAGGAGTGGGTGGAGCTAAGTAAAACCAGACATTCAATAAGATGTTTTAAATGACCAAAATGTTACAATAAAAAACATTCATGAAGTGAAAACACACTGTGAAGGTTCTAAAATCTAAGACAAAAACACAGGAAACTTCCAGACCTGTAGTGATGTGTAGGTTGGGTGGGTCAGGTGGTTTCTAGCCGAGCTTACTAGAAAATGTCACAGATTCAGTAGTGTTCCAAGCAATTTTAATATGCGCAGTAAAAATTAGGAGTGTGACGATACACTCGGCTCATGATACGATACGATACAATACGATACACGTCATTAGGTTCACAATCTCGATACGATATTATAATTTTAACAAAACCTGAATGATGAAAACATGACTGAAAAAGTAGCCTTTTATTCAAAAGACACAATATGTAAAACAATGCTGTTGTTTGCCCTGTAGTCCCATTTTTTTATGTTAACCAGCTATGTTACAAGCAATGTTGCATTCACAAATCAGCTGCTAAAACAAGTTTCAGGCACTGCCACCAACATGACTCAGAGATATAACCAAGATTACATAAATAAAAGCTATTATCTCGTTATAGGTGACTGTATGTCACTGCAACAACACTTTCAGCAGTGTAAATGGGAAACTGGACATGAGAACAGAAGCTCCAGGCTGTGTCTGTGTTTTCCACTGCCTGTCTGAATGACGCAACTCCTCAGTGTTGATTGGCTATAGCTGATGATGTGTCATCAATCAGATAGTGCTGTGGGTGGGACATTGAGCCAGACTACACAGTGGAGACTGAGTGGAGAGCACTGACTGAGAAAGGAGGCTGATCAGAGCCAAAACAGCGCAGTTTTAAATTACTTTATCACATCCCCAAAATATCACAATACAGTTTTTCTCTCAACTATGCACATCGTCATGTTTTTATATTGCGAAATATCACAGCACGATATATCATAACACCCCTCATAACAATGTAACATCAGTAGGGAAAACATGCCACAAATGTCACTAACTAACTGCTAAATAAATTAAGGTTAACTCACCACTACAGGTTACAGGTTGCATCATAGACTCCGGTAGCAGGGGTTCTGACAGTGAATTGCACGCCTGCAAGCCTGCTGGGCCTCATTTGACTCCACACTGGGTATATAAGCATCAGGGAATCATGTAATTTTGAGATGTTTTCTAAACGAAATGTGTATAAAAAATAAGAAACTCTTTTAAGGGACATCTAGGAGCGTAGGTTGTGTGCTTAACTTTAGCAAGGGTTGATGTGTGCGATCAAGAGCGAAAGGGTGTGATGGACGTTAAGTGTGAAGTTCTTACTCAAGACCCAAGCCACGTCCCAGCGTCTTGCTTGCCACCTGCTGATTAACGCGAAAGGGTTTAGCTCCAAAATTAGCAACAACAATGGCTCAGACTCACTTCTGATGGAGTGACCGAAGGCTTTTTTCATTGTTGTGACAAGCCGCTGCTGCAAGCTTTCCTCAGCAATCGGAAACTGGTCAGTGATCTCTGGAGTAATAAGACTAAGAGTCTAAAGCAAGTTACCACATTCGTCATCTTAGTTTAGTTGGTTAGCATGCTACTATGGCATTAAACACAGCTGAGGACGAGATAGGAAGGCCGTGTCAGACACATACAGAAGGCTATACAATATAATGATAAGTAAAAACAACTGCTAGTGGAACTAGATGAAAATTCGGGGAATCATCCCAGTCAGGATGATTTATCTTCTGGGGACTGTGAATATCTTTTCAGAATTTCAAGGCAATCAATACAATAGTTAATTATAGGTGCTGTGCAGCTGTGGATTGGGGCCAGGCATTTTGTCCCTTTTCAGACCGGGGATTAACATGCATCATGACAGATCCGAACACAAGTGGACAGCTTTGAATACGTCTGTTCACACCTGGCATTAGAATGCATCTCCACATTTGTCTTGTGGCCATTTGTGAGCCGATCTCATTCTTCCGCTCTGTATGCAAATAAATGCATAGTAAACACATGGCTAATATTGCTAATACAGTGCCTTTGTGATGTAATAATACAGGAATGTCAGTAGTAATAACCTATATGTTTGTGAGTTTGGGCCCAATTTATTAACATCAAAATAAAAAGTTATTGTACCGGTTGTCCCCTGGGACTCCTGCGATGCTGTCTGGCACCACTGCCTTTGCCAGACAAGATTATGTAGACTAAAGATAAGATATATTTTAATAAAATACAGTTTTGCAGACAAACTGCAGAGCACAGAGGCCATTTCCATGCTGTGAGGCATCTGTCTGTCTAGTCATCTGAGCAGCGCAGAGACCTGTGGATCCTAGCAAGAAGTCAGTCGAGTAGGCAGTTCTTAATGTGGGCCAGGACACATTCACTACACAATAAGGGTGACATGGTTCATAAAATTCACAATTCAGTTCATATCACAGTTTGGGGGTCATGGTTTTCGGTTCGGTTTGGTTAAGTTAAGTCATTTTCAGCAGCCCTGGATGTCCATCGTCTGTAGTAACAGCTACATGATCTGTTATGGAAAGTTCTTTCACAATTCCTCATTGTGGCTGTTCATACAGTTCAGGAATTATTGTGTAGCTTATGTGTCTGCGAGACGGCATAATATAATGTGGCTCAAGTACCCTAACCATATGCTGAAATCCAGCATCCTCCAAGGCTGCATATTTCGCTATAAACATCCCCAATGCTTTAGTTATGTTTTTTGCTCTGTGTCAGTCTGCATGTAGAGGCTATTTATATGCTGCTGGGAGAAGGAGTTGTTCTTTCCTCCTCCCTGGAAGTATTGCCGCTAGCATAATAATTTTTTTTTTTTGTTACTGGCTATAGAAATCTGGTGCACCATTGTACCCTTTATGCGGCTGAAGTATGGACATCATTGTCTGTCCGCAGGTTTTCACACTGGTCTATTCTCATATATAAATGTCTCCTTGGACTGGTGCCTTCATATCTCTGTACATACTTGTGTACAAACCACAGTCAATATGGCCTGCGATCTCAAGATATTCTACAGATGTTGTTCCCAAAGGTCAGAACGGAACTCGGCAAAAAAGCATTTAAATATGCTGCTCTGTTCTCGTGGAACGTTATGCAGAAGGACCTGAAACTGTCAGAACTTATCACTATGGGAGAATTTAAGTCCATTTTAAAAAATCGAGAAAATAGCACTATTGGTCGTTGTAACTGCTCCTGACTTCTGTCATTTGATTTATTTTAATATTGACCTGGTTGTGCAGCACAGCTGCTGTTGTGTTGTACATATAACTGCACATGATACTTGTTTATTTGTCTATGGTGTGTGATTGCTGTATTGGTCTGTTTGTATTGTTTGTCTTTATTGTAGAAATAACTTTCTCTGCTGCCCTCTTGGCCAGGTCACTCTTGGAAAAGAGATTTTAATCTCAATGAGTTTTCTCACCTGGTTAAATAAAGGATATAAATAAATAAAAATCAAATCCATCATGTTGGTGGATCCTCTACCTGTACTTCATCATTTCCACTCGCCATTTCCTTAACAGAATGACAGCCATACTCTACACTTTATCAATGTCTCTGCCAAATGATAAGTTTGAGAAGAAAGGAAGCTGTGTCACGCATCATCAACGCATCATACCTTTGGCGGTACAACACATACGCAATAAAATCTGGTTTGCCTTCACCAAAATTGAGCCAATAATGGCCTTATGTGGCCCAGACCACCTCTGAATGTGATCAGAAAGATCAGATCTCAATGCGTCCCCACTACGTCTTGAGTGTGTTCACACCTGTACTGAGAGCTGTCCACTTGTGATGCCATCACTGACAACCCATGTTAATACCTGGTCTGAACAGGACCTCCACACCAAAGGCAAGGCACTATCTTGTTGAGGTTACTGCCTGCGGGGAGACAACCACTTCACACTACGGTCCGGTTCAGACCTGGTTTTAACATGCGTAGCATCATAGCATGGAAACGGCTTCTGTGCTCTACTGTATTGTGTCGGTACGACTGTATTTTATTAAAATATATCTTAAATATAGGCTACATATCTACAGGCTATCAGGCTAGGTACAGGGATTACATTATTATTATACTGTCAGAAATGTGTCAGTGTTTCTGTTCCAGTGCTCTGCACAGATCTGACATCCACTTGCCCACCTGCTCTCTCTCATCCCCAGCTGTCTGGCAGTGGTGCCGACGGTGCAGAGGTCCCCAGGGACCGCCAGCACAATAACCTTTTATTTTGATTGTGTTAATAAAATGCTCCCAAATTCACAAGTATGTAGGATATTACTATTGACATTCCTGTAATATTATGTCACAACGTCTGCTGTATTAGCCATGTGTTTACTATGTTATTTGCATATAGAGCGGGGAAGTGAGTGTGGAGACACATTCTAATACCAGGTGTGAACTGATGTGCTAAAAGCTGTCCATTTGTGTTCGGATCAGTCATGATGCATGTTGATCCAAGGTCTGAACAGGGCCCAAGACTTCATACTGTGACTGAGGTAATCTTCAGGGTTGCAAGACTTCAACCTTGTCAAAATTCAGTTTTCGAGACAAAATTCCGAGAATTTACATACTTCATCTAGAAAGCACAGAGATGCCTGTAATTTATACTGACAAAGATTGATTGAAAGTTTTGGGGGTTTTTTGGACAAAGACAGTTTTTGAGATAAAATTCTGAATACATCTACCATGACCTCAAAATGTAATTTGTTTTCATGAACATTGGAGCTTTATGTTGCGAGACTTTGCTGTGTACTGTTCCGTCTGGTGCTAAATTTATTTCTCATTTGGTTTTAATTTTCAATATGTAGACACTCATTGTAACTTCCAATCATAGAAACTTACAAAATGAAGACAAAAACGATATATGTTTCATGCTTGCACTGATACAGCATATTAGTTTAAATGGTTATATGAAAGGACATAAATGTCTCTGTGTGATGACAGACATCTGAGCCTGTATATTCCTCATGGCCTATGACCATTTAGGAACCTTATAGGCTCTATCTCTATTAAAACATTTTGTACAGTATCCTGATGGCAGTGTTCCAAGATGCACACTGCATAGTGGTTCAATTGCAGCCTGAGATCTCTGTTGGATATCTCTCTATCTGCTGTGTTCCTGCTGCTATCTGCTGTGTTTCCTCTCTGCCTTTCTGGGTTAAGACAAATATGTCTAAAAGCAGTATCTGTTATGGACTAATCCTCAACATCTGACACGTGAAAGCTGACTGCAAACAAGCAATGCATAACCAAATTTATACTTAACAGCATAGCTGAGTGCATCCAGTGTCCTGATTGGCTGAAGACCACCCATATTGCACATATTGGAGAGGCATGAGCAAAACTTAACAGGACATTTTGTATTACTTTGAAAGCCCGCTGAACTCACAGTGCAGCTGAAAACAATGTGAAGACTCTTATTTTCTCTCCTCTCAGCAGGAGCAGTGACTTCCTGTTGGCCCTGCATTCCATCTATTCCCCAAATGAATAGCTGTTACTCAAGGGCCTGAGCCACAAGAGCATGTTAGTAAAATGATCCAGCATTCAATTAGAGAATCAAAATTAATCTATTAGTCTAAGTACAATGGAAAAGTTTCACTTTTCTGATGATACTCCTTTGATATGTTGGACTAAGATTGGACCAAAACTGTAACTCAGTGGTAGAGTGGATCACCCACTAATCAGTAGATCTGTAGTTTGATCTCCGGCTCCTCCAGTCCACATGTAAAAGTGTGCTTAAGCAACCAAACCCATGCTGCACCATCAGTGTGTGATGTCCTGAAGAGCAGGTAGCACCTTCTGTCAGTGTGTGTGAATGGGTGAATACTGACATGTAGTGTTCTGAGTGGTTGGAACACCAGAGAGGGGATATATAAAGTCCAGTTACCACTTACCAAAGGTCTGTCTGAAAAGAGCAGCTAATCCAATACATGCTTTCAGCCCGCACCCAAGGGTGAGACTATGTCACCAGCAACTCTTCAGTAACCATGACCCAGACCTCAGCCATCTCACCACCAGAAGAGAAAGCAGTCCAGTAAAAAGCATAGTACAAATGAGAACTGATTTTAGAAAGTCAATGCACCTCTCAGCTTCTAATCTGACTGTCTAATCTGTCCTGTATGCTTTCATAAAAATGTTTGTTTTAACCCAGTCAGCATCAGGGGCACAGAGGTGGACATCGTGGAGGATTACAAATACCTCGGTGTCCACCTCGACAATAAAATGGACTGGACAAAAAACTCACAAGATCTGTACAAGAAGGGTCTGAGTCGACTGTATCTACTCAGGAGACTCAGATCCTTTAATGTCTGCAGAACCATGCTGCAGACGTTCTATCACTCGGTGGTGGCCAGCGTCATCTTCTACGCTGTAGTGTGCTGGGGCAGCAGGGTGAAGGTAGCCGACGCCAACAGACTCAGCAAGCTCATCAGGAAGGCGGGTTCTGTCCTGGGAGTGGAACTAGAGTCTTTGGCGGAGGTGTCGGAGAAGAGGATGCTGAGGAAGCTACTCAGTATCAAAGACAACACCTCTCATCCCCTGCATGCCACTCTGGAGTCCTACCAGAGCACCTTCAGCCGTAGACTGAGACCACCGAGATGCTCAACGGAGCGTCACAGGAGGTCTTTTCTCCCTGTGGCCATCAGACTCTATAACTCCTCCCCTTTCTGCTGGACGGACAGTTGACAATACTGGACTTTATGAACACCAGCATCAGTGGAATAATACGGCCTTAATGTCTTCATCTCTTCTACTATCATATGCAATAATACGGCTTTAATATCACCACCTTTATTTATTTATTTCATGTGCAATAACACATTACTGTCATCAGTATTTATTGGCATGTGCAATACTTCACATATGGTAATGCTGCATTACCGATTTTATCTGTGCAATGTGGTTATTTTTCAGTTATTTGATTTCTCACTATTGATGAGAAAAGTACTTTTCCCCTCCTATTTGTACTTATCAATCCTCAGTTCTTATCTCTTTTTTAAACTTGTTTCTCTACACACTGTGTGATGTTAATTGTGTTGTGTTTTGTACTTTTTGTAAATACTGAGCATCTATGGCACAACAATTTCCTTCGGGATGAATAAAGTTCAATCTTATCTTATCTTATCTTATCTTTAAACTAATTTACAAAATCTGTATAAAAGAATGTCCTCCAAAATATGTCCACATCTTGTTGTGTATACCAATATGTATTTGCTGCTGAGGTGGGTCAGGCATCTGATGAGGATGCTCCCTGGGTGCCTCCCAAGGGAGGTGTTCCAGGCACGAACAGCTGGGAGGAGGCCCTGGGGAAGACCCAGGACTAGGTGGAGAGATTATATCTCCACACTTGCCTGGGAATACCTTGGGATCCCCCAGTCAGAGCTGGTTAATGTGGCCCTGGAAAGGGCAGTTTGGGGTCCCCCTGCTGGAGCTGTTGCCCCCACAACCCGACCCCTGGTAAGCGGTTGACGATGATGATGATGATGATGATGATGATGAGATGACTTATCTGAATGTTTAACTCATTTTTGTGGAAGAGCTGTCAAACTGTTGAACAAACTGTGTTCAAAAAGACATTGCACAAGTTGCCCTAGATTTTGCCCCAAGGCCTGACAGCTAGCAAGGGCAACTGTGCTAATATCTGAAAAGTTCATAGACTTGTTAATAAAGCCACAGAGGATCTTGATGGACAATGGAGGCCTGTTCCAGAAGACAGTGGTGTCTAAGACTGCTGGCACACAAAGACAGATACAAAGCAAAGCACCGACTGTTACCTACAATAGCAGAAGAGGAGCCTCATTAAATTCACGACGGCAAACTGAGAGGCACAAACACAACAACGTAGACTATCAAAGAGCCACATTCATAAGGGCGACGGCAAAATGAGTTTGAGGAGAGAATGTGTTGTTTCTTCTTCCCATGTGAGGTCCCATTCATTCGTGCGATACAGCGAGAGAGACCACCCCCCCGTCACTTCTCTCTCCCTGGCTGACTGCATCCACTTGGCCATCAGCCCAGACACAGTGCAGAGAAACAGCCTGACAACAGCTGCAGCCACTACACACACTGACAAATCCACATGCACTGTAGCACATCTACAGATCTACACAAACACACCATAATAATGAGTTGTCAAGGGTGAATGGCATTTTTTTAGAATGAAGCTGCTAAAAGCTTGCAGTTGCTCTTACAATATATCCAATCGTTTTAACGTCAAGCAATCTTTATGGCTGCCACAGCAGGCAGAAAACACTTTAAGTTATTGACTCATCAAAAGTTAATCACAGTCAATCACAATCATGAGTAAATTGTAACTGCCACTGACAAACAAGCCACTATTACTATTTAGCAGTGAGACTGGTAAAGATAATACTAATACTAATAATAATAATAATAACTTTATTTGTATAACACTTTTCATACAAAAGGAAATGTAGCACAAAGTGCTTTACAATCTGCACTCACACAACTCACACAAGCGTCAGTCATGTTACATCATCACAAAACTAAACACTGAGGAAATTCTGAGGAAACGCCATCTTGAATTAAAAAGAAATAAAATGAACTGAGGAAACACAGGGGGAAAAGTATTAAAAGTATTAAAGAAATAAAACTGCAGAATAAAATAAAAGAGAATATAGCAGAATACCTAAAATTGATTAAATTTGAAATATTAAAGCAATAAAAAATGAATAAAACTGAACTAATTTGAAATATATAAAATAAAATAAATGAAATAGAATAAAATGAAATATCTAAAATGGACTGAATTTAAAAACATGTAAAAAAAAAAAAAAAAAAAGGCCAGTCTAAAAAGATGGAAGTATTTGTTGTCCTGCTGGGCTGCACGGTGGTGCAGTGGTTAGCGCTGTTGCCTCACAGCAAGAGGGTCGCAGGTTCGATTCTGGCTTGGGACTCTTCTGTGTGGAGTTTGCATGTTCTCCCCGTGTAAGCGTAGGTTTTCACCGGGTACTCCGGCTTCCTCCCACAGCCCAAAGACATGCAATTTAGGTTAATTGATGACTCTAAATTGCCCGTGTGGATGTAGTGGATGGAGTGTGAATAGTTGTCTGTCTATATGTTGTATGTATCTCTATGTGCCCTGCGATGGACTGGCAACCTGTCCAGGGTGTACCCCGCCTTCACCCAATGCCCGCTGGGATCGGCTCCAGCTCCCCCACGATCCCCCCTAAGGGGATAAGCGCTTGACGATGGATGGTTAATACGGATGCAGTGATAAAAACGTTGGTTAATGTTGTTTATTGCCATCATGCTTTTTTTGATGTAATGACACATCTGTTTGTCCAATCAAAATGGCGTCACTGCTACTAACCCCTGAAAGTATCTGGAACTTACATTTAGTATCACTCTCTAAACGCACTGAAATTCAGCACCAGGAACTTGTCTCCAGGGGGCCGAGAACAGTGGGATCAAAAGCAGAGGGTTAGTTCCGGTCTGGGTTGGTATCTGTGCACATGGGAAGAGCTGCTAACACGAAGAATAGACCTTTTAACAATGCACCCTAAACCTTAAAGCTAGACAAAATCAGGAATTTTATGACATAAATGGAAAACTAATTCCCTTGTATCTGATATCTTCATCATACTCGTATTTATTTTTACCACAGCTCCTTCTTTACCAGCCAAAAGCTTAGACTCCAAAGTGCCATCTGTACAGACAGACCAATGGTTTGATTCATGACTTTCTATTAGAGAAGTCATGAATCAAACTATTAGTTTACAATTAGTCAATTAATTAAGAACTGACAACTATGTTAATAAATTAATCACTTCAGCCATTTTTCAAGCAGAAATAGTGAAACAATTCCAATATTCTCTGATTCCAGACCCTCAAATGGGAGAATGTCCTGCTTTTTTCTGTCATATATCATAGCAAACTAAGTATTTTGGGTTTTTTGGTATTGGGGTTTTTGGCCGAAAAAAACAAGATATTTGAACATGTCACGTTTGGTTCTGTGAAATTGAGGTGGCCTTTTTTGACATTTTTTTTGGTGTTTTATAGACTAAACAATTAGTAGAAAAAACATTGGCAGATCGAATAGATAATTAAAATAATCAGTATTTGCTAGGGCTGGGACGATACACCGTCCAATTAAATACTATATTTGGGTGCTGATTTGATATGTATTGCTATTTTTAACTGTTGCGATTCAATATTACAATTCACCGTGAACACTAGACCATGGGAAAAAGTTAAACCATACATTTCTGCGTAGTTTAACTTGGGAAAATATCTTAACTGATACAGTAAAAATATTGGTGATTTTCAGCATGAATGTAATCAGAAATGTATATACTGTATCATGTTTCAATATGTCATTGTCAGGCGTTATTTCTAACATAAAAATATATTATTTTCCCAACAAATAAGTAGTATTTTCTTTTTAATTTATAAAGGACATGTAATGTTTTATACTTCTGGGGAACATAATTCCATCAATCTGATTTCAATATATATATTTTCTATACACAGTTCCCTGCAGACATAGTCACATGGGTCTACTTCCTCTAACGTCTCCAAGGTGGTCTCTAGCTCCCCCCGTCAGCTCTGTTTTCTTTATACATCCATGGTCAGCTCCATCGGGGCCGTTTGAATGCATTTAGCATAAATGTTAGTATATAAGTGCTCCACAATGGTAGTGTCAGCCTATTTGACTTGATCGCACATTACGATACGATAACGTTTCCTCTCCATGACAGAGTTATCATGCAGCTGTAGCCATGATGTCTAGCTCTAATTTTTCTAGTGATTCCATCCTTTACTGTATGTGTAGTGCTTACCACTTTGGATTTAAAATGGGAGGGTGCAGACCCTCCACCGCTTTCTACATTCTTGTTTCGGCTCGCTACGTTCGTTTTTGGTTTGACGTCACGTTACTCAGACTACAACAATAAAAGCAGTAACGTCCTTCTACCTCCACACAGACTCAAATGAAGCAAATATACTGATTCTAGCATTTAAAAAAAATTTCAAAATTTTAATTTAAAAAATGACATTACATAGGTGAATCTATTTTTCTCCCACCCCTAGTATTTGCAGCTCTAGTACCTACTGGACATTTAAACCATTCATTTCTTCATATCAACTACCTTCAGTTTCCACATCAAAGTAGCCAGCTGGTTACTTTTAGTCAAAAATGTTTAAAACACGCGAGTGGTGTGTTGTTCATCACAGAGACATCTGACAGAAAGACACAACGAGTTCCTGGACAGGGCAGAGCGTTTTGGTCACACTAAGGAAATGCTTTAAAACGCTCCACTGAACAATGGCTTTCCTTCCTGTCTGTCTGAAATGGAAAAACTGATAATAACAAAAGCTCTGCTCAAACAGTCCCTGATTCCTGTAGACAACTCTCTTAACCCAAACGTGACAAAAATAGATCACCATTGTGCTGACATCCAAGTCATCAACTCTGTAGTAACCTTTGACAACCCACATATGGAGTAACTGATTTTTGGTAAACGCCTTCATGTTTCAGATGTGATTCTGCAGCCATGCTTTTCTTGGGGTGTGTGAATATTTAAACAGCCTATGAATTATTCAACAGTGAGGAAGGATTCTCAGCTCAGTAGTGCAGCTTCACATTTTAAGGATACATATCTGTCTAAGCTGACTTGCAATTAACTAAAATAAAGCAATTCATTCTGCACCATATTTACTAATACGTTATCCGGGGGCTGCTGCTCTTTCCTGTGCTGTGAACCGTATATCAACAGAAAGCAACTACAGAGTCTACAGAGACATATTGTAATGAGACTTGAGACCATCACAGGCAGGGAGAATGCTTCTCAATTCCAAGTGGCAAGGTTAAATTTGTCTGCTTCACGCTGGTGTAGATGCATTTAGCTTTTTTAAAAACAAAACAGAGTCTACAAGATGCAGACAAGCTCAACAATGTAAATGGATTCTCTTGCTCTTAAGGCCCTGACACATCTAACTGGAGGTTACCATCGGACAGTTTGGGGCCGTCAGTGAGTGTCTATCTAGTTTTTTTTTTTTTGGCGTGAAAAGCACACCCTGGACAGGTCGCCAGTACATCGCAGGGCACGTAGAGACAGACAACTATTCACACTCACATTCACACCTATAAGCAATTTAGAGTCATTAGAGGCAAGATAGCACCAGATGTGAGGGCGACTTGCCGGGGATCTCCGTACGTGTTTTATTTGCTTTTAGTTTATTTGAGGTTAGTTTTTATGTTCTTAGCTCAGTTTTAGGTTAATCTTAAAATTGTTTTTCTGCACGTTCTTGTAGATTAACTGTAAATACACTTTTTTCCTATTATTTTATTACTGTAAATTTATTTTATCTGAGTCATTTTTTGTTATTATTATTATTATTATTGTTATTATTATTTTCTCTTCCTCTACCCTTTTTTTTTCTTGTGTGTGTTAAATGGAACTTCCCAGCAATAAGAATTTTACACGTTTGTACTTGTATAACCGGAGTGACAATAAACATCTTGAATCTTGAATCTTAATGAACCTAACCTGCATGTCTTTGGACTGTGGAAGAAAGCCAGAAAACCTGGAGAAAACCCACGCTAACACGGGGAGAACATGCACACTCCACGCAGCAGAGCCCCAAGCCGGATTCAAACCTGTGACCTCAAACAGACTGCACGTGTGAGTAGCGCGTGGCAGCTGCGTTACCTGTTGTTTTTCATTTCGCCGTCCATATTAACAGGTTAGAGCGTTCACACTGCCCGTGTGAGACTCGCGTCTCAGCTGCGTTTCGAGGTCTCGCCTATTTTTGACAGTGAAAGTGGCCATTTGACTGTATATTGACATCATATCAGCCGCATAACTACGCTTTCAATGACTATATCTGTAGGAAATGTGATGGACATGAAAAAAAGTCGAGATGTATTTTTAAATCAACACTTTCTGCTTTCATTTCAAAATAAAACCCCTCAATGTTTTTTTACTGTGGACAGAACTCCTTCATTTGTTAGCACAAGGCTTTTATTCTGAAATATATGCATGAAAGTAGCGTACGACATGCAGGGACTTGCAGGGTTCCATGAATGACTACAAAACAGGATTTTAATTGTGCGTTATTACTATTATTTACGAACAAGCACACGTTTCTTGACCTTTCTGTGTCTAAAATCTGACATTTATAACTATGACTAAAAGTGTACAGCACGCAGCACAACACTTGTATCTGATCCGTGGGAATGCTAGCCCCATTTGTGACCTTAACACTCTTTATGCTACTCTGTGATTCAGTCACGTTCTGTAGTTTTCCTTACGCAAATATTAGGGGGACCGTCAAAACATTTTTTACCTGTTATCCAGCAGTGGTTTGCATCTTCAACGATATGTTTTGATCCTACAGCTCCTACGTCTGTCTGTAATGATGAAATGATGTTTAACTCCAACATTTCCACCCTTGGAAATGCTGCTGGCAGCTCAACTCTGCTTGACTTCTTTGCAGGCTAACTTTGACTGACTATGAAAATATTAGATTATTGTTTATGCCGCCTATAAATCTTTTTTTTTCATTGTGGGCAGACAGAGACATCTGTGAGATCACAAAAAAAACTTTTAAAGGTGAAACTCGAGTACCTTACTCATGTTGGCCATTAGCCTGATGAAGACCAGTAAAGTCAAAATGTTGCCTTTTCAGTCTAATAAAACTTTTTGGGAGTAATATTCCAGTGTGTGAATCTCCTTAAGCAACAATATTGATGCACAAACTGGGGCTTTAGAAACTACAGACTGCCCACATTCAACCAATCAATGCATGTGAAATGGCACAAGTAGAAACATACAGAATATGCTGTAGCCTATCAACGGAATGTGGACAAGCTTCAAAACAGCAGCAAAGGAAATGCACAACTTAGTTTTTCTTTTACAAAGCAAACACCAAGACTTGTCCACCATGTCTGCAGAGAGAATATTAGAAATGTGTCACAATACAGGCTTCTTGACATTGTTTTCATTTTCCAAATGAGTGCTGTTTCCTCCCTCCCGCCCTCTTTACAAACTCCTATATCTGATGGCCTGTGAGTAGCACCTCCCCCATCCTGTAACTCCCACTCCTCCACAGATCAACGCCTCCTCCTCCACATGGCTCATGTCTGAGACATGACACAATGCTGAAACGGCCCCATTTTCCCTCAACATTCAGAGCCATATCCTAATCCTGTTGCAGTTTGCTTTGGTCAGCTGGGGACAATGTTTAGATCATCATGCCATATTGTCTTTTATATGGAAGCATAGATGGTGTTATGGTGGTGAATTTTTTCTTCATGTAAATGTGTATTTATAAGGTTAAGCTGAAACTTCCAAGGAGTTACCAAAAGCCTTTCATAGCTCATTATGCCTTTTCCTGACAAACTGTGGATTGGCTCTGCTATTTTGTTTTGTTAGGTCAAAAAAGACCTTCAACGGTCCTGAAATCAGTGTAAACCATCAAAACTTCTACAGTAAATGCACACAATACACAATATTAATATATATTGTAAATTTCTCCACTGTGGGACTAATAAAGGAATATCTTATCTTATCTTATCTTATCTTATTGAAATCATTAGGAAATAAATTACTGTAATTTTAAATTAAATATTTGCTTCAATTTTAAAAATCTTGGCATTATTAGTATTAATTATGTATTCTAAGCTGCTTAGAGCTAGTGTTAGGAAGTTAAGCTTCATATTTCTCTCATTAAAATCTATTTTATATTGCTGTGAAAACATCTCTTTCAAACAACTGGATTCAAGTGTTTTGCCAAAAGCTACATTTTACAAGATTAGTAGGACTGTCAGTCAATTAAAATATTTAATTGCGATTATTGCAAATTAATCACACTTTTTTGTCTCTTCAAAATGTACTTTAAATGGAGATTGTCAAGTATTTAACTGTAGACTGTAGAGTTGCCATATTTTCACATCAAACTCTGACATTAAAGTGGAGTTCGACCAAAGCACACTTGGTGATTGTTGGAAAGAGTAACAACGATGGTTTAGGTGAGTTTTATTTTGTTGCTGTCCAGTTTGAGAGAAGTGTTTTACGACATTCTGCTACATACAGCTGATCTCCACATAAACAAAAATACACGTAGATGATGGCGCAGGCTGGACAGAGAGGGGGGGCAATAGCACTCTGACACCTCGACAGATATTGTCCAGAAACCCTCACAGGTTCTGCATTTAGCATAAAAAATATGCTCAAATCATAACATGGCAAACTGCAGCCCAACAGGCAACAACAGCTGTCAGTGTGTCAGTGTGCTGACTAGACTATGACTTGTCCCAAACTGCATGTGATTGTCATAAAGTGGGCATGTCTGTAAAGGGGACACTCATGGGTACCCACAGAACCCATTTTCATTTACTTATCTTGAGGTCAGAGGTCAAGGGTTCCCTTTGAAAATGACAGCTTTGGAGAGTTATTTAACCTCCTTTGTGACAAGCTAGTATGACATGGTTGGTGCCAATGAATTCCTAAGGTTTTCATAGAGAATACCATTAATTGGTAAAAATTCTTAATGTCGGTTAACAGTTAATTATTAACATCCCTAATCATCCTTGAGTGCGTTCCCTCATGTACTTAGAGCTGTCCACTTGTGAATGGATCACTGAGGACACATGTTAATACTAGGTCTAAACAGGTCTAAACAGCCAAGACCAACCTGTGTGACTACTGTTCAGCTGCCACACACAGGATGTGTGAGTGAAAGTTGTATGAGCTGATCTGGGAGAAGTGAATGGCCAGGGTGTTAAATCACCCAACCCCCTCAACACCGACCACCAAACCAACCCCTGTCTGACACCCTCCCCTTCCCCCACACAATTCACACACACATGTCAACAACATGCAGAAGCCACTTCATTTACAGGGATGTAAATGAAGCACGTTTGCTTTTCTATCCAACTCATTCAGACTGAGACCGCCAACTGTTTAGTTGCAGCTCAACCTGATTTGCAGCAGCAGACTAATTGAGATATTTTCACCTGAGGAAGTCTCTGATACAAGCAGAACGTCACAACAAAAATTGCTAAATCAAAAAACACTGCTATTGTGAGCATTACATCATGGCATCACTAATGTCTAATTCTGTTCCTATGAAACTAACAGCTCCAAACACTGCATGTCTGTACAGTATGTACAGAACTGCGTCCTGTAACTATTCAGCAACATTCTCAGAAAGTCACAGAGGAGGAATCCTTTTCAGCTGAGTTTTGCTCTATCGCCAAATCATCTGACAGCTCTAATCTGACACGACAAAAAGCAGAGACAACGATTCACGGTGTCTTCTGTGATATCATAACTGTGACATGTGAGCGTCCCAACAAAAAGCAACTCAGGATCCTCAGGTAAATGAGGTGAAGCTGGACCAAACTTTGCTGCAACACAAAGCAACTTTGTCCTGCTACACAGACACATGCAAGCACACATTACTGGTAGACTATGTAATCTGAATGACGTGCTGGTTTCCTCACAGCCATCAACACATTAAAATGATTGTCACCATGGTAACTTTCTAGAGCTGTCCCAGAGTATTATAAAGGTCTATGTAGGGGTAAATTTAAACCCCACTCCAGTGTATTTTCCCATTAATTGTGGGGTTTTATTTTATTTTTTAGTTTCCTCCACCTTGGTTCAGTGTATTTACATTTACAGTGGAATTTGTGTGTGCCGTGAACCACAGTGGGTAGTCGACACAAAATCCCATCGGCAGAATGAACATCCACACACTGTCTCTCTCCCTCACTCGCTCTCTTCTTTACTGTCTCGTGCTAGAGATAAATTAACAAATAGCAGCCAATGCCGTTTTGGAGGTTTGCAGGCCTGTAACGGGTCAGAACGATGGGGAGCACAACTTTCAGCTCAAGAGAAACCAAGAAAAAAGTCCCATTAAATAAATAAAATGATCAGAGTGCAGTCTGGTGTGATGTCAGGGCTGGAGCTGAGGCAAGAGCAGCCTGTGCTAGTGGACGGTGCACCTCCAAAACGTCGCATAACTCCATTTCAAACGGTGCCTCGCCAGGGGGAGACGGTGAAGAAGAGAGAGAGTCAGCGTGTTGTGTTCATTTTTGTCTTATTTGAGGTCTGATTAACAGTAATTTCATCTAAACTGGTTTAATCTAAACTGAGTTGAAAAACCATGCAATCTGGTTGCTGTGGTGATGAAACACATCTGGCTATTAAAATGTCAACCAAAAACAGGAAGTAAAACTGGCTTTAGGCCTCCAACCTCATGGATCTATCAATCAAACCAATCGTGGTCCATATTTCATCTTCTCACTGATGCCTGGAAGCAACATAACATAAACATGAACTGGTTAGGATAACAACCAACTTAAAATCTTCTCTCCTACTGACACAAAAAAGAGCCACAGAAGTTTGTGTCTTTCTATCTGGAAAGAAGCAGAAGCAGAACTGAAGCGCAAAAAGCGAGTTCACAGGTGTTGTGTTGTGACCTGAAACAGAAACGGAAGATGCCACCCTCCACTTCATCAAAGATGGTCAAACTACACATTGTTTTGGAGTACATGTATATACTAGGCATTATAGTAATCGCATGTAAGAACTGCCTTCAAAATAAAAACGTCCAAGAACTGACTTTGTGATCTTCTGGTGAACATGAGGCAATTTCACAATAATTTGTTAAGTCAGTCAATAATAAATAAATACAAAAACATAAATAAATAACACAACATTTATTAAATAACAACTAAAATTAATGGTAACCATAAAAAACACCACCTGCAAATTGTATGTCAGGGGAAATTTGAATTTCATTTGTGTGAATAATTAGTAAAACTTCTCTGCACACAATATCAGGACATTCTGATTTGAAACTTAAAGTTAAAGTTAAAATTAAAGCCCTCTAAAATGTCTGTACAAGTTGTGTTGCATCAAAATTCAGATTACTTTACTCGATTGATCACACTGGTATGATCATACGCACCAAAGGACTAAATCAACCAGTTATGCTGTTTTATGGAAAATATTGAGATATATATCACATATCAAGGTATAGCCTTTAAATATCAATGCATTGTTCATGAGCCAGCCCTGCCCTACCTTGAACCACTGTTCAGCAAGGATGTCCAGAACTGGCCCCCTTTAAAAAAATTAGAACATTTGAGTTCTCCAATAATCTCCTTCACATCCTGCTGTATTTTTCTCTCTGGAATCTCCTTTTGTTCCTCTTGTAGTGAGTGTTCCTGTTTGGTCTGATGCTGACATACTCCAGCATTCGGCCTTGATTGTGAGTTGAAGTATCCAGTCTGCATTGCAGTTTCAACAATATTGTGTTTGGGTGCGTGGATCTAAATTTTGATATGCCTGAGACACTGTACCAGCACACGTTCATTCTGAGAAATGTTCTTTATGGTCTAGGTAATCAGCTGAGTGGAGTTCCAATTAATGTCAATATACCGTGTTTATTCCCTGTGGGAAACCTGTCAATAGTCTGAGAAGGACTGGTGACTAAAGGGAAAATGCTTTCTCAGCTAAGAGCCATACCAACCCACCATCAAATAATTAGGGGCAACTAAGGTCAATTTGAGTCACCTTACATCGTCTTTTACATCTGGGGGCGGCAGTAGCTCAGTCTGTAGGGAGTTGGCTTGGGAACCGGAGGGTCACCGGTTCAAGTCCCGACATGGACCAAAAACTGAGTGTGAACTGGTAGCTGGAGAGGTGCCAGTTTACCTCTTGGGCACTGCCGAGGTGCCCCTGAGCAAGGCACCAAACCCCCAACTGCTCGGGGCGCTTGTCAGGAGCAGCCCCCTCACTCTGACATCTCTCCATTAATGCATGTATGTGTGTTTCAGGTCTGCATGTACCATGTATGAGTTTAACAGAGTGTAAAATTGAATTTTCCCATTGTGGGACTAATAAAGGTAGATCTTCTTCTTCTTCTTCTTTGTCTTGGAGGACAAATTGCCCTTGAACACTAAGATACAGCCGATGGCCAGTTAGCACGTAAGTAAGAAGCAACTCTCCACACCAGCAGGTGGTGGTAGTCTGTATTCATCATTCAAAAACAGAGACCAGAAAACCGAGGACGGTGGATATACAAGCCGGTGTTACGGTACGTACATGAAACAGCTGTGTTTACTGAGCATTTTCACACCACTCTCACTCGCCACTTAGCTTCATTCCAGATGGTCTGATGACTTCACTCATTGGCTCACATCCGTTTCTCCTCTCACGCACTGATTCGTTTAAGCTGAACAGTCAGTCGGAGTGAGATTTCTCTCACCGCTGATTCAACATTCTGAATCGGCTGAAAAAACTCTGACACTGGCAGACTAGAGCCAAAGTTGCGGGACACCACAAAAACTAGACAGATGCTCACCAATGGCCCAACCTTTACACTGTACTGAGGCCAGTGATGAAATCAGACAACCATTGGAAACTAAAGCAATTATCCCTGAGCTATCCCTGACTTGGATTGCTATTATCGAAAGCAAAATGTTTGCAAAATGTCCCTGGACATGATGATTCAGCAGTCACGTGTAACTCTGATCTCCCACTCGTGGATGATCATAAAACAAACATCTATAATGGCATATCTCTTTGCATGAGTCAATAACATGATCAAACTTTCTCTTACTTTTCTGTCATCTTCATTTAACAACATAAAAGGAAGGAGTGGAAGTTGTATTACTATGGCAACAAGCACTGAGCACCTGTCCTTGGCATTACACACAAATTACTCCATTGTACATGACATTGAAATGTATGTTCTGCAACATTTTTATGCAGCTGAAATCATGCACATCATTTCTATCAGAAAGTTTTGAAGTGTCCCTCAACAAGTGAGATCCATCCTTTTCTTTTACAGAATGCACAGAGAAGGAGGAGAAACAGAAGAGGGAACACACCTGCAAGTGATCTGACTCAGGACTTTGTGGGGATACACATAATGCCTTGATTGACATCGCCATTACTCCATAGTCTGTTTCAATTCAGTAATTATGTCATAAAACCATTAGTCTCCTATAGCAGTTAGCACTCGGGGTCCACTTTTTTTCTACTATATGAATTAATGTGCTGTTTAGTGGGCACATGAAGTAAGGGATTGTGCTTTGAACCGACTCATGGAACCTCACCCTTGGCAAGGGAGCACATGATGGTCTTTCCCAACATGTCTTTAAAAACACTGGCTTCCCTGATTTACACTAATGTAGGAGTAAAATGGTGGTTACTGTCATTATGTTCGTATGTATTGTTATGTGCCAACACTTCTGCTTGACCACCAATGACTATCGACAGCACTGCAACCCCGGAAAGTACTGGAGCTCTGATCTATTACCTATACAGACAACAGAAATCTTTTTCAGTGGACCAAAAACCCCTTATTTATTTGACATTTTTATGTTTGGCTTCTAAAAACAAACTTGCTCCTCTGACGTGGCCCACAGAGAGTTAAGCCAGCGTATCAATATGAACAAATCATGAACACAAGGACTCCTTTATCCTCCAAGTGCTGCTGTGAAAATACAAGACAAACACAAATTACGTTGCCGACCGCCCAAGTAAATAATACACAGCCATATTGGCCTTAAAGATGTAAAAGCCTGATGTGATCAGTCAAGCTCAGTGTCGCCCCATAGCATGCGTCATGTGGGTATTCATTTATCATGATTGTGCAACATCCTGCTGCAAGTTAATGTAGTTTGGTTCCACTGCGGGGGAGATGGGCTACAGTGGGGATCAGCAGAGTGTTGCAGCATTCATGCCCCATGAGAATAATCCCAATCACTCAAAGAAAATGCATCAAGACTTTGAACTTTTAGGAAAGTGTAAACTCACTGAGCATTAGAGCTGTGTACTGTATTTACAAAAGGCTGGCGATGTGATATGTATCATGATACAGGGGTTACAATTCAACATATTGCGATATATTGTGATACCGTAAGCAAGGCCATATATTGCCATTTTATAAAAATGAATTTTAGGAAAACTGTCATAGTATAAAGAACACACATACAATCTTGTGTAAAGAAAATTTACTTTTTTATGCAATCAGAACAGTGGGATCTGTGTTTATTACAGTCCCTGTAAAATCCAACATCATTAGCGCTTTGAGAGGACACATACACCGAGAGGGTGCATCTCTTTGCAAATGAAATAAAGTACTGACTGAGTTCATCTTTGCATCTAAATGCTTAAATAAAATAGGATAGATAAAAACAGTGATACAGTATTTTTGAGAATCAATACAGTGTCACAAAGCATATCGCAATGTTTTGTATTTCCAGTGTTTTCTCACACCCCTACTGAGCCTCATACAATTACGTTCAGAATATATAGGGTGCCACAAGCAACTTCTTTCATCACTCACACACACAACCATGACACCTGTGCAGTGTGATAATCTCTTACGTAATGTATAAAGCCCCACCTTCACAATTAAGTGATCATAAAATCCAGGTGACAATATCAATATCTTAGGTATTAACCCACAAGCAACCATTTTTAGCTTTAGGAGCTCAAGCTTCACAAATTCTGGTATTAAGCTCTCCTCCCTGCAGGACATCATCAGGATGCATTTTTACATTATGCTACAAAACACTGGAGCATTGCAACTTGGTCCTCTTAAGAGAAAAGAACTTCAAACCAAACTCCATTCATTTATTTTCCAAATCTAAAGCTTGTTGTCTAAAGCTCTAACAATACAATTTCAAATTACTTAACTACAAAAAATACAAGCACATGTGCAAGTGAATCCCCTGGTATCATTTTAAATATCATACTTTGAATGGACCACACTGCTGACTGTCGCCCTCCACAGTGGATCACGATGTGAAATCATGGAGAAACCTAAAATCTGAATTAACATTAATGCTGCTTGATGTATTGAGTCTCTGACTAATTGTACGATATGAGCAAAGAATCTTACATGCTATGGCAAGCCGTTTTAACATTTAATAGCTAAGCTATTGGTATCTATCATTGTGACTAGTCAAACTGACAGTTAGAGATATGTGCAATTCAGTTCTGACTATCGTAAATAACAGTTACAGATATCTCAAACATCATTATGACTGGTCAGAGTTGTTGTGATGACATTGCTCATCAGGGCTTCCCATTGGATGGTGGCCCAACAAAGCATCTGAACAGTGTCAGCAGAAGCTTTTGCTAACTCAGATAGCTTGGTAAAGTTGGAAAGATATTCACAGATTCAAAAGTCCCAGATCAATAACTCATCAGCGAAACATTGTTAAAATATAGACGGCAGCTCTTTCTAACTGTAGTGAGGTAGACAACGAGCCACAAGATCATTTTAATCACATCGAGCCGTCCGCCGAGCTGGACGCATAACATCGGTCTCTATGTGCAGTGCACTGTGAGACGAGTAGTCAGGGACCGCTGTGGATCAGATAGAAAATGACACGAAATAGAAAAAGCTCATCATCAAGGAATCTGTGGCCAACCAGAGCTTTGTTCACTAGAGAGTTGTGGTAGAAATTTACAGCATACTGTAGATTTATTGCCTCCAGACGCACTTTATAAACCCACACGGCTGCAGCGTCATAGTATGTTTGAATGGCTTCACCTCCAGCCCCACACCCCCTTCTGACGTAATACAGATATCCCTCCTCTGTTGCTCTTCCTGATGTTTCTTCCAGTTTTTTCCCTGAGTGTCATTCTGTAAAGGATAGTCTTGTATCCCGTACAGATTGTAAAGCCCCCTGAGACAAAATTGTGATTTGTGATTTTGACTTAGTCATTTTGCCTAGTCAAAACTAATTAGAGTTACCTGGCATTACATTTTTACTATCAGTAACTCCAGTCAGAGATATCTACAACGTCATTCTGACTAGTCATAATTAATTTTAGAGATCTAAAAAAGGACAATGTAGATATCTTCAACTGATGGGAATTAAAGCTATCTTCAACTGGAATTCTGACTAGTCAGAATTAAACTGTAGATATCTGAAACTAAAATTAGCACTAGACATATTTCAGCAGTAGATATCCTGTCTAGATATTAAACGTTACAAGTGCTTGCCATATACTGTATATATACGGTATGTTTGTTGCGATCACACAAGCGACCAAAAAAAATGGGTTGATATCCATATTCAGTGGGGCTCGTCATTACAGTACGGTATGTACCTGGTAGAAAAAAAAACATATCAAACGTCTCCTAAATCTGTTCATCCAGCTGATAAAAACATCCGACTTCATAAAAGCGCGTACGAAACTCGCCTCGGTGCACTGCGTTCCGTTACCCAGAACACACACCCCGGTCTGGGCGGTGATGACCGCTGCGCTACCTGAGGACATGGTGCAGACTTTTTTGCTGCATTGAGTCACAACTCCGGTGGGACGGGTCACGTGACCAAACTCTGCACCGTTATGGAGGATCAAACTGAGTCGCATCTGTTCTTTGGTCCACTATAAACAACCCGAAACACCGAGCTTAGGCACAAAACTCGAGCCAATGTTATAAACTTGTAATATCGCCATGTTTTTAGTGGAGGGTGCAGCTCTGCGCGGGCCAGTAGGCGGGGTCCCGGAGCTGCTGCGGCTGCCCTTGGAGAGCCGAAGCAGGGATTCATAGCTCGGACAGCCGCGGCGGAGGTGTCACAAATATTGAAAGATTCACACCGTTATTCAACAATATTTCTTAACCAACCTCGGAAATCCCACCGGAGTAGTGTGCATGTGAACGCGTCGCACTGACGATCACACCGAAAACACAAACTGCATACGTGCGCGCGCAATGACTGCTATCAGAGATGGCTAAACTACCAGAAACCGGTCAGGAGCTAGCGTCTTCTACGTTACCTGTTATTATCTTCTCTGTCGCCGTTTCTTTCTCAGTCATCATATCCCGCAGTTTCACCTCCCCTCGAGCCTTCTCGCCGATGCAGCTACACCAAGCAATTTTCCTGCTTTACTGGGAATACCGGGCCAAATAAGAAAAAAAAACTTCTATAAAAACAGCCTCCGCGCTGCAAATTCGATGTCCCCTTCAGTTTCACTTCGCCTCGCGGCTTCGTTTTCTAGGGAAAGGGCGTTAAAACGCACATGGAGGATTTGGGGTGTGGAGGTTTTTGAAGTAGGGGGGCCAGTGAGCCTCGAGCTTTCGCAGAGAGGATGTTGGACCCCAGACTGCTGCTCTGTCCGCCCCTCCCACCACATTCACGCCTGTCCTGGCCAAGAATCCTGCCGGTGCCCAGTCTGCGGCAGCTCTGCTCAAGACAGCCGGTAGGGATGCTGTGCCCTCCTCCAGCTACACATCACTCAGTGTACATTTCACGTTTGAAGGACAAACTTTATTAACGAATAGACAGAAGAGTATTTGCAAACTGGACCAGAGAGTGCAAATAACTCCCTTTCTTTCTGTCCTCATAAACATCACTCACATTTTTACTGGGTCGCATCGCCTCCATCCATGTGTTTCTTATGAGTTGGGTGAAATTTGACCAAAGCCAGGGGCCATTTATTTATCCATCCATCCATCCAGCCATCCATCGTCAACCGCTTATCCCATTAGGGGTTGCGGAGGGGGGGAGCCGATCCCAGCTGGCATTGGGCGAAGGCGGGATTCCCCTGGACAGGTCGCCAGTCCATCACAGGGCACATAGAGACAGACTACATATAGACAGACAACCATTCACACTCACATTCACACCTACGGGAAATTTAGAGTCATCAGTTAACCTAAATTGCATGTCTTTGGACTGTGGGAGGAAGCCGGAGTACCCGGAGAAAACCCACGCTTACACGGGGAGAACATGCAAACTCCACACAGAAGAGTCCCAAGCCGGAATCAAACCTGCAACCCTCTTGCTGTGAGGCGACAGCGCTAACCACTGCACCACCGTGCAGCCCGCCATTTATTTATTTATTTATTCATTTATTTATTGTTAATTTATTTTTCTTCAGTAACTTATGTACTGTAAATCGCACATGGACACAGTGTCGGGTAGGTATAGCTTTGGTAAGCTAAAAGAGAGGCTTACTGTAAATCTATTAGGTGTGACCTCAATTTTTTTTTTCCAGTGCTCCCACACTTGCATTGATATAGCTCCTTTCTAGACTTCTGTCCACTCAGTACTTTCATACATGTCAGGATCCACCCATTCACACACCCATTCATACACTGATGGCAGAGGCTGCCATGCAGAGCACCCACCTGCACATCACGGGCCCCGATATAGAAAATATCCCAACTACTTATCTGAGAAAAATCCTATCTTTCTATGACAGAAGCAATTCCTAAACTCATGGATGTGTCCTCAACAACTGCATACTCAACAAGGATTGAATCAGGGTTGATTGTGTGTCTGAATGGTTTAACCCACGTTGACTGACTCAGCTTCGCGACCCAGGTCGAAAGGTGAGTCAGACTGGATCAGGGTCGACTTTGAGGTGAGGAAGCTCCTTGGCCATCGGCAGTGAGGAAGAAAAAAAGGGATAGATGACGTGAAAGTGAGAGATGTGTAACGTTAAACCAAGCCTCCAGGAAGTGCACCGGTCGTTGATCGCAATGGTCATAGCAGCCAAACGGCGATACTACAATACAACTTCCATGTACATCACATGACGTCATTGGACTTACATTGAAAAAGAGAGGGGTTTTTTTTTTTTTTTTTTTTTTTGAGGTAAACCAACTCCCCAGTACAAGTACCAGTGCCAGCCACCTCATGGAACACCCAGCTGTGAGCGCATCTGTTTTTAAAGTGTGTTCTGTTTGTAACATTACCTTTTTAAAAAGTTTTTTGATTTCTCCAAATGTTCCATCTGTTGTAAATGATCAAACCCAGTCCGAGTTCATTATGTTACTGAGCAGTTTGTAAACGAGATGAAATATAAAATCTTATTATGTTTGGACAAGCTCTTCTATTATCCAACAGCTGTCACATGTCCAGCTGAAAAACTTTTGTATCCCTAGTATATGAAGCAAAACATTGCTGGGATGGTAAAGTGAGTGAAATATACATTTCAGTCTTCATAAGTTTCTGTAATCTTTAAATGTTGCCTGTATTGTGTTAGACAGCACAATCTAATATGATAAATAGGTACTGTAAATCGAGGATAAAAAGGTTCATGAGTGGTGATTGACAGATATTGTAAATCTGTATGTTGTCTGTGTTTTTGCATACATTACAGCTCCATACATACTGTACAACATAATTAAACATTTCATAAAGCTAAAAATGCTGTGTGTACTATTATACTGTATCTCAAAAACATGCATCATTCTGTCACATTTAATGTTTTTGCACACACTAATGATGCTACTATCATGTCTTCTCTCTGGCCCTGTTCAGTTCCTGGTATTAACATGTGCACAGTTCTAAGTACAGGTGTAAACACACTCGAGATGCACTGAGGATACACTGATATCTGATGTTTCAGACCACATTCAGTGTCCTAAATTAGGACATTTCTGTAATATTTAAATTCCAGTCCCAAGATAAGATAGGATTTTTCCTGAATGCAGTTAGGAAATACTGTATGTTTCTATAATAATAAAATTCTAAGAGTCATCCTATCATTTTACAGAGTGTTTAGTTGAAGAAGCAGCAGCTCTCTCGATTAGCGGAGGATGCAGACAGGGTAAACAAGCAGGAACGCTCATTAAACTGCGACAGCGGGGATTTGAAACTGCTCTCCAGTCAACACATCTGGTGAGCATCCACGCTCTGGCCAACAAGATGCTGGTGCTCAACAGAGCAAACACATACTTTTGCAGATCCGCCACCCTGTGGTTCATTACAAACTGGCTCGCTGACCACCTCCCGGACACTTTACTACATGTGCCGGGCTTTCAACTCCTCCGTTTGGACCACGTAACAGAGCTTCTGGGGAAAATGAGAGGACATGGAATCTCCTTTAACATAAATGAAGGTTAATGTACAGATGTCACAGTGTTGAAGAAAACATGCAGTCCTCATCTCATAAACTTGGAACCATTTTATTCACCACAGGAGTTCATTCTGGTTGGTGCTTACATCCCACCTCAGGCCTGTGTTAGTGAGGCATTAAAACACCAGGCTGACCCGATTATTAACATGGAGAAAAATCATCCAGACTCCATTCTTGGGGACTAAGAGCAAACCTAGATACAGACAGCACAGTAAGTGTCCCACCAGGGACGATAGAAGAAGAAGAAGAAGAAGATAGTCCTTTATTAGTCCCACTAGGGGAAATTCAATTTACACTCTGTTGTTAACTTATACACAGTACATGCAGACCCGAAACACACACATGCACAAACATGCAACAATGGAGAGATGTCAGAGTGATGGGGCTGCTCCTGACAAGCGCCCCGAGCAGTTGGGGGTTTGGTGCCTTGCTCAGGGGCACCTCGGCAGTGCCCAAGAGGTAAACTGGCACCTCTCCAGCTACCAGTTCACACTCAGTTCTTGGTCCATGTCGGGACTTGAACCGGTGACCCTCCGGTTCCCAAGCCAACTCCCTACAGACTGAGCTACTGCCTATCTACTACTTCGCTACTGCGAATCTAAAATCTGCTAAACCTGTAGGACCCTTACCCAGAATTAGTTGACTTTACTAGAAAATTGCATTGAACCCTGTTGCCCTAAACCATTTAAGTGTTTACACAAGGTGAAACTAAACAGGTCAAGTTATATTAACTTAAAATGTTAATTGCGCATGGTAAACATTAGTATTATTATTTCACAACAACCGCTCTACATTATTCTGTTTATTACCACAGCTACTTAGTTAAGAAATCAATAATTTGATACAAAAACGGACCATAGCAGTGGTATATTAAACATAGCAACAGTCTTCTATAAAGAAACTGAGTATTTAACAGAGCTGTGTATTAAAGCAAATGAAGTAAGCACTAATATGCAGTCCTGAGCATGCACTGCTACATCCTGTACTGTACAACACAAGTGGCCGGATATACCTGTCCCTCATTACCTCCGCCAAGGAGGTTATGTTTTTGCCGGCATTTATCTGTCTGTTTGTCTGTGTTCAAGATAACTCAAAAACTTATGGACGGATTTTAATGACATTTTCAGGGTGTGTCGAAAATGTGAAAAGGAAGAACTGAACTTTTGGGGGTGATCCGGAAGAAATCCTGGATTCTGGATCACTTTGAAATTTTTGTTAACATTGGGGTAAATGGGACCCAAAAAATTGTTTCGCAATATCTCTGGTAATTGTAAAGCTCATGAAATTTGACTCAGGGATTTACAATGTGTACTTTTATCAAATCACAAAGCCTGATCCAGATCTGATTCAGATGGCGGATTTTATAGCAATTTGTATAAAAAATGGGGGTACTCTTACATTTTGGCCTACTGTGCATTTAATATTAGAGGTAGAGATTTCTAACAAGAAACAGCGTGTAGCTGAGACAATTCCGCATCTGAAGTATGTCAACGAATTTGATCTAGCTTTAATACTTGAGGAGATAGATCCAGAAGAAACCGCCATTACTGAAAAAGAGATTTTCATTAATAACTTCCGAACTAATAATAGAAATGTAGGATTTTTATTTTGGAGTGAATTACAATATGGGGGGAAACTATGGTGTTTGGCGGAGGTCTTCGCTCTCCGAGTGCTTTTCTAGTTAAACTTGAATCACTTCTTATAATACAAAATAACAAGTACCTGTTTGTTCCCTATGTCATTGTTGACCAAGGGGAATGAAACCACCTGAGGTTTTGTGTTGTATTCATCAAGATTTTGGGTTATTGGTGGTAAAAGAGGAGACAACACATTTTTTACACTTTATTTTGGGATGAGCCAGGCAACTTTATTGGCTGCAGCTGGCGCAAAACGCTGCAGCAGGCTACACAAAGTTTGACCACATTACCCCAATTTTAGCAGCACTTCACTGGCTTCTGAGTAATTTGAGAATAGATTTTAAAATACATTTATGCATTTTTAAATGTCTGCATGGCCTCGCCCCCCAGTATCTGTCTGACCTCCTTGAACCGTATGCGCCCTCTCGTACCCTCAGTTGGGCAGATCAGCTGAATTTAGCCACTCCTAGGTCAAAGAGAAAGTTGAGAGGTGATCGCGCCTTCTCTGTTGCCGCCCCAAAGCTGTGGAATCAGTTGCCCCTCCACATCAGGCAGACCGACTCATTTCCTGTTTTTCAATCTGATCTTAAAATACATTTCTTCTCTTTGGCTTTTAACTCAGTTTGAGAGGCTGGTTTTAATTGTCTTTTAGTGTTTTATATCTTTTATTTTGTCTTAATATTTTTATGTGTTTTTAATCCTGTTTTTAAATGTTTACAGCACTTTGGTCAATGACTTTGTTTTAAAGCGTTTCATAAATAAAGTTGTATTATATTGTACAATAACAACATGATGAATGCAGAGGCATGAGGTTGAAGTGAAGATCTTCCCTGTCTCAATGTGGGAAAATGCGATGGTGACATGTCATCATAGCGATGCAGACAGACCGCACCAAAGGGCCGAGAATGCTAATGTCACTGGTAGCAGCTGAAGAGCAGTCACATGTCTTTGTATGTGTTTGTCCTTTAAATTGTGTCACTCGTGTGCTGGGAGGCACCAAGGTTGAGTTGACTTTGCATCTAAGATCTAAACATAATATACAAACATACATACTGTACATATAGTGCTCACGTATTCATTATGTTATAGAACTATTATCCTCATAACAGTAGACCCCCAGGCAAGCTTTCTCGCGGGGTACGTGAAGGAATCTCTGAAAAACTTTACCTTGAAACCCCGCCACAGAGAAGGCCTATGAAATGAGACAGTGTCACGGCAGACATGGGACTTGACCACAGCTCTATTTAGTAAAATAAACAGTAACTGTAACTAACACATGCGCAGTGTAACTGCCGCTGTGGTCAAGTCTCGTGTCCGCTCGTATACACCTCTTTTCCATGGCCTTGGTCATGTAGCTGCAGCTACATAGTAGGCTGGTAGCGTTAAGTGGAGGTAGCTAAATAAAGATGAAGGCTTCAAAACACTGTAATCGTGGCTCCAAACAGGAACTATCAGGAGCAGAAGTGCAGATCAGGGGGTGAATATTTCAAGCAGCCCTGTAGAAACTGAAGTGGATGACAGTCAACCGAGCACAGGTGCTAGCAGCCACTACAGCAGCGCCAGTGAAGTCTCCATGGCACCTGCTAGCAGCTAACAGCATAAATCAAGGAAATATGACTCGAGTTGGCTCAAATTTGGATTCAGCTGCAGGGGGACGGAGGATCAGCCCAGGCTGCAGTGTGTGGTATGTTTTTCTTAGCTATGAACGCATGAAACCGTTGCACCTTCAAACGGCACCGTTGGGGGCGGCAGTAGCTCAGTCCGTAAGGACTTGGGTTAGGATGGGGGGGACCGGGGTTCAAATCCCCCAAGGAAAAAAAAAAAATGGTTGGGGGAGGGGG
Source organism: Pterois miles (assembly GCA_947000775.1). NCBI lineage: Eukaryota > Metazoa > Chordata > Actinopteri > Perciformes > Scorpaenidae > Pterois > Pterois miles. The sequence goes on from CAMQGK010000256.1 coordinate 1,606,014, forward strand.
GCAATTTTCCCTTTGGGGGAGTGGGGGGGGTCCCCAAGGGAAGGACCCAAAACCCCAAATTGGTGGGGGGGTATGAGGGGGAGCCCCCTCATATCAAAATTTTCCCATATAAAAGAATTATATATAATTTATTTTGAATGAAAAAAAGAGAAAAAAAAAATTAATTTTCCCCGGGGGGAAAAAAAAAAGAAAATTTTTTTTTTTTTTTTTTTTTTTAACCACAAAAAAGATATTTAAATTTTGGGGGGAGGAAGAGTGGGGGGGGGGGGGGGGGGGGGGGGGGGGGGGAGAGGGGAAGAGAGAAGAGGGGGGGGGGGGGGGGGGGGGTGTTGCGGGGGGGGGGGAAAGAAAACAGGGGGGGGGGGGGGGCCCCCCCTCACCTCTCCATAGGGGGGAGAAAAAAAAAAAAAAGAAAAATCTCCCGGGGAAAAAAATGTTTTTCTTCTCTCTTAAAACCAAACACCAAATCAACTGGTTTGTCTTTAACTAGCTGATTTTTTTCTAAGAAAGCGTGATGAATTGAATCAGTCCAAGTATAAGTCCAATTCAATCCTGTGTTACACCCATCGCCAAATCACAGGAACCTTCCATGTATATGTGTGACAAAGGCTTCACTTCACTTGCGGTGATAAAAACGAAATACAGGACGGATGCAGAGTCAAACCTGAGACTGAAACTGACCCTGATTGACCAAGACATTGCAGGGTCCACTGGGCTACATTAACAGAAAAATTTGGGACATCAAATTTTTCTAGCCAAGGTTTCTGTAGCTCCTGCAAAACCTGCATTCCCTCCCCACTAAAGCGCTCAAAGAATCCTGCAAGTGAATGAGCAGCCAAGTTATTAACAGCCACATATAAGACTTTTTATTTAAGACTTTGACACATTCTCCCAACTTCTCAACATATAGACCGTGTTGTGTGGGTTTACAGTGAGTAAAGATTGTGAAGAGGTGGTCCAATAAGTAGTTACAGGCCTTTGACTGCACTGATTGGACTGGGTTTGAATCTGCTACTTCAGACCTGGAAGAACTCTCTGACACTGTGACACCTTATATCAGTGTTTGTGAAGACGTGTGTCGACAAAAACCTGTGCACACAATAACAATAAACCCTGGTTTACTACAAAAGTAGACCAAGGAGGAAGCCTGCAGAAGTGGGGACAGACTCCTGTCCAACCAGGCCAGGAAAACACTGACAAAGGAGATCAGGGTAGCAAAGAAGAGCTATTCTGAAAAGCTGAAAACGAAGCTTTCAGCCAACAACACCGCATCACTGTGGAGAGGCCTGCAAAACATCACTAACTATAGGGGACCTTCCCCACACTGTGGAGACCCATCAACTTTCTGACAATCTGCATGTGTTTTAGTGTAGGTTTGATAAGGCCACTTTCACACCCCTCACCCGCTCCGACATCAAACAGCCACCTCAAACTCCCACCACCCAGCCCCCACCTGGTAGTGGATCACTTCCTGACAGACCGGAGGCAGCAGGTGAGGCTGGGGAAAATCACATCCAGCACCCAGACCATCAGGGCTGGCGCCCCCCAGAGATATGTGCTCTCCCCACTGCTCTTCTCCTGCTACACCAACAGCTGCAACTATCTGTTAAACTCCTGAAATTTGCAGATGACACAATGGTTATCGTCCCCATCTGGGGCAGTGATAAGTCTGCATACAGATGGGAGTTTGACCAGCTGACCCTCTGGTGAGATGACTGTGGACTTCAGGAGGAGCCCCCATCACTGCCCCCCATCATCATTCTGAACAACATTGTGTCTACTGTGGAAGTCCTCAGGTTTCTGGGATCTACCATCTCCCAGGACCTCAAGTGGACTGCCAACATAGACAAAAACAGATGGATGTCCTCTGTGCATTCATTACTTTGTGGCTTGGGTTGGCCACCAAAAAGGACAGGACCAGACTAGAACAGACAGTCAGGACTGCAAAGAATTAATGCTAGCTTGACTGTATCAAGCCACATGTCACCACTGCAGTATGAACCCAGAAAAAAACAGATTTTGCTGTGATTTAACACCAAGAAACAGATCAAAACTATGCCAAAGTAAGTACATATTAATGTACATTTGTAAAAAGTCTGAATTCATGCTTTGTCAGGTGTGTCTGCAAGACGACAAGCAGTCAACTTTTAAATTGCTTGTTTTCTGAATGGAGTTCGATCGATCAGCGCCAGGCTATGCAGGGCATCTAATATGCCGGCAGCAACATTGTTGTTTAAACCATAGATAGTCTGCGATTTACACACATACAGTACATTTATACACAGAGTTTCATCTGGTCTCTGTACAAATACAATGTAGGCCTACTATCATAGCTCTGGGTGCCCGCAGACAGCTACGATATTTTTTCATCCATTTCTGATTCAACAAAGTCAGGATGTCATCGACAACGGGAGAATTTCAACGTTGACAGGCTTTCATAACACAGCGTCATAAAGAAAGAAAAGAAAGAAAATCCTTTAATAGTCCCAAAGGGGGGAAATTATTTCACTCTGGTCACAGAAAGTAATAGTATTGAATGGGAGATGTAGGGGGGGCTGCTTGACAAGCGCCAGAGAGTTGGGGGTTTGGTGCTTGCTAGGGGCACCTCGGAGTGCCAGAGGTAAACTGGCACCTCTCCGAACCAGTTGGTTTGGTCATGGGGGATTTGAACCCGGGTCCTCCACATCCTAACCCAAGTCCTTACGGACTGAGCTACTGCCGCCCCATGTCATGCAAATTTCTCGATTTGAAATATTTCAACTTTAGCGAATTTCGCTCCGTGCAAATTTGCGTCTATTCACCTCTTTGCATGTAATCGTGTATGTAATCGTGCCACACGAAAAGTTCGCTTTGCTGCTGGTGTGAACGCATCATTACACACTGGTCCTTTAAAGTCCCATTCAGCAGCAGCTACTTGTAGAAATGTACAAGAGCCACAAGATGGAGACAGCAATGAAGGTACCATATGATAGCCTTGTAGTTATAGTTATATTGTACTATAACCATTGCACATATACTGCAAGGTCTACATAAAGTGAACTGTTTTTATGAATGATGTATGTATATGGGGACTGGAGGCATGCATGTGCATGTGCGATCACTTTTAGCCTAGAGTAGCACATGAGGCTGCCTGAGAGAGAAAAGAAACTCCTCTGCTGCAGAATTGGACATCGCTTACTAACGTTAAGTCTACTACCACCAAAACTAGAAAGAAATGGTAACAGCAACTATATGATTGGCTCAGGGAGATCGTGGCAGAATCTGGTTGATGATGATGATGTGATGAGAGTGTAAAGAGAGTCTTCCAGACTGATCTTACGCTAAGCTTCATTCAAACTTCTTTTGCAAGATTGATACTAGTTAATTCATTTCACATCGTTAATCCTTCCCTGTTTGACATCTGGGTTTTATTCAGTGCAGAATGCACCAAACACCAATATGATATAAACCCCAGAATAAAACCTGATCAATTGAGTTAAAATGAACTAACCATTACATTGCACAACATAGATCAAAATTGCTGTTATAACATGTAGGTATATGAAACACTACAACAGACAGGCCTACATATGTGCACTTCTTAACAGTAAATGAAAGAATAAGATTAATAATACTGTATGTCAGCATATCCAAACAGGTGACAGCAACAGAGAAGAGGGAGGGGTCGCTTTGATACTGACAGGCTACTGTGTTTGTGAGATTAAAGTTGTCAGCTGAGTAAAATTCAGTTTACATGACATGAAGGGAAATGTCAACAGGGTTGAATATCATGTACTTAATTCTATATGTTATTCTAAGTAGGCGTAACAGTAAAAGAGTCAATTTATTTTACAAACGTTAAAAAGTGCAATATACTTCATGTAGATAAAACATACAGTATATCTAAAATATATGATTAACTGAGGTATTAGTGTGCACCCAAATTTGTGTTTAAGATCTTAATGTTTTGCCCTGCAGCTTATGACTATTTATTTATTAGCATGAGTATTTGAGTTATTGAAACTGAAATTGACCAAAATGGATAAATTGATTTAAACAAACTTAGTCACAAACATGAATTTTAAAAGAATACAGCCAGAGAAGAGTTTGAGCCATGGGGGAAGGGAAGGTCAGTCTAATAGTTTGAATTTTTTTCTTGTTATATATTTATGTACATGTCAACAAACTTACTGTTACTAGAACATATGTTAACTCAGCTGCACACATCAATTAAAGTACATGTTAATTTGCATTAATTGTCATTTAAACTTATTCACAGTTTGGACGTGTCTTTATGTGCCATGAGTCTGCATCTCAGCAATGGAGATAGTTTTAAAACCAAGGGGATTTGTTTGTTTCTCGGATTCCTGTTTGCGAGATTCAACCTGTACAGCTGACATATTGAGAGTAAATGGTAATAGACTATTTTGAGAAAAAAGGCATAATGCCTGGCTGTCTGTGGGTATGTAAGTATATAGGTGGGTATATCCTTTGCATATCTCAAGAACAGCACATTGTGTTTTCACACTTGGCAGATGTATTGCTGGGGACCCAAGGAAATGCTTTCAAATATCAAATTTTAGTGCAATTTGGACATGCCACAAGTTTATTATTAATAAACTTTGAATAATCAAGCATGCAGCGATCTGTACAACCATACTTTTCTTCATTCCCATGGTTCAACACGAGCACATAACCAACTGGACACAGAATTGAAACACAAGTTTCACCAATGTGCTCCTAAGTAAGCTACAGGTGTGTTTTCCCCTGAGAGTATGACTGTATTTCCCAGACCAAGGCCCATTAGTTTGCTTTTGCTGCTGGATCCTGGATATAGTATGCTACACGTCAATGCTGGATAATGTTATAATCACTCTTAATACACTTAATCAACAAGCATGAGCGGATAGCCTACAGGAACAGTGTCACTCTGCCATTGCAACTCAAATTATGTGTTTTACCCCCAAATCCTCCCAATGTGTTCAAAGTTACATACTAACATACTGCATGCTATATACTCAATGTATGTACAACTAAGTTAACCATGATGTATGATCTCACCAGCAGACTTAAGAAGGCTATTTGCTTAGGCAACAGCCAGGCTGGTTTCAAGGCACCCTGTGGCATTCTCAAGCAGGAGATATTTGGATAAATGGACCACATATTGGGAATCTAATCTACCTCTGTCAGGTAAATATAGTATTACACTGTTTTCCTCTGACTTTGAAATACACAGTAAGTAGTAGGCTATACAGGTAAGTTGCAAATTTTAAGAGCTTTTGGGGTCTTTTGTAAGTTGCTTTGGGGTACAGTGAGTTAGAATAGTAATGATTAAATACTTTTCATATACAAACATCATAATAAATCTATGCTGTAGCTGTTTGGGTGTGAGGCCCCAGGCAGGTAAAGTCTGCCCGTGGGACCCATTCTGAACAGGCTGCTTTTGAACGGGAACTGAATTAGAGAGAATAATGTATGCTTACTGCATGTCAGTGAGGCAAATAGTCAAATAGTCAGAATAACTGTTGTTGGGGCCTTGTCACTACTCAACTTTGACAAGGTCATTCACTGCTTGCTTCTTTAAAATGAAATAATGACTAATGATTAAGTTAACCGCTTATCCCATTCGGGGTCGCGGGGGGGAGCCGATCCCAGCTGGCATTGGGCGAAGGTGGGGTACACCCTGGACAGGTTGCCAGTCCATCGCAGGGCACATAGAGACAGACAACATATAGACAGACAACCATTCACACTCACATGCACACCTACGGGCAATTTTAGAGTCATCAATTAACCTAAATTGCATGTCTTTGAACTGTGGGAGGAAGCCGGAGTACCCGGAGAAAACCCATGCTTTTACACAGGGAGAACATGTTTCCATATTAATTGTCTATGTTGCACATTTCTAGCACTAATTTGTGTTTAATTAAACCTAGATCTAAAAATCAATAAATAAATAAATAACAGAGTGGGGCTGATAGGTCCCAGCAGCTAATTTCCACCCAGCAAGTTAATTTGGCCATGTTAGTATGCTGAACCAGGACAGAAAAAAGCAGACAGCAGGATAACTAAGAACATTTATATTTCTGCTCCCCCATATTTCTCATCCATTCATTATCTGTAAGTGCTTATCCTATTCAGGGTCACAGGGGTGGCTGAAGCAGCTGACATTTGGCAAAGAGGGGGTACACCCTGGTCAGGTCGCCAGACTATCGCAGGGCTATTATATTTCAGAGGTAAATATTATACTTTTAACCACATTTATTTGACAGTTGTAGAAAGTAGTATGTACTTTGCACATTAAGATTTTACATGCAACATATACAGATGGGTGACAAATTACAGTAAAAACTATGACATCAGTTCTAAGAGTCTCCAGAAGAGTTTCAAGACTCCATGTCATTCGCTTAACTGTGTGGATGACCCCAATTCTATAAAAAGACTTTCCCTCATTTGGTGTTTCATTGATGGTGGTGGAGAGCACAACACATCTCCAGGGTTTATCCTGGCTAAATGAATTTAAAAAATCCCACAGGTGTTAAGTTGGGTTGAGATTTGTTGTTTTCTTTTCACTTGAAACCAGCACTGACACTAAATCACTGCATTAATATCAATATAATGAATCTGGTAAAGGGAGGTGTTGATTGGCTGATTTTATATAGCTGTTTGGGGTAGTTTAGGTTTAGGTCTGTTAGTCACTCAGTTACAGCTGAAAACTAGAAGAGAGTTTGCAATTTGGAGCACCAGAAACATGATTTTGGCATTTGGTGAGGGTCATTTAAGGTCCGTCCACCAAAATGATCAGCATCTTACTCCATCTAGTGGTCTTTCGGTGTCAGAATATGATTGAATATTTCCCATGAGTATTGTTGTTCATTTTATTCAAATTTTAAACAACTGTTTTTTCATTCTTTACAAGTATGGCACGATGTTGCTTTAAAGTGACAAACCCTAAAATGTAGCCCCAAAAAATTATTTCTTGATTATTTCTTTACATTATTTTTACTTGGTCTACTTTATGCCAAAAAACTTTGCAAACTACTTTTTTCCCCAAACTGACATTAAATTATATTAAATTATATATATATATATATATATATATATATATATATATATATATATATATATATATATATATATATATATATATATATATATATAAACATATATATAGATATATATAGATATATAGATATAGATATATAGATATATAGACACTGTATATATAGATAGATATACATGTAGATAGATATAGATATATAGAGTTTTACAGGTTTTTTGTAATTTAGCCTTAAGCAGAGAATGAGGAAATCTATCTGCTAGTTTAATTAATGTCTTAATATTTTCATTTGATTTCTAAGCTGGTGTGTGGCACATGCAATAGTTATTTAACTGTGCTCTGGATTCTTGATTTAGAAAGTTTGATATAGCACACAAATTCATTATTTAAAAATCATTATTTTGGGAAGATCTGTTCATAGATACATACAAAGGTTTTCAAATTTTTTCTGTGTTTCCATATTAGTAAAATAAGTGCATTTGCACACTATGCAAGACCTGGGTAGATTTATGCCATTTCCATGCTGATACAGATCATTAATCTACTCTTGATTTTGTTGGCTTTTGTTGGCTCCATTAAGGTTCAGTTGACCAATAGAAGTAGAAGTGATTTTAACACCTACTGAGCTTATCATGAAAGTGCATGATATAAAGAACTCCTCGAGTAATTTGTACACATGAAGTTCAGTTCAGTAGCTGTGGGGAGTGTGAACAGTTATATAATGCATGTCTTCTGATGCTCTGGAGGAGCATTGCAAGTCAAGAGAAAATAACCACGATTAAGAAGAAGAGGGGCACCTCGGCAGTGCCCAAGAGGTAAACCGGCACCTCTCCAGCTACCAGTTCACACTCAGTTCTTGGTCCATGGCGGGACTTGAACCGGTGACCCTCCGGTTCCCAAGCCAACTCCCTACAGACTGAGCTACTGCCGCCCCCAATTATGTTGTGATGTCAGCAACACGTGTTACAGAGAGCCTATGTTTAAGAGACACTGGTGTTTACAAGGCAGAGAGGGTGTGATGGAAACATTCTAGGTAGGTGCATGATGGGAAAAGTCAGATTCAGTGTTTTAGAGCTTGACCCAAAGGGACTCCCTGAGCATTCTTCTTTATTTTCATTATTTTCATTTCTGTTTGTGGTGGTTCGCTTTATGGTAATCACCACCTCCCGATCAGTCTGTGATCACAACATCAGTGGAGAAAAATGAAACATGACTAAATTCAGCCTGGTTTATGATGTTTCATTACATGTTACTTTTTCATAAAAAAAGGAGAGCTCAAATCTTCTTTCTTATACTGCACTTGGAATCTGATGGATGCTCTGCAAACTGATTGAAATTAATCTGCAGTACACAGTATGCATCACCAGAGGGTAGTACGAGTATAGAAACTGGAGGCAGACTGCAGGCCTGCAGGCGTCCGTCATAGAAATATTAGATCAGAGCTTGGACAAAGAGACGCTGACAGGCTGAATTAGCTGCCCAGTAGGATTTTTAAGTAACTAATCAAACAGAAATAGTAACAAACAGAGATGTACACAGAAGTGTTTCGTCCTGAAGTTTTTAGCTTGAAAGAATTGCCTTTCTACAGTAGAGTATGTTTAATGTTTTAAGTGTGCGGATTACATGATCTGTAATTAAACATTACAATATGAAATGCCACAAAAATATGCAAATATGTATGTAGTCTCACATTTGACTGGTAACATTTAATATTAATATTAAGCATTTCAAATCATAAACCATTTTCTGTTGGAAGTAATGTCTGAAGTTTCAACAAATAGAACCAAAATACATGTATGTACAGCATATTTCTGCTGCATTATTTTAAATCGCATTTTAAGTTCCTTCAGTAAAATTTGTGATGCAATAAAAAGTTTATATTATGTCAAGCCACTTTTTGAGTTTCAGCCGGACACAAAGGCATATCTTTTATAAAAACAATGTAACAATATTTTTAAATGAGATCATAACAGATGTGAAATATTTCATTTGACACAAACAGGCATTTCATTTACAGTTTATTCAAGAATATGAATTCAAATATGGCACTGTATGTGAGAAGAAGGTTGCAGTAAATAAGTGTTACTCTATATTGCACACTACACGTGGCGTGTCTAAAATCTGATTTGTGTTTTTGTAAACCACACTCCTAAAAGACCAAAGAATGCTGGAAAGGGGTTTGCCGACAGGCCGACCACAGATCTGTCTATGACTGAAAACACTGCGTGTCTGCCCTCAGCTTATTCTGCACCGCTGCAACACTATACTAACTTGACAGTACAAGCCTTTATCACTTTTACACACAGATGTCGAAACAAGTGAGATGATCACCGACGAATAGAATTCAGTCATCATTTTAGGCTTGATATGAATCTTTATGACTCCAGTTTATCACTCACATCGCACTAAGCAGTGTCACCCCGGTGTGTTAAAGATTTAAAATTCAATGTCCTCAGTTTGAGGGATTTTGTTGCAACTCAAGCATATGAAAACAAAGCAAATGTGTGCAAATCTGCTAAAAAGACACAAAACTACTGAGCCATGTTAAAATATACACATTCATAATTGGACATAGACTTTTGAGGGATAGAACACAAATTAATTTAGTTAGTTTCTGATGGTTCATTTTCTTCTTTTATAAGCTGAATAAGCATTTTAATACCCAATGGATTATCCAAAGAATACATTGTCATGACAACAGAGCTGTTTTCTTTGCTCATGAAAAGTTTCCATTTTGGCTGTACATAGTTTTCACAGGACGAATATTTACTCTGGTTTTATATTCACAATATCAATGGTAATGTTTTGGCGACTGATTCAGAATATTTTACCAATAACAAGACCACACACACACACACACACACACACACACACAAGCAGGGCAGTAACACGCAGAGGTTTGTAACAATCCCTCCACTCTCTGTATCACTATCACAAGCGCTTCTTCTGCAGATACGAGTCTGAATCCAGACTTTTAAAGCCAACCAATGCTCCCATTCAAACCACACCTGTTCAAGTTTGAAAACATGACCAGGGGATTTTAATTAGACGCAATTAGAGGTGGTGACCATGCGGAGAGCTGGATGCGCCCCCTGCTTTTTAGACGGGAGAAAAAAGATGTTCTAATTAGGCCGGAGGCTACTTTCATTCATGTGACCTGTGGAAACCCAGCGCAAGCTGTTTAACGTCACCGCTCCGACTATTAAAATGGGAATTCATTTGAATGAGCTGTGCATGTTGACATAAACAGACACCATTACATTCAGTGCAGTGGGTTGAGTTGTCTATGAGCCTTGAATGGCCTGTCTGAATGAATAAACAGCAACAGGTGAGCAGCAGAGGAGGTGGATAGAAGCAATGTGCAGCCCTTACTGTATATTATAGATCAATATTAAGCCAATGAGTCACGTTGCTAAGATTCTGTGTGACATTTTTTCTGTTACGTATTCGTTGACGCAATATTGCAATGAGTATTTTTCATTATTCTGCCATTTTTGTCTTTAAAACACAGCATAATTTGGCCATTCTCTGTTCAAATTTCTTGGGACAAAAAACATAACATAACAGTCCTTATTTTGTTGGGGGACCCAATGAAGCCCCTTTGAGGACCTCCAGAACCTCCTCAAGGACTCCCATTGGACCCCCACAATGGGCACCAGCGCTTTAAGAAAGGCATTCAGAGTTCTTCCTGTGACAAATTAGCTATCAACACTTTTCATACAGCCCAATTTCATATGCCATTTGTGTCACATAGACCAAACTGGCCATCACATTAATCATTTTCTTGGCAGCTGCTACAGTTTTTTTTTTTTTTTTTTTTTAAGAAAAAAGCCTGTAGGCACCCTGCTGTTGTAGCCTACCATCCTCTGGAGGAAAAAAACAACAAAAAGGATGGAATGATGGCCCTATTATAGCCTTAGATAAGAGAGGAGAGTGTCCAGGAGGAGGCTGGGCTCAGCTTCATTGGCTGAAAGCTGCACCTTTTTAGGATTTAGCGTCTTAAAATGTGTCCCTTTTTGACCGGTTGGAATGGGTTACACCTTCTTTTAATGTGTTGCTTGAGGCTTTGGCTCAAACTGCTGCTCTGGTAGGTAAGGCCTGTACCGTTTAGGGTTCATGGGAAAATAGTTGGTTTAGTTTGTGATTGTTGTATTTTCTGTGTTTGTGAGTTTGGCTGGATTTAGCCAACAGACAGGAGATCCAGATAACAATAGGATGGTTCTCCTCTGCATCCAGGTGGTGGCGGCACTAACGCTCAGAGTGTGACCTGACCCAACTTACGGTAATGGTAATGTGTGTGGACATACAAGATTAGCCCACATGTTAAAGCATAAATGTTTAAAGCATGTGATAGAATACTTGTAGGCCTACTCAAATAGGGAGAAAAAAATCTATCATTGATCAATGTCTTTTGTATTTTTGCCTATTTGTCCAGATAAGCATAAATA